>CAUOFW020005147.1:13498-226201 GCA_963454935.2 Ilex paraguariensis | reverse complement strand
TTCGCTTTTTCGCTTTTTCTCGCTTTTTTCTCGCTTCGCTCACGTTCGCTTCACCTGGGGTCCTCCAGGCGAGATAAGCTCCCCTCGCCTCGCTTCTCGCCTAGGCGAGCTTTTCAAAACACTGAAAGGAACATCAAATAACCCTCTGACATAAGAGCAAGATTTTGTTCTTCCCAATTCACAGTTCAATGGAATTTCACATTGTTTCTCATGAAATTTGCACGGAACACGGAGCAAAAATTCTTCCATAAAACCAAAGCTCACAAGTCACAACCATACTAACAGTGAAATGGTTTGCGTTAATTTCCGACAGAACACTCATGCAATTATCCATAAAGAGCCGAAGTGAATCATCAATCATTTGTATCCATCAAGTTCTTGGAGAAGTGATGATTTGAAACTCAGTTCATGTACAAAATTAAAATAAAAGAGAAACTGTTACCTGTAAGTAAGTTATTGCCCGACGAAGATCACCTTGCGAGATGGAACTTAAAGTTGAAAGAGCCTACAATCAGTCATGGACCATGTCATCAGTATCAAATATGTTAATTCAATACCAAATACAAGAAAGATCACTTTACTCACGAGCAAAAAAGTTTACCAAACAAGGATCAAGAAATTGGAAATGTACCTCTGAATCCAGATTGAGGCTTTCCTCTTTGCAAATGTGCAATATACGACTGCTCATGATTTCTTCTGTAAGTGGCTTGAATCTAAATTTTGCACATCTAGAAGCAAGTGGCTCTATGATCCTATAAAAATAATAACAAAAATTAGAAAAGCCTCAGCGATTAACCCTCAAATATAATACAAAGCCACTACAATTCTGCATTGTCAATAATCCTGTTCGCAGATTTTGTTGTAAAATGGCAAAAATTCAAAATACATTGGCTCTTCTACAAGTTGATTTAAATGAGTGCACATTCCAGATGAAAAAAGGAACAGTGAGAGAGCGGAGAAGTTCATGGATGGAAGTGGTGTATTCCATCTGTTTACTTTCTCCAACTTTTGAAAGATGAGGCCGTCGAAGGGTTGTCGATCTTCTTCTCACACAAAAGAGTTTTAAGAGAGGATAATAAATGTTGTCTTGCTTCTCACTCCCAATTAAAGTCCATATTCAAAATTAGGCTCACATTGTATGTATGCTCTTTATGTAAGGCTTATTGTGGGGGCATCATTGAACTAATAGTGCCCATTTTAACTTTTTCTTCCCTTGCCATTTCTTTGTCTTCCACTATAGATAGATTAGATTGATCTCGAATGGGAATGCTCATTTCTAATGTGAAGTAATTGGCAAATGTTCATTAATTTACTGAAATTTAAGCAAAAGACATGTTAGGAAATTTGCATGAAATTCCCACACCTGTGAGAAACAAAAAATAGAGAAAACACATGCCAAAGAAAAATAACCACACACACAAGACAGTATTTACGTGGTTCAGCAATTTGCCTACGTCCACGAAACTGTGAGAATTTCACTATTGAGAAGAAGGAATACAAAGGGCCGCCATACAGTATTAATCAACCCTAATCACCAAAAAAATAACAGTTTTTATATGCTTTGCGTATCAGGTAACAAAACAGGCCAAAAAAAAAATTTCCCGGGGNGGTTTAGCAATTTGCCTACGTCCACGAAACTGTGAGAATTTCACTATTGAGAAGAAGGAATACAAAGGGCCGCCATACAGTATTAATCAACCCTAATCACCAAAAAAATAACAGTTTTTATATGCTTTGCGTATCAGGCAACAAAACAGGCCAAAAAAAAATTTCCCGCGCNCACCAAAAAAATAACAGTTTTTATATGCTTTGCGTATCAGGTAACAAAACAGGCCAAAAAAAAAATTTCCCGGGGCCCAAGTCGTAACGCCCATGGACTAAGTTTTAGAAAATTTCTCATTAGAAACCACGCAACATTATTTCAGGTCGGGTCATTATTCAGATCAACATAAACTAGACTCCATAAAAAGCACAACAAGACATTCATAATGTGAAGTGATGTCTACGTTATATAATTTGATTTTTATTTAGAAGTAATGGTTATCAATCAGGTAGTCCAACTGATGTTGAAAATTTATGGGCCAAGCTAAGAATTATAGAGCTTGGTAGATGCAGTATGCATCTGTAATAAGACATTACTAAAAATGAGCCCCATATAGTTACTCTGACATGTTTCATTGAAAAATAAAGCAAATTTGATTCTGTAGTGCAGTATAATGTTCAAGTGATACAAACATGTGAGAGAGAGAGAGAGAGAGAGAGAGAAAGAGAGATGAAAAATAGGATAAGTGTTCTAAAATAAAAGAAAGGAACCTGCTGATGTAGTTACAAATGAAAAAGAATCTTGTAACTTTGGAGTAAGTTTCCATTGTACGCCGCAAGGCATTCTGCAAAACAAAGAGTGATCTTACAACCATATAACAAACAAGATCGCATTACCATATTCTAACAAACCATAGACTTGCCTGAGCATCTTCCGTCATTGAATCTGCCTCATCTAGGATGATAATCTTGTAAGGTGGGCAAGGATAACCCCTAAAATACATAAGAAATAGTATCCACAAATTAACAGAAAGGAGCATATGAACTAATATGAGGCCATCAAGCTAAGCAATGTGTTTGTTCCTTGTATCGTACGGTAATGAAAATATACCCTTGACGACCAGAACCTACAGCAACAGCAGCAAAATTTTTTATTTTTGTCCGAACTACATTAATACCACGGTCATCACTAGCATTAAGCTCCAGTACCCTGGACTTGTAGAGCTCAGGCCTGTAAAAAATGGGATCAGTACTGACAAACAAGACTATAAATCAGGTGTGAACATTGAAAATAAAATAAAAACATTGATTGTACAAGGAACACCAAGAAGTTCAAGGCAACCAAGCGACTCTAAGTTTGGCAGCGTGGCTTCTAACAAGTCAAAGCCACCTTGCAGATATAAGGGCAACAGGAACAATACTGAGCACTGCATTGTTGGCAGACAGCTTGAGACCACTGACACCCAACCATCCGTTTCAGCTTGGAGATGCTTTGTTAGATGACTAAGTTTAAACAAAAGAAAAAAAAAAAGAATATATTTGAGAGTGTACCTCTGAAAGTTCAATAAATCAAGAAATTATAATGAGAATTTTAACATAAGTACACCCGATTCGGTGTTGGGTGCTGTTTTAGGGTGCTACTAGTTTCCAAACATAATTGTTAAGTACACCCTAAAAGGAAAATTTTCTTTTGATTGTTAATTTCGTTTTCCATGATCAAAGTCCACAGTGTTTTAGCAAGAGTACCAACCACAGTTCTCTTGGGAATTAGCATCTTCTGCTAACTCCAATTTTATTAAACTAAGTTCCCTCTTCCAACAGCTTAGCTTATAATCAGGATCTTGATAGTACTGCATTTGCAATAGTTAGTACTATTCTACAGTTTCTATATTGTCTAGTTTGCCACATGCTTTCCAGAGAAAAAATAAACAAAGAAAAAAGAACTGCATTCCCAAAACTCATCAGTATTGCACCTCTTGTGGTCAATATTTCTCTTTTTAAATACTGCCAAAACTATTCCACTTAGTTCCCAAGAACACTTGCCCTTATCCCACAAAAACAAGAAATTACATCCATGCTTTAAATAAAATGAAATATCTCTCTCCCCATGCTTAAATCATGCACCATAAATGGTTCACAGAAGCTCAAGAGTCAACTAATTATCTTTTCCTACAAGATGAGGAGGCCTATTCAATTTAGGCTAGTTCTAAAGTAAGCCTAATTTATGCACCTTCCCAACATATGTCTTCCTTCTCTCACAGCATTAGCTGGACAAAGAGCCTTGCAACTTGTGAGTAACTTAACTAGAGAATAGTAGCATTATTCTATGCCATTGGTTTATTTGGGAAGAAAGGAATGGAAGAAAATTTAAAAACAACTTATGGGAGCGGTTAAGGAAATAAATATGGCTAAGACTCAACTATTTGGCATTTACTTTTCAAGGGTCCAGCTATATTCCAATGTATATATCCTCAGAGACTGGAACCTGTCATACCCCTCATCATCTTCCTAATAGTTTAGATAGAGCTTTCAATGGGACTTCACGAAGTCAGCTTTGGTGGGTGCCCCCAATCTACTCAGAAAGTTGATATAAGAAAAAGCCAAGACATGTAAAAAAGTTTTGAATGTCAATAACAAAAAAAAAACCAAGACATGTCAAAAAAAATAATTGATCTCTGTTTCAATTGGAAATGGTTCACAAATCAGTAAGTTAAAGAGGCAAGTAATAGCTCTTCCAATTGGTCTAGGAACTTTGAACATTGTGCTCAAAATCGCTCATAACTAATGAATACAGATCTGATGTCATCACTTGTGTAAATGATGGATCAATAGGTCAGTGGAGGTTCTCTGCTTTTACAAGAAACCCAATGGATACTTCCAGGACCATGAGTCATAGCTACACATTTTTATAATAGTTAATTCTGGTGACACTGAAGGGTATCGTTGTCGACATAATGAGAGGAGAGAAAACCCATCGCTATCCTGACTCTATTCCGGAAGCCTCTCTCCTCTTTCTAGTATCTTCTTCTATTTATCTTTTTCTTCTCTTCCTCTATTTATCTTTTTCTTCTCTTCCTCATAAATTCACAAATAACCAATTGAACTTGGTAACTCAAAAATCAAGTGTTTTCAGAAATTTGAAACTTCGTAATTTCTCATGGATTATTTGGTGTAAAGAACGCTGCCCTAATTTAGCCTTCAAAACTTGTTTACTGTGCTGCATATCCAGCCTGACTTGCTCGCATAGATATAGACATTCCTGCCCCCAATGACATTAAATGCAAAAAATGTTTGGGCGGGATTTCAAATCCATTACCATGCAGTTATTAGCCCAAGCATAATACAACTGCACTAGGCAACAAGCCCTCACTCTTAACAAACGTCACGTACACAAAATATCATTTTACAATCAAGAACAGCTCCCAACATTTTCCACAAGCAAAGTACACAATTGAATCGCAATTGACCATTTACAAACATAAACATTATGCATTGAAAACTGGGTACCCGAAAAGCTGATGTGCAATGGCAAGCGCAGTGGTGGTTTTTCCAGTACCAGGTGGGCCATAAAATAGCATGTGTGGACACTACATATCAACCAAAATCGAGAATCAGAAACAATCACAACAACACAAATAGCTATCGCCAAAGCTTTTTTTAAGTTATTCCAGAGCACCAAATCAGACATTTTGACGATAAATGGTCTCGAATCAAAAGAAAAGAACAAAAGGACTACCAACAATCATATTACCCAGACAATAATAGGGTTTATGAATACGATCATCATTAGTTGAAAGCTTCAAAAAATTAAGTAGAAATTTACATTTGTGGTCTCGAGAGTGTTTGTGAGAACCCGAACGACCTCGTCTTGGTGAGCTACGTCCTTTACTTGCTTGGGTCGACTGATATTGAACGTTAATAAACAAATCAAATAAAATAGGCAATTAACCAATTTACACACGTATATCATCACGAAAATAAGGAGGATGAGCAAGATTCTTACTATTTTTCAACCCATTGTTGCGAGCTCTGCAACACTGGCGCCATTTCTCTCTCTCTCTCTCTCTCCTCTTCTTTCCCGCTTTTATTGAAGGTGGAAATGGGGATTGATCTTTCGGGGCCGGGAAACAGGTGGGATGGGTAGACTGAAGTGCGAGGCCTGATGTTCATTTTGGGCCCTTTGATCCGGTTAGATCTTGGGCCTTAGCTCAAACTGATTGCAGAAAGGGTTTTTTGAAGCCAGTACATCATAAAACACTTATTATTTGCGAAAAAATCTCCTCTAAAAAATATTTAGAAAAAAAGTCTATCTAACAGTGAAAAAGACTGTTATAACCTTATATGGACTCTTATGTGATGAGGATTCTCCACCATTAACAGAAGTATTTTACGAGAATAGAAGGATGATCTTTCTTTTAAAATTTAATCGTCAAATACAGCATTCACGCCCCAAATAAAAACGAGCATTTTTTAAAATACTTAAAATAAAATTCATCTGCTTATTTGTTTTAGTAATATTATTTGGTGATATCACATCACCTTGTCACCGTTGTAATGAATATTTTATCCTAGATACAAAACATTTACAATTAAAAGTACTTATATTTTTGCATGGTATTTTACCACAAATAAGTAATTTATATAGTACCTATCCGTAATAGAAATACAAAGAGGCAAAATAACACAAAAACCCTCTGTTAGTTTTTCAGATTGATACCTTTTCATGTTTGATGTATACGACTCAGACCCCTCCTTATTATTAGTACAAGTTTTTTGAATTGAATTGAATTAAACGGAAGAGCCAAAAAGACTAATTTGCCTCCATTTGTCACTGTTGGTGATTAGCCACTAGACCTTTTCTTTTTTGAAGTTTATGAACGTAAACCATTTTGGATTAAAAAAACAATAAAGTGACATTAGTCATTTAACCTTTGACTGATCTCTTTTATTTAAGCACATCATGAAAAACAAAAAGGAATACGTTTTTAAGTGTAAGCATTACTTTTATCATCCAGAAATTCTTCTCAATAATTGACTTCAACTATTTGCTTTATCCTTCTTCTCAATATTTTATTCTTGATAACCTTCAAGTAGCTTTCCAACATCACCTTGAGTGTCTATTATTCGGTCTCACATCATCACCATTAGTTTTTGAGTCTTCATAACCTTCAATTTTTTTCTTTTTCTCAACTTGCATAATTTTTTAAATGTTANAAAAAGACTGTTATAACCTTATATGGACTCTTATGTGATGAGGATTCTCCACCATTACCATTAACAGAAGTATTCAATTTTTTTCTTTTTCTCAACTTGCATAATTTTTTAAATGTTAAAGAGTACTTGAATTAACTTTTTCTATATCACTATTGAACATTTTTTGTACAATTGAGCTGCGTTGAATCCTGAAGAATGGATTTATGCATTCACATGGTATGGATTATGGAATACTAGAGATAAGAAACTTCTCTCCCATGTTTGTGTGCACCCTAACTCAACTAGTATAACTATAACTGTAGGCATTTTTGCCGTTTCACTTTTAGTTAACTTGAAAAGTTATTTTTCAAGTTAAGCTATCTAGTCTTGTTTTTGATGAAAATTAGTTACTTGTGTGACGCTAAAGTTGCAAAGATGAAAAAGGGATTTTCTACTTTCATTTATGATGAAAACAGCTCAGAGAATCCACTGCTCAAATCCAGCAATGGGAGTTCAAAATCAAATGCAGTTCCTTGCAAGGATACATATGTTCACAGGGTCAATCAACCTATGATCAGTTTTACAGCCATTCCTTCCCTCAGCTGCATGGATGTTTCTACAAGTCAATCAGATAACTGTTCAGTTTCTTTGGATGAGAGCATGTCCACTTGTGATTCTTTGGGGAGTCCTGAATTTGAATACATGGACAAAGATGGCGACTTGGCAGTTAGTATTATTGAGAGGAAGACTTGTGACATTCTTATCATATCAGATCATTTGGGAATAGCACGTTCCTTCTTTTGCAGTTCAGCATTTCACCATCCGATTCATTTGTTTTGTGCTGAGTTGAGATCCTTTCGATTAAAATAGGAACTCTTCTCTGTTTTAAGTATAAAGTTGCACTACTGGTGCAGGGATGATTTTTTTTTTTTTATTTCTAGTTGGAATTCTCAAAAAAATATTCCTGTCTTTCCTGAAAATGTTATGCCCTAAAAATATGTGGCCAGTGATGGTTATTTTGGAATTTCAATGGTTTCCCAGTGTAAGGTTTTAATATTCTCCCGTTCCTGACATGTTTTTGTTACCTTGCTTTCAGGGGATATGTCCAAGAGAGACACATTTGAGGAGATTGAAACAGATTGTGAAGTTGGTGGTGTGGACGATCCCCAGTTTTGTCCAACAATTGCATGCGACACCTATCAGAACTTGTGTGTATCTGAGGTTCATCATCTTTTTTCCTTGCTAAATTGTATATGCAATGTTGACTTGAAATACACATTTTGAACTTATTTCACCATCAGTGGTGGCTTAAACTTTTCATTTGTTTCTGTAAATGCCNTTACCTTGCTTTCAGGGGATATGTCCAAGAGAGACACATTTGAGGAGATTGAAACAGTTTGTGAAGTTGGTGGTGTGGACGATCCCCAGTTTTGTCCAACAATTGCATGCGACACCTATCAGATCTTGCGTGTATCTGAGGTTCATCATCTTTTTTCCTTGCTAAATTGTATATGCAATATGTTGACTTGAAATACACATTTTGAACTTATTTCACCATCAGTGGTGGCTTAAACTTTTCATTTGTTTCTGTAAATGCTTGATTGATTCACATGCAAGTTGAGTAATGGGATGCCAAAGGTTATTTCATTGGTTACAATAGTGCATACTGTGTGAAATGACTTGGTGTTTAGGCTCATTGTGTTCCAATTCATTACTTCAAACCTGGTCTGACATATATACAATGACAAGCTTCCAAGTCATATATACACTGTACAGGGAAGTATATTACTTAAATAGTGTTATATGGTGCTGATTTTTGTAAATTTCAATGCATTTCTTGATCTTATGCATATATAACTTGTTAGCTGCAATTATATGTGGTTACTATATTCTAAAAATCTAGCAAAGTCTTACGTAAGAGAATGGATGAAGGTGGGTAATTCTTTATTCAGGGAACAGAATTTCATGTTATCAAAAGGTTTGTGGTGATCCTCTGCATAATGGTTTTTGAAATAAAATTGCATCCTTGGGTTTTCTATTGTCTAATATGAATCTTTTGATGTGACACTAAAAATCCTAGACATTTCATCTTTACCTGCACATGAGACACTCATTTGTTTCGTCAAATAGCACAAAAGTGCATCACTGAAAAGATCTGCTAGTTCATGTCAAAAACAAAGATGAAATGCTAGAAAAATCTTGGTGCTAGTTGGATTGAACGATTGTTATTCTCTTGAAAAATTAGGGTTTCTAGTTGAAATCATGCGCTGAACTTCAATGACAAATCTGTTGCAATGCGGTAATCTGCTTGTATTAATGATTTTTCCATTGAAATGAATGAATTGATTTTTATGCAAGTGTAAAGCAGAGTTATAAGAATTGGACCGCAAAACTGTTTTGTTGGCCTGTTCATGGTTCAATCGGTTTGGCTGCTGGTCAAATCATCTGGCCTGTCCAGTTTGAAAACAAGCTGAAATAGTAAAGGCACATAACAAAACTAACAGCCAACTGGCATCCAGCTCTGTTGGTTTGGCCTTGCAAGACAGATGCTTATGGTTGGGAGTTCCATTTTCTCCATCATCATCACTCCAACATTATTTTCCTCAACATCATCCAAAGGCTGATTCAATTATGGAACCAAATTTGAACATTTGCCGGGTGACTGGTCCGACGCATAAATACCGGGATTGTAGATACACCCAGCATTCCACGAACGGGTCACACCACTGGAAACGGGGTAGGATCGCAGTCCAGATTGTTCAATGTCCCTTACCTAAATTATTACTCAAACCGGCGCAAATTGACTCATGATATAAGTCACATCATTTTTCTAACCCCAAATCATAACACAAATTTGTTACTTCTTTATTTTGGTATTTTTTCATCTCATATTTTAATTTGCTGCGAAATATTTCATACTACAAATATGGACAATTAGCTTTTATTATTAACAATTGTTGGTCAGTACATTATCTTGAATTATGATTTGTTTTGGAATTGTTGTCAGAAATATAATTATTAGTTATTGCACGGGATAATTCCTGCAATAGTATGAGACAGCAATCTCCAACCTGGCGATCCTGAAACAACAAGGTTAGAAAAAAGGGGGTCAGGCGAGCGCCCGGCTAATTTTCTCCGAAACTTAAGTCAATATAAAGTTGAAGGGTTTTGCTCAATGGACTATTTTTCTGATTCAAGTTTACATACCTTTGTTCATTTTTTTGAGGAGTATTTATACCTGAACTAGTAATGACCGCCAGAGATCTCCAATCTCATCTAAACATCTTACATCTGACACATCATTCCTCATGTAATGAGTGTTTTCTACTCACGTCTCCTCCTATTGAATGCTAGGAAAATAGGATAAATGTTCGGCCAAATGCCGAGCATTCATGCCACTCTCTGAGTACCCAAATCCCCCAGATCGGCATCCGACATCAACTAAACATTGAATACTCGGGGAGAACAGTTTCTCGGGGAAGCCGATCGCGTCATCTCGGCACATCATCCATTAATGCTTAACCATCATGACAGTAGACTTAGACTCCTAGAAGGCAGGTACTGACAGGCTCGCATTTATTTGTTTTGTCATTTTCACTCATTCCGCCATAAATGAGGAGTTACATTGTATTAAATACGATGTCAGCTGTCGTACCCGACTGCTCAATGTCACCATACCTCGGCTTACTTTCTCGGTGCCCTTTGGACATTCCAACGACTTCATTATTCCATGTGTCGATCCGGGGGCTGTAGAGCCACCAAGAGTCTCGCCAACTGTCCCCCAGCTGCCATCCTTTTTGCAGTGTAAGACAAGTGGCGTAANTTTTTCTGATTCAAGTTTACATACCTTTGTTCATTTTTTTGAGGAGTATTTATACCTGAACTAGTAATGACCGCCAGAGATCTCCAATCTCATCTAAACATCTTACATCTGACACATCATTCCTCATGTAATGAGTGTTTTCTACTCACGTCTCCTCCTATTGAATGCTAGGAAAATAGGATAAATGTTCGGCCAAATGCCGAGCATTCATGCCACTCTCTGAGTACCCAAATCCCCCAGATCGGCATCCGACATCAACTAAACATTGAATACTCGGGGAGAACAGTTTCTCGGGGAAGCCGATCGCGTCATCTCAGCACATCATCCATTAATGCTTAACCATCATGACAGTAGACTTAGACTCCTAGAAGGCAGGTACTGACAGGCTCGCATTTATTTGTTTTGTCATTTTCACTCATTCCGCCATAAATGAGGAGTTACATTGTATTAAATACGATGTCAGCTGTCGTACCCGACTGCTCAATGTCACCATACCTCGGCTTACTTTCTCGGTGCCCTTTGGACATTCCAACGACTTCATTATTCCATGTGTCGATCCGGGGGCTGTAGAGCCACCAAGAGTCTCGCCAACTGTCCCCCAGCTGCCATCCTTTTTGCAGTGTAAGACAAGTGGCGTAAAGGAATTGTGGGCTCCCTCATCACGCCTTATTAATAGCGACGGTTACTTGCACGTTTGGTGCCGCCCTTTTCAAACGCCGTAATGATGACCCAACTTTTCAATTCCTGCTCCCTGTGAGGTAGTATAAATAGAAGGTTTTCATACGTTATCAGAACTTTTGCTACGTTTCATCATTTTAGCTCCCACCAATGGCTAGAACTAGTAGAACTAGNTGCAGTGTAAGACAAGTGGCGTAAAGGAATTGTGGGCTCCCTCATCACGCCTTATTAATAGCGACGGTTACTTGCACGTCTGGTGCCGCANACTCCTAGAAGGCAGGTACTGACAGGCTCGCATTTATTTGTTTTGTCATTTTCACTCATTCCGCCATAAATGAGGAGTTACATTGTATTAAATACGATGTCAGCTGTCGTACCCGACTGCTCAATGTCACCATACCTCGGCTTACTTTCTCGGTGCCCTTTGGACATTCCAACGACTTCATTATTCCATGTGTCGATCCGGGGGCTGTAGAGCCACCAAGAGTCTCGCCAACTGTCCCCCAGCTGCCATCCTTTTTGCAGTGTAAGACAAGTGGCGTAAAGGAATTGTGGGCTCCCTCATCACGCCTTATTAATAGCGACGGTTACTTGCACGTTTGGTGCCGCACTTTTCAAACGCCGTAATGATGACCCAACTTTTCAATTCCTGCTCCCTGTGAGGTAGTATAAATAGAAGGTTTTCATACCTTATCAGAACTTTTGCATTCTCAACCTCTCTTCAGCAATCAGACCCCGAGTGCTCTTCTATTCTCCTCCGAGTTTTCTTCGTCCTCCAAGCTCTCTCTTTGAAGACCACCTTCCTGTAAGTACTTCCACTTGAACTTTCTCTCTCTTCATTTTTGCTACATTTCGTCATTTTAGCTCCCACCAATGGCTAGAACTAGTAGAACTAGGGGGAGACATCTGTTAGGGCTAGAACTACCCACAAGATGAGGAGAACCCAAGTAATCGATGAGAATATTCAAGCCTTTAGGATTAGGTACCACATCCATGAGCCTGTCTTCACTTTCCCTTTTAACCTCACTCACCATATGAGGGATATGAGAAATATGGACATGATGCCTTTCTGGATGAATGACATCATGGAAGGAGGGTTGACATTCCCTCTCCATCCCCTGTTGCTAGGAGTGTTGATGCAACTGAAACTCTTTCCCCTTCAATGTGGGGTTAACTTCTTTAGGATTGTGATGGGCGTAGTCGCCTTAAATTCTCGGCTGGGGACCAACTTAGGAATAGATGAAATTTTATTCTACTACAACCTGAGGCTAGTCGTCAGGGGACGATATTACCTCCAGGCTCGAGAAGCCTCAATGTATCTGGTAATCCATATGTCTGACTCGGACAAGGGGTATGTAGACGATCTGATTATGTTCGGCGAAAGTTGGGAGAAAGGGACCGGGCCCGAGTATGATAGATTGTACTACCCCAAAGTGCTGAGGGATAAAGGTGTGTTTTCTTTTCGACTTCTTGATTTTGCTATTCTTGAGTTCGAGGGACGCACTGATTTTGCTTTGCTTTTGTAGAAGGATATCGCTGGGACGCCACTCAATCGTTGAGGTCCCAAGTTCGGTTTGCCGACCTGCTAAGGGTTTGGTCCTCGGACCCAGTTGAGCGAGCGACGCATACTCTCATTGGCTACGCGTCGGCTTACAGTCGATTCTCCCATATTTCACATCCTTTCAACCCTTCTGTTTGGGAAGACCATTTCTCGTTGGAAGAGGAAGAATCCAAGGGAGAGTATGATCATCACGCTCTCAAGCCCCTTGCACCTGACATGTTTAATCTGCCACCATTCACTGCTACTACAATGGAGGCCGCTGCCGCAGCAAGGAGAGTCAGGCTCGCCGGGCTGGCCGAGACTTCTAACACTGCCCCCATCATCCCCCCACCTAGTTCTTCTCGAAGGAAATGGCCCCCCCAGTCGCCACCGCGTACGCAACCATCTAGGGACCCGACCGTACCGACCAGGCAAAGGCCTCAATCTCAACAAGTCCCCGTTCCAGGAGACCGACTGAGGAACAGGCGTGCCCGGGACGTCGAACAATCTGAGGAGCGCCGTGTTAAGCGACGGCATGACACCCCGGGCCCGGGCCCGTCTATCTTGGGCGAGAGTGGGTCCCTTGGGCAAAGACCAGGAGCGGTNTGTGATGGGCGTAGTCGCCTTAAATTCTCGGCTGGGGACCAACTTAGGAATAGATGAAATTTTATTCTACTACAACCTGAGGCTAGTCGTCAGGGGACNTGTGATGGGCGTAGTCGCCTTAAATTCTCGGCTGGGGACCAACTTAGGAATAGATGAAATTTTATTCTGCTACAACCTGAGCTAGTCGTCAGGGGAGGATATTACCTCCAGGCTCGAGAAGCCTCAATGTATCTGGTAATCCATATGTCTGACTCGGACAAGGGGTATGTAGACGATCTAATCATGCTCGGCGAAAGTTGGGAGAAAGGGACCGGGCCCGAGTATGATAGATTGTACTACCCCAAAGTGCTGAGGGATAAAGGTGTGTTTTCTTTTCGACTTCTTGATTTTGCTATTCTTGAGTTCGAGAGACGCACTGATTTTGCTTTGCTTTTGTAGAAGGATATCGTTGGGACGTCACTCAATCGTTGAGGTCTCAAGTTCGGTTTGCCGACCTGCTAAGGGTTTGGTCCTCGGACCCAGTTGAGCGAGCGACGCATACTCTCCTTGGCTACACGTCGGCTTACAGTCGATTCTCCCAGATTTCACCTTCTTTCAACCCTTCTGTTTGGGAAGACCATTCCTCGTCGGAAGAGGAAGAATCCAAAGGAGAGTATGATCATCACGCTCTCAAGCCCCTTGCACCTGACATGTTTAATCTGCCACCATTCACTGCTACTACAATGGAGGCCGCTGTCGCAGCAAGGAGAGTCAGGCTCGCCGGGCTGGCCGAGACTTCTAACACTGCCCCCATCATCCCCCCACCTAGTTCTTCTCGAAGGCAATGGCCCCCCCAGTCGCCACCGCGTACGCAACCATCTAGGGACCTGACTGTACCGACCAGGCAAAGGCCTCAATCTCAACAAGTCCCCGTTCCGGGAGACCGGCTGAGGAACAGGCGTGCCCGGGACGTCGAACAATCTGAGGAACGTCGTGTTAAGCGACGGCATGACACCCCGGGCCCAGGCCCGTCTATCTTGGGCGAGAGTGGGTCCCTCGGGCAAAGACCAGGAGCGCCCTGTTTTTGGAAGCCAACTCAATCCTCTAGTCCTCCGAAGTAGCGTTTGTTGTCGCAAGGACACTTCAATTTGATGTCGATATGGCCGTGTACAAAGGTTACTCAGACAATCGGCTTCTGATGAGCACTATCCAAAACAACCTGGTGGTAAATTTAACACTTTCCCGAGTATTCCTTGCACCCTTTTGGTTGTTCCATAATNGGCTCGAGAAGCCTCAATGTATCTGGTAATCCATATGTCTGACTCGGACAAGGGGTATGTAGACGATCTAATCATGCTCGGCGAAAGTTGGGAGAAAGGGACCGGGCCCGAGTATGATAGATTGTACTACCCCAAAGTGCTGAGGGATAAAGGTGTGTTTTCTTTTCGACTTCTTGATTTTGCTATTCTTGAGTTCGAGGGACGCACTGATTTTGCTTTGCTTTTGTAGAAGGATATCGCTGGGACGCCACTCAATCGTTGAGGTCCCAAGTTCGGTTTGCCGACCTGCTAAGGGTTTGGTCCTCGGACCCAGTTGAGCGAGCGACGCATACTCTCATTGGCTACGCGTCGGCTTACAGTCGATTCTCCCATATTTCACATCCTTTCAACCCTTCTGTTTGGGAAGACCATTTCTCGTTGGAAGAGGAAGAATCCAAGGGAGAGTATGATCATCACGCTCTCAAGCCCCTTGCACCTGACATGTTTAATCTGCCACCATTCACTGCTACTACAATGGAGGCCGCTGCCGCAGCAAGGAGAGTCAGGCTCGCCGGGCTGGCCGAGACTTCTAACACTGCCCCCATCATCCCCCCACCTAGTTCTTCTCGAAGGCAATGGCCCCCCCAGTCGCCACCGCGTACGCAACCATCTAGGGACCTGACTGTACCGACCAGGCAAAGGCCTCAATCTCAACAAGTCCCCGTTCCGGGAGACCGGCTGAGGAACAGGCGTGCCCGGGACGTCGAACAATCTGAGGAACGTCGTGTTAAGCGACGGCATGACACCCCGGGCCCAGGCCCGTCTATCTTGGGCGAGAGTGGGTCCCTCGGGCAAAGACCAGGAGCGCCCTGTTTTTGGAAGCCAACTCAATCCTCTAGTCCTCCGAAGTAGCGTTTGTTGTCGCAAGGACACTTCAATTTGATGCCGATATGGCCGTGTACAAAGGTTACTCGGACAATCGGCTTCTGATGAGCACTATCCAAAACAACCTGGTGGTAAGTTTAACACTTTCCCGAGTATTCCTCGCACCCTTTTGGTTGTTCCATAATATTCCTCCTTTTCTAGGCCAGTCAGCAGGTGGGGGTCATAATCGAACATTTTTGGGAATATAAACAAGAGGCGAAGAATGCCGAGTGAGCCGTAGCTGCTAAGGACGACCACATCCTTAAGGTCGAGAGGACCCTCAGCTACCAAATCAAACACATCGCCAAGCTCATCCGCCATTGAGATGTTGTTCGTGCTTAGCTGGAAAAGACCAAGGTAGGTGAAGTTGCGATGATAAAGAAAGCCGAGAACTACGAGCTGTGAGTGTCCTCCTTCAAAGTCAAGCTGTAAGAGTCTGAGTCTGTAATCAACTTTCTTACTACTAAAGTGGATTCCTTGACAGCAGAGAGGGCGGGGGAGTAGGAAAGGCTGTAATCAGAATGTCAGAGGGTGTGGGCGGTCACTCAAGACCAAATGGTCCCTACTTTCGAGGAAGGCAAAAAGAAGAATTTCAAAGAAGCTTGGGACACCGCCCTTCATGCCTGCCACGTCGAGGTAGGCTCGGACTTATTTACCATGCACAGCCTTCAAAGGGAGGCCGATGACAAAGCCCTAGACAAACAGGTCCAATCCGACCTAGGTGATCACGTGGAGGTAGAAGGGCCGATCAGGGCCGAAGGTGGGAACGATCCCATCATACTCAGCGATGGTTCTGACTAGCCTTCTCCTGCCCTTCTGTCTTTGCCACCTGCCAAGCCAACAGATGATCTTCCCCCTCCACCCCCAATTATTACTGAGGTACATGATATCGAGCTAGATGAGATATTGAAGGTTGGAGACGAGCTATAAAGGCAACGTGGAGGCCTCTACGGGGGAGGAGCCAGGGAAGAATGAGCCGAGGGCCTTAGCAGCTGGTGGCCTANCTCATTCTGTTAAGTATGCAATGATAGGCTTCATCCATCCCAACGGTATTTGCATTACGGTTGACAATACTTGTTCGGCCTTTGTTTCGTCTATACTTGGACTTTCCCGGGTCTCAATAAGTATGCGTCGGGTCACCTTCGAGGCCAAAGTCAAGGCCAGACATGCTAGTGCGTCGGCGTGGGTATTATGATCTCTAGGAATCTGGAAAACTTTCACTTTTTTTAACTTTTCCATCCTGGATTTTGCCTTCTCATGATATGTCTTCATTCTGCTATCCCGGACCTCGAAGTCCCCATTTACCTGGTTCATGACCAGCTAGAAATCGTAAAAGATCCGAAGGTGTCTAACCCCAATCAAGCATGCGGCATCCAGTCCTGCTAACAATGCCTCATACTCGGCTTCGTTATTAGACGCCTTGAATTTTAATTTGATTGCCCGTTCAATAATGAACCCTTCTGAGTTGACTAGCACAATACCTATCCCTGCCCCCCTTGCGTTTGAGGATCCATCAACATGGAGATCCCAAATGTACCCTGTTAGATCCTATGACACTAGTGGGGGCTCGGACGTAGAGAACCCGGCGACAAAGTCTGCTATAACTTGCCCTTTTATTGACATTCGAGGCTTGTACCTGATTTCAAACTCCCCAAGCTCTACAGCCTATTTGGCAACCTTCTCGGACATATCAGCCCTATAAAGGATCAGCTTGAGAGGTCGATCTGTAAGGACGTCTATGGCGTGAGCTTGGAAGTAGTGTCAAAGTTTTCTCGCTGAGATTACCAATGTCAAGACCGATTTCCCCATTGGATAATACCTTGTCTCGACGTCAAGCAAGGTCTTGCTTATGAAATACACGGGTCTTTGGGCCCTTCGCTATCCTTGACCAGTACTCCACTAACGACGTCTCGAGATACTAACAAGTAAAGGCTAAACACCTCCCCTATCGCTGGAACAGATAAAGTCGGAGGATGTTTCAAGTACTCCTTGATCCCTTTAAGAGCTCGACCGCATTCCTCGTCCCAAACCCTCTTAGCGCCCCCCCTCAACTTGGTAAAAAATGGTTTACACTTATCGGACGACTTGAAAATAAATTTGTTAAGGGTTGCCAACATCCCGACTAATTTCTGAACATCCTTAATGGTCCTAGGCGCCCGAACATTCTGGATTGCTTGTATCTGTTCGGGGTTCGCCTCGATCCGCTGATGAGTAACCAAATACCCTAAAAACTTACCTGAGCTCACTCCAAAGGCGAATTTCGAGGGGTTTAATTTTATGTCATACTTCCGGAGGATGGCAAATGTTGTCCCGAGATCATAAAGATGGTCGGCCCCCTCTTTGCTTTTGACCAACATGTCATCAATATACACTTCCATCGTGTCACCGAGTTGGTCTTTAAAAATTTTGTTCATCAAACATTGGTAGGTCACCTCAGTATTCTTCAATCCAAAAGGCATCACTGTGTAACAGTAGATCTCCCGGGGCGTGATGAACGCCGTTTTCTCCTGATCTGATTCATGCAAGGGAATCTGATGATATCCAGCCCGAGCATCCATAAAAGTGATGCGCTTGTGGCCGGCTGTGGTGTTTACCAACTAATTAACCTTGGACAAGGGGTACTTATTCTTGGGACAAGCCTTGTTTAGGTCCGTGAAATCCACGTAAACTCATAATTTTCCTTCTTTCTTCTTGGCGCACACGGTATTGGATAACCACTGGGGGAACTATATCTCCTTGATGGACCTGCCCCCAACAACTTATCCACCTTTTCATCCACAACCTTCGCGTAGTGAGGCGTCGTTCTCCGGGCCTTCTGCCTAATGGATTTAAATGAGGGATTCACATGGAGCCGATGAGTTATCACCTCGGCACTTATTCCCGTCATTTTGGCCTAGGTTCAAGCAAAGACATCGGCGTTGTAGTGTAAAAACGAGGTCATATCATTTTTCTCTGCGTCAGTGAGTGACTCTCTTACCAAAAAGTACTTCTCACCGTTATTTGGGCTCAGGAAAATCTTCACCAAGGCCTCAGTAGGCCGGTCGATCGGCTCTGTAATGGGCTCATCCACTCCTGAACGACCACTTTGTGATTGTTATTTGGCAACCACCGCATTGGGATCACGTTCCTGACTTCAGCCGCTGACTCCCATTTTCACCGCGGCATCGAAACAGTTTTTTGTCAACGCCTGGTCACCCCAGATTTTCATTATACCCTGCGGTGTTGGAAACTTTATCTTCTGGTGATAGGATGAATGGACCGCCTTTATTGCATGCAACTACGATCTCCCCCATAATAGCGTTGTAAGGAGAGTCCGAGTCCACCACCACAAATTCCACTAGCGTGGTCACCACCCTCGCCCGTACCATGACGGTGATTTTTTCAAGGGACAGGACGCTGGAACCATTAAAGTCGATGAAGGGGGTTTTTACGGGTTCCAAATCTCCTTGAGAGAGTCTCATCTTGCGGAAGAGGTGATCGTACATCACCTCGAAAGAACTGCCCCGAGTCCACCAAGATCCACTTAACGTCGAACTTCCCGACCCGCAAAGTGATCACCAATGTATCCTCATGAGGGAGGACCACCCCGCCGAGATCAACATCAGAAAACTGGATAACCTCGGCACTGCTTCGCGACTTCTTAGGCGGTCGCTCATCATCTCTTTCTTCCACCCTAACTGTTTGAGAGACCTTCTGTAACTCGACACGGAGGGAGTTGTATGTAGGTCTCCCCACTGTGCAAGTATGAATAACATCAAACACGTGTGCTACCTCAGTTGGCACCTCGACTCCCTCCCTCGTCGACCCGCCGGGATGACCCTTGTCAATGAATTCTCTGAGGTGTCCGTCTTGCACCAATTGTTCGAGGAAGGATTTATAAACCTTGCAATCCTCCGTTAAATGACCGATATCTTTATGATACGAACATCAGAAGGCCGCATTCCTTGTTGACGGGTCTCCAAACATCCTCAGGGGCCACTTAAAGTAGGATTTATTTTTGATTTTGGGAAGTATCCTGTAAATGGGTTCGTTGAAGACCGTGTTCACTTCCTGGAAGGATAGGCGAGTTAGGGGTGGAACAAGCCCTCCCCTTTGAGCCGACTGCTCCCTTTCCCTTTTCCTTTGCATCGTGACCCTGCTTTCGGGCGCGACAGATTCTTCTTTCACCCGAACATATTTGTTAATCCGAGCCATCAAGTCTTTCATGTCCACCAGAGCCTTCTTAGTCAGCGATTTGTACAAATCAGTGTCCCGGGACAGCCCCCAGCCTAAATGACGCTGCGACCAATGCCTCCAAACATGCTTCCACCTCGTTCACTTCATCCCAATATCGAATGACATATTGTCGAAGTGTCTCTCCCCCTTTTCGCCTAAGTATCAACAGAGTGCCGATGTCCTTCAGTTTCTTATTGCTGGTGATGAATCAAGCTATGAAGAGCTTCGTCAATTGTTTTCAGGACCTAACACTCTCAGGAGCAAGGTTCTTATACCACCTCATGCTTGTGTTGCCTAGGCTCATGAGAAAAACTTGACACAACACCCTTTGGTCAGTATCATAGATTAACATCAATTGTCTATATTGTCAAAGGTGGCTCTCGGGATCGATTTTTCCATCATAGACTTTGAACCATGGGACGGTAAACTTCTTTGGTATCTCGGCCTCCTTAATAGCTTGGACGAACGGTGAGATAATTTCTTCAGAGTAGACCTCAGGCTCATGGTTGCACTGAGCAACGAAGGGGACCCTGGGATCCTTTTTTGATCTTTCTTCTCAAGGCCTTCGGGGTGTGGACTCTATTTGTGATTCAACAACTTCCACGCCCTCGGGTATCCCTCGGTGCAGGTCCCACCTGGACAGGCTTGTCTTTTGGCCTAATTCTGACTTCCCCTTGGAGGTCGAGAACCCTCCTTANTTGGTCTTTAAAAATTTTGTTCATCAAACATTGGTAGGTCGCCTCAGTATTCTTCAATCCAAAAGGCATCACTGTGTAACAGTAGATCTCCCGGGGCGTGATGAACGCCGTTTTCTCCTGATCTGATTCATGCAAGGAAATCTGATGATATCCAGCCCGAGCATCCATAAAAGTGATGCGCTTGTGGCCGGCTGTGGTGTTTACCAGCTGATTAACCTTTGACAAGGGATACTTATCCTTGGAGCAAGCCTTGTTTAGGTCCGTGAAATCCACGTAAACTCATAATTTTCCTTCTTTCTTCTTGGCGCACACGGTATTGGATAACCACTAGGGGAACTATATCTCCTTGATGGACCTGCCCCCAACAACTTATCCACCTTTTCATCCACAACCTTCGTGTGGTGAGGCGTCGTTCTCCGGGCCTTCTGCCTAATGGGTTTAAATGAGGGATTCACATGGAGCCGATGAGTTATCACCTCGGCACTTATTCCCGTCATTTTGGCCTAGGTTCAAGCAAAGACATCGGCGTTGTAGTGTAAAAACGAGGTCATATCATTTTTCTCTGCGTCGGTGAGTGACTCTCTTACCAAAAAGTACTTCTCACCGTTATTTGGGCTCAGGAAAATCTTCACCAAGGCCTCAGTAGGCCGGTCGATCGGCTCTGTAATGGGCTCATCCACTCCCGAACGACCACTTTGTGATTGCTATTTGGCAACCACCGCATTGGGATCACGTTCCTGACTTCAGCCGCTGACTCCCATTTTCACCGCGGCATCGAAACAGTTTTTTGTCAACGCCTGGTCACCCCAGATTTTCATTATACCCTACGGTGTTGGAAACTTTATCTTCTGGTGATAGGATGAATGGACCGCCTTTATTGCATGCAACTACGATCTCCCCCATAATAGCGTTGTAAGGAGAGTCGGAGTCCACCACCACAAATTCCACTAGCGTGGTCACCACCCTCGCCCGTACCATGACGGTGATTTTTTCAAGGGACAGGACGCTGGAACTATTAAAGTCGATGAAGGGGGTTTTTACGGGTTCCAAATCTCCTTGAGAGAGTCTCATCTTGCGGAAGAGGTGATCGTACATCACCTCGAAAGAACTGCCCCGAGTCCACCAAGATCCTCTTAACGTCGAACTTCCCGACCCGCAAAGTGATCACCAATGTATCCTCGTGAGGGAGGACCACCCCGCCGAGATCAACATCAGAAAACTGGATAACTTCGGCACTGCTTTGCGACTTCTTAGGCGGTCGCTCATCATCTCTTTCTTCCACCCTAACTGTTTGAGAGACCTTCTGTAACTCGACACGGAGGGAGTTGTATGTAGGTCTCCCCACTGTGCAAGTATGAATAACATCAAACACGTGTGCTACCTCAGTTGGCACCTCGACTCCCTCCCTCGTCGACCCGCCGGGATGACCCTTGTCAATGAATTCTCTGAGGTGTCCGTCTCGCACCAATTGTTCGAGGAAGGATTTATAAACCTTGCAATCCTCCGTTAAATGACCGATATCTTTATGATACGAACATCAGAAGGCCGCATTCCTTGTTGACGGGTCTCCAAACATCCTCAGGGGCCACTTAAAGTAGGATTTATTTTTGATTTTGGGAAGTATCCTGTAAATGGGTTCGTTGAAGACCGTGTTCACTTCCTGGAAGGATAGGCGAGTTAGGGGTGGAACAAGCCCTCCCCTTTGAGCCGACTGCTCCCTTTCCCTTTTCCTTTGCATCGTGACCCTGCTTTCGGGCGCGACAGATTCTTCTTTCACCCGAACATATTTGTTAATCCGAGCCATCAAGTCTTTCATGTCCACCAGAGCCTTCTTAGTCAGCGATTTGTACAAATCAGTGTCCCGGGACAGCCCCCAGCCTAAATGACGCTGCGACCAATGCCTCCAAACATGCTTCCACCTCGTTCACTTCATCCCAATATCGAATGACATATTGTCGAAGTGTCTCTCCCCCTTTTCGCCTAAGTATCAACAGAGTGCCGATGTCCTTCAGTTTCTTATTGCTGGTGATGAATCAAGCTATGAAGAGCTTCGTCAATTGTTTTCAGGACCTAACACTCTCAGGAGCAAGGTTCTTATACCACCTCATGCTTGTGTTGCCTAGGCTCATGAGAAAAACTTGACACAACACCCTTTGGTCAGTATCATAGATTAACATCAATTGTCTATATTGTCAAAGGTGGCTCTCGGGATCGATTTTTCCATCATAGACTTTGAACCATGGGACGGTAAACTTCTTTGGTATCTCGGCCTCCTTAATAGCTTGGACGAACGGTGAGATAATTTCTTCAGAGTAGACCTCAGGCTCATGGTTGCACTGAGCAACGAAGGGGACCCTGGGATCCTTTTTTGATCTTTCTTCTCAAGGCCTTCGGGGTGTGGACTCTATTTGTGATTCAACAACTTCCACGCCCTCGGGTATCCCTCGGTGCAGGTCCCACCTGGACAGGCTTGTCTTTTGGCCTAATTCTGACTTCCCCTTGGAGGTCGAGAACCCTCCTTAACGGTTACGTCCCTCGGACGAGTGCCTAATCCAATCTTTCATGGAGGGCCAATGCCAGGGGGGCCTGGACAGGTTCTGGCTAGGCACCTGGTCCCTGAACCCGCGACTATGTTCACCTGTGCTCGTTGACAGCTCAAAATCGTCAAGACGTTGCTGAATCTTGGCATTTTCCTTTTCAAGTTGCTTAATGTGTTTGTCCATCCATTTTTCCACCATTTCAACGATGTCATGGGTCATGAGGTCACGCCCCCCAAGGCCCTGATCCATAGGGAGTGTTCTTTGCGAAGAACGTCCAACCCCATCTAATTGGCCCAATGAACTCGGCTCCTGAACCATTGGAAGTTGGACCGGACTCTGTGTTTCTGGTCTGTACACTTGCTCCCTCACCCTGAGATTGAGTATTCACCATCAGATGATCGCTACCGAAAAAAATGTCTTCGTTTCCCACAGACGGTACCAAATTGTATGAGATAATTCCTGCAATAGTATGAGATAGCGATCCTCAAGCTGGCAAACCTGAAACAACAGGGTTAGAAAAAAGGGGGCCAGGTGAGCGCCCGGCTAATCCTTTTCGAAGCTTAAGTCAGTATAAAGTCGAAGAGTTTTGCTCAATGGACTATTTTTCTGATTTAAGTTTACATATCTTTGTTTATTTTTTTGAGGAGTATTTATACCTGAACTAGTAATGATTGTCAAAGATCTCCAGTCTCATCTAAACATCTTACATCTGACACATCATTCCTCATGTAATGAATGTTTTCTACTCACGTCTCCTCCTATTTAATGCTAGAAAAATAGGGTAAATGTTCGGCCAAATGTCGAGCATTCATGCCACTCTCTGAGTACCCAAATCTCCCACATCGACATCCGACATCAACTAAACATTGAATACTCAGGGAGAACAGTTTCTTGGGGGAGCCGATCGCGTCATCTCGGCACATCAGCCATTAATGCTTAGCCATCATGACAGTAGGCTTAGACTCCTAGAAGGCAGGTACTGACAGGCTCGCATTTATTTGTTTTGTCACTTTCACTCGTTCCGCCATAAATGAGGGGTCACATTGTATTAAATACGATGTCAGCTGTCGTACTCGGCTGCTTAATGTCACCATACCTCGGCTTACTTCCTCAGCGCCCTTTGAACATCCCAACGGCTTTATTATTCCATGTGTCGACCCGGGAGTTGTAGAGTCACCTAAAATCCCACCACCTCTTGTAGGTAGAATATTTAAGGGAATTGTCTTGTGGGTTTCCACTAATTGGTTAAGTTCAAGAAATCTCATGTAAAATGATCTGCAGGATGGTAATAAACACTGGCATTTGTGTGGCACGTTATAAACACTCGGAACATTATAATAGGATTTGAACAACTGCAATTTCTTCCTGATATGGCAATTCCTCATAGGTTTAACATAGTGGAAGAGTAGTGGCTGCCACACTGAACAGGAGCCCAAATAGAATCTAGCTATTCAAATGTCTTGATTATTCATTTTCTTTCAATTGTTTACCGATCTATTTTGTCATGCTCTATTGCATCAGTACAAATTTGTGGCAAAGAAAAACTACCCTCCTTCAATACCTCAGGAGTACTTCCATGACCCAAGTAACTATGTTCCAGTTCCAATGCTATGTTGGATGGACTCAGGTGTATATGCTGCAAGCTTTTTTTTTTTGGATGTAAAGAAGTATCTTTTCATCCTTTATACGTATGTATGGATTTTGACTCCAACAATTTGTACATGACTGCTGCCAAGTAAGGTGGATTCACTTTCTTTTGTTTGTAATGATATAATTTCACCAAGTGCGTACTCGAGCAATTGATTTTGTTTGGAGTTTTTCATTTACTACAGGGCAGTTTCATGGTTCCTATCTTGTGGTTATATGCTTTTATTAATTTTGAGCATTCAAGATCGCAGTATCGACCATCAACTCGGAAGATTTTGAGACACATCGGTCACAACACGGTATTTGGTGATATGACCTAAAAGAAAATGTGAACCATGACGAGAGATTCGAGTCATATCGCAGTATTGTGAAACCGTATCGTTTAATTCAGGTACAACTCCGTCAACTCGGTTGAGTCTCGCGAGATTAAGTGTTTATATGGATCGTATAATAGTATCATTTCAAAAGGTGTCGAGTAGAATACGACTCGACCAACTTGTATTAATATTGGTGGATGATTGGAATATGATTTCTCGGAAAGAGGAAAACATAGTTGACATGGGTGCTCCCGCTTGCTGCTGATGTATCTGTTCGCTTTTTCAGGCTGTGTATCATGGATAAAACCAATGAATAGTGTATCTGCGCTATTATTTGGAAGGAATGCCGATGATCAAAATTTCTTTTCTTCTTTTGCCAGAAACGTTACCAATAACATTTTCTTTTGATAAATGGAGACGTGAAAACAGAGATGTTAACACTAAAATTTTTATTTCAACAACAATATTCATAAGTAGTACATCCCTGCTCATATATACATACTCCTTAACTAGTATCAATAAATAAAGATACATTCTCTAGTGCATTGTTAAAAGTGTCGAACGATTTTGAGGTTGTGGGCTCGAATTCGACGACATGCACTTTGTTCGAACTGCCAATCAGTACACTCTTGACAAACTCCGCACCTTCGACTAACGAGGACTGAAGTAAAGATCTTTCTACTAGCATTTATACATGCATATGTTGCTCATCTATATATTGTACATATATATACAAATAAGAGAGTGGTAACGTCTATATGTAATAAGAAACACGTACAGTGATTGCACATTAGACATTGCAATAGTGTACGAATTTGTCACAGAGGACATTGGAGTTTGGTTGAGCTGGAACCCAAATATGCAGCCTCAAGACCAAGACTTAGACTTGTGTTGAGCCAATAACAATCCTCAAATGAGCACTGTGGACCACCATTTGGCCACTCAACATCAACAGGCTTCATGAATGTGGGTCCCCAAGCCGGGGTTCCATCTTCATATGAATTGTGGGTCAATCTCTGTATCTCAGAACCGTCCGATCTCACCGTAAATATATCGCCATATGGCTGATAGTGATGTGGGTTCGAGATTGGTTCAGCAGACACCGCGGCATAGTCTGAAGTAAACACAATATATTTCCCATCCGGGCTGAACCATGGATGGTTACATCGACCACCCGACCCGCTTTGGACCACCTTTCTCAACCCTGTTCCATTCGGGTGAACCATATACAGTGCAAAACTACCAGAACCCGGATTGTCCCTATCCGAAGCAAAAGCGATCCAATCACCATCAGGTGACCAATTACACATCGTGTCGCTCCATTGACCCTCCGTTAGCCTGTGGAGGCCAGCGTTTTCTCCATCCGAAGCATCCATTATATACAAGTTCTTATGACCCGAACGCCCTGATCGGAACACGACCCATTTTCCATCTGGCGAAGGTGACGGAAACGCATTATTTTCGCCTCCGGCTGTCAATTTTTTGTAACTTAACTCATCATCGTCAACGTTAATGGAGATTATATCAACCTCGGTGCTCTCACTTGCAAATGTGGGCCCCACACTGGTGTAGACCACACCTACCCTTTTCGGATCCCATGCAGTTGAGAAGGCATCCCCACTAAAGACCTCCCGCATACCCGACCCATTCCGGTTCATCACATAAAGACCCGGGAATTTCACGTACGCAATCCGGCCCCCGTCTTGTGAGAAGGAAGGAAACGACCCATCAATTCTGAATAAAGAGATTTCGGGTATTGGATTTTGGAGGTTTTCAAGTAACAGATTATTACTGCTCCTTCCATTGCTTGCCCCTCTACATCTATGGTACCCGACCCGTCTAGAGTTTGGTGATATAAACGGGTTAAAATGGTGAGCATTTGGGGAAACAGGTCGGGTTACCTCTATAAACTGTTTCAGAACGACGTCGAATAACTCCACATGACGATACTCTGAATTGGGTCGCCTCGTCGCCACTGCAATGAAACTCTTGTTGGCTACCGAGGCAGCTGGTGTGAATGCGTGCAGACCCGGTGGGGTGACTCGCTGAGTTAATACTGAGCCTACGCTAAATAACCCATTCTGAGGAAGAATGGCCCTGTAAACACTCCACCAACCATCGTCACACCTCCGATGGAAATACAGAGCCGAATCGTCAGCCCAACTCGGCCACCCACCGTGCTCGATCACCTTAACTCGGTGTGTCCCGTCCCGAGTCAAAAACACATAAATGTCCGTACCTAGTTCCTCAACCTCACCGTCCCAACCCGGTTCTCCATACGACGCCACCGCGGTCCACAACCCAGAAGGAGACACCGCCGGACTAAAATCGGCAACACCTTTTGGCGTCAACCTCCGAATCAACCCAGTTTTCAAATGAGTTGAGTACACCGCTGCCCAACTCCTCCGACCCACACCCGAGTCCTCATGAGTCGAAACGTAAATCAAGTACTCACCCACCAAACTCGGCCTATCTTTCATCGAAACTCGGTCGTGTGACTCTCCACCACCCACCAGAGGAACTTGAATCCGAGATGACTCAGGTGGGAGATTAGCTGAATTATCAAGAACTGATCTTTTTCTGGTGCGGTCAGAACTATGGTAGAAAACTACATCGAGGAATATGTTTGATGAACCATTGCGTTCAGTGACGTAGATGAGGAGTAGGGGTGGTGGGTCAGTGGCAGTTGGGGTGGTGGTGAGGGTTTGATTGGGTAGGAGAGAGAATATGGAGGGTGATGAGATTGAGGGGAAGTTGCCATTAAAATTGACGGAGTAGCCGTCGGTGAGTTGGATTTCGTCGGCGTCAGTTGGTGGGTCCCATGTCGGGAGAGAGAATATGTCGAAGGCATAGCTGGATCGACCCAGAGTAGCAAAGACTATGCTGGTGCGACTGTTGGGGTTGTCATGGTCCGCCGTTGCGTGGTACAGGGTGAAGATTAAAGTGAAGAACAGGAAGAGACTCTGAGGCTTTGGTTGTTTCATTGTTGTTCACAAGTATACAGTGAGAGCTGTGCGGAGGAATGCATCGGTGTAAAATAGACGCGACGAGGATTGTGGTGTAACAGATGACGTTTTGAGGAAGGGGGTGGGACCCAGATTTTGAAATGTTTCCACGTGGCAGACGATGATGAACGATAGATACAAAGTGGGGCCATTGTCCACACATGGCCTCATTGTTATCAATCATTTTTTGAAATCAATTTTTATCCACATATGATACGAATGGGCCAATGGGGGAGTTGAGTGTTTTTTTATCCACTATTAGGTATTTAGTGGAGTGTAAAATTTGATCATTCTAGATTTGAACAAAAAATTAAAGTCCCGTTTGATATGTGTATTAAAAAATAAAATTTAAAATTTTTTTAGAAAGAGTTTTAAAAAATTATTTTTGATATTTTTTATATCACAAAATTTATTTGGTTATATGATTCTAAAAATAATTTTATGAAGTAAAAAAATTAAAATTTTTTAAATAATAATCCAAAAAATAATTAAAACAAAAATGTGATAGTTGTGCTAATGGACTGTGGACATGGTGGTGGTGGTGGGAGTGTAGTGGTGGTGATGTAAGTGTGATGGAGATGGTGGAAGTGTGGTGGTAGTGGTGGTGGACTTGGTGGTAGTGGTGATGGAAGAATGGTGGTGGTAGTGTTTTCTAAATTTTAAAAATGTTGTTTCCAAAAATATAAAAATAACTTTAACTTGTTTTGTAAATTTATTCAATTTTTGTTCTCAACTTTCAAAAACTAACTGAACAAATAACTTTTTTCTAGAAATTATTTTAAAATCAGAAAATAGTATCTGAGATACAAACCAAACATGATCAAGCCTCTCTTCATTTAGTATAAATTTGAGTAAAGAGTTGAAAATTATTTTTAGCCTGTTTTTATTCTAATTTAAATTTAAGTAACAATTAGGATAATGATTAAAGATATTCTTATGGATACATGCATGTGAGTTGGAATTTGGAATAATGTTAGTGATATTTAATTTGAGAATTTAATATGTTATAAATATTAGATTAGTAATGAATTTTAATATTTAACAAAAATATATTACTAATTTAAAAATTGTGATATATTACGCCTTCATATTACCTTTTTAAAATAACAATTAATTAATTAAGTTATGCGAATTGAATCAGATTTCTATTCGAATTTTAGATTGTTAATGAATTTAAATATGAACAGCGAAAATAAAATTAATCAAATTACTATATCAGACTTTTGAAATCAAATACATATTCAAATTAGTTAGAATTCGTTTTATGTCCGATCAATTTTCAGACTTATGTGTAAGAAATGACATTTGAAAAAATTAGTTAAAACACACGGGGGTTGTACACGTATAATTCTTAGTTGTAATTGGAGTTTCCAATTTCTTTTTGTTTGACGAAGTGGTTTTTGTACTTTTTATCATTCAAAAGACATGAATAGAACTTGGGAAGATTATACTATTTATAAAAGAATAAAGTATGCAATTCATGCACAAATTGGTCATTTGAACAGCTTTGCCTATTTTAAGCTGTTTGGACCAACAAAGATTAAAAAAATATGCAATTGTTGTAAAGAGAAATCCAATATATTATAAAAGGTAAATTTTATATAAATAGAGATTAAACAAAAGTGTGCTTAGACTGTAATAGAGTCACATGACACAACATTAATGTGAAAAAGTTTACAAATTGGTCATTTTCTACGATAGACCTGTTATGTTAATCAAGAAGGTGGAAAACGAGATTTTTTATTTTTGTTTTGAGTAAGTGAAGAAGCTCAATCCTAAGGGATTCAATCACTTTTGATACTTACTCCCGTAGTTTGTTTTAATATTAAATTACTCGTCATGCATTCAATTAATATCCACTATATATATATATAAAAAATAAATTAGTTTACAATTCAAATCTTAAAAGATAAACAGTTGAAATCGTTTTAAATTTTACTGTAAAGTTAATCTAACGGCTAATATTAACACCCTAAATTTAATAAAAAAATAGGTCATTAAGGGTGTGTTTGGAATGACTTTTTAAAAGCACATTTAAAAATTATTTTAAAAAAAAATAGTGTTTGAAATCACCCCACGACCACGACCACCTCCACCGCCATCCCCACCACCCCCACCATCGTCGTCGCCGCCGCCACCACGACCAATGCCACTATCGCCCATCACCGTAATCGTCGTCACCACCACCGCCACCCTCGGTCTTTGCCACTTAACACAATCATCACCGTTTTTTACCATCACCACTATCGCCCACCCACCTCTCACCCCCAATACAAATCGATATTTAAATTCTTTTCATTTTTTTTTTGTTTGTGATTTGATTTTAGATATAAATTACAAATATGTTTACTGTGTACCATTTTTTATTACTCTGTGTCTTCAGACACATGCAATAATTAGTATATAATAAAGTATCTTACAATTTAAATCTAAAAAAGATAAACAAAATGACTTTTGTTATTCGTAGTCGAGATCGTTTTAAATTTAACTTTAAAGTTAATCTAACAGCTAATATTAACACCCTAAATTTAATAGAAAAAATAGGTATCTAAGGGTATGTTTGTAGTGACTTTTTAAAAGTACTTTCAAAAATTATTTTTTATAAATATTTTTAAAAAAATAATGTTTGAAATCGCTCCACCACTGTCACCTCCACCGCCATCACCACCATTGCTGCCACCACCGTCGCCACCACCGCTCGCCTCCGCCACCACTGCCGCAGTCGTCGCCACCACCGCCGCCGCCACGGTCATTGTCACTTATCATAACCATCACCGTCTCCTACCGCCACCACGATCACTGCCACCCACCACAGCCATCACTGTCTCCTATCACAATCACTGTCGCCCACCACCTCTTACCCCCATTACAACCGATAATTAAAATCATTTATCTCTCTTCTATGTTTGTGATTTTATTTTTGATATGAATACAAATATGTTTATTTATTACTATTTTTTATTACTCTGCGCTTTCGGGCAGAGATAATAACTAATATATATATATATATAAGAGTCACCAATACATTAAATAATTTATCATTGACAATGAACGATAAGAGATGTGGATCCAATCCTAAAAGACTATAAGGGTTACGTGCAATTAGAAAAACTATTTGTATAAGACGGAAATCAACAAAGAATGCTAAATTCAATATTCTTTGAGGATTGACCAAAAAATGTTTTCTACATGGGATATCAACAGCAATTAAGAGAGATATTGAAACAATTAAATAGAAAGAGATTCCTACCCAAACTAACACAAAATCCAAACTTTAATACAGAAAAAGCATCATATATAAGGTTTTAATACCAAACTGAACTCTAGTCTAGACCACACTTCAATACAGAGCCTCAAAGTTGGACCCTTCAAACATGTTCCTTTTGTAATGTCCCACAAAACAAACCTCAAAGCATTAGCTTTAATGCATTCTGAATGACCACTCAATCATTATAGTGGGAGTTGATCTTAAACATGAGTCTTAACAACGAAAATATAACAACTGTTTTAGTCCCTATAGATCTGAGGTTTGACACTTACTTCAGGCATTAAGAAAAAAAAAATCACCAAGCTATTAGGACTACAATACTAAGAAAATTATATGTTTTATGAATTAAACAGAGGGGAGGTCCTTATTACTGGTAAGCAACTTTCTGCCCTAACAAAGGTGGGCGGCTCAAACTCAGTAAATCAACAGAGGAAGTTCCTTGACTCCAATTTGGCCCTTGCTCAAAATCTATTTTCTTGTAATACCCATTTTCTGATTTTTGATCAAACTCACCAATGTGTTCACTGTAACAATATTTCGAGAATAATTTTTACATCTTAATTGAACAATTCATGGAGTTCCTCCCAAAGGTGCTAAAAAATTGTGTCAAAGAATACTAAGAATCAAACTCAAGTAAAAATATACATAAGAAAGAAAGGGAACTAAACCCATAAGCCTAAGATCCATAATGATAAAAGACAAATGAAAAGAAAATGAACTTCTTAAACAAAAATTACAACCAATGTAAGATACCTTCCTTTGGACCATTTCATAATCGAAAATGAAATATTCATAACTATTACTTCTTTACATCATGAACGACTCCTATTTGTAAATGTTGCTACTAAAAAAAAAAATACAAGTGTTACAACCAAACGAGTTTTCTGTTTTTATTTTTAATTTTTTTTACAACTATAAAAGCAACAATACACGTTTTATGTTTTCATTTTTTGCTAACGAAAATTTAAAACTGACTCTGTTTTTTATTTTTATAAAAAACCAAAATTGAAAACGTTTCCAAAAGAGCCCGTAATTATTTGTTTACATGAAAGAAGAGTAATTAGTTATTTATTTAGGTATTAATTTTAGTGGCACCATTTACTTATTTGTTTTGATATTATTATTTATTTTAATATTTGTTTTGATATTATTATTTATTTTAATATTTTTAATTGATAATAATATAGGGGTGTCAATCGTATCGTGTCATATCATATTCGTGTCGTGTCACCTTCGCTCGTGATATTTTCGTAACGTATTTCTTTCGGTACGTGTCGGGTTTGTGTCAATATTCGTGTTAATAAAAAATTATTTAATTTGATAACAATTAATATAATACTATTTAAAAAATTATAAAATTCTTATTTTCTACCTACAATACTTTTTAAATAATTATTTTCTATCTATGGTACCTATTAATTTTGTTATTCATGTCAAACGTTAATTTGACCTATTTATTACTCGTGTCAACTAATTTTGTTATTTTCGGGTTCGGTTCGAGGCGGGTTCGTGTTAATTACATCGTGATATTACTATTTTAATTTTTTTAAGGGTTAATTACAAATTGTACCTTGAAAGATCGTTTGAATCTCAATTTGCACCCTCAAAAAAAGAAATTTGTATCAATGTGCACCTCCAAAAATAAAAAATCTCAATTTGCATCCTTAAAAATAAAAATTTGTACCAATGTACACCTAAAATTAAATTGACAAATTATACCTAGATCATCTCATGCTTGTCACTTAATCATTTGGACTCCTTCACATTTAGAATATTACTCCTACATCTCATGACGTTTGTGCACGTGTAACATGTAAACCCTTTTTGTTGATATATGTTAATATAACAGTTAAAAAATATGATTTTATCCTAATAAAAAAATTATAATTTCATATTACCCTATAGGTCTAATATACTCTAAAGTTCAAAATTAAGTTTACCATTTGAATGTTTAATAGAATAAATGGTTGCACATTGAGTAATATATTGCATTGGATATAAAAAATATTATATAAATATTTACATTCTACTAGACATTCAAATAATAAGCTTGATTTTGAACTTTAGAGTATATCGGACCCACAAAAAAAAAGGTAATATAAAATTATAATTTTTTATTAGGATAAAATCATATTTTTTAGAAGTTATATTAACATATATCAACAAAAATGGGTTACGTGTTGCAAGTGCACAAAAGCCATGAGACGTATGAGTAATATTCTAAATGTGAAGGGGTTCAAATGATTAAATGACAAACATGAGGGGATCTAGATATAATTTATTAATTTAGTTTTAGGTGCACAGTGATACAAAATTTTATCTTTAAGGGTGTAAGTTGAGATTTTTTTATTTTTGGGGGTGCACATTGATACAAATTTCTATCTGTGAGGGTATAAATTAAAATTTTTTATCTTTGGGAGTCTAAATTGAGATTTGAACTATCTTTCGGGTACAACTTACAATTAACCCTTTTTTTAATTACTGTTATCACCGTTCTAACGAATATTTTATCACCCAACAAACACCTCTTTCTCCACCAACTATCGTAATATTGTCTTCCAATCCCTCTTAGTCTTGTTCTTTTATCTGTTTCCTCCTTTCGCTTTCTCTCGTTCCGTTGGCATATGGGACGGCTGCATGAACAGGTAAATATTCTGTCTCTGATTGAGTTGAAATGCAACATTCAATGTTTTGTGATGGTGTTTTTGTTTTTGAAGCAGAGCCATATTGATTTTCTTATTTTTGATCTCAAATTGGGACTTCGGTTCCAATCTAGGTTTTTTTTTTTAATTTGATTTTCCCACCGTAATTACGCTACTTGAAGATCTTCTGTATATTGCTTGCTGATTTTTAATGCTTAATCCTTATATCTGTGTCATGGGGTGGATGCCTTCCTATAAGAATGTCTAGGCATTGTAAGAAAACAAGGTCAGACAACTCTGGCATGTGGTTTGAACACAATGCTTAGAATGCGTTGGCATTCGTTACACTTGACTGATGGGGAGTTCATGTTTTTCTGTAGTCCTAGCACCGATACATAAATGTCATTAAGAATGCATGTTTTCCTTTTCCTTGTCCTTGTTGTGATGGGAATGCAACAAAAGTTTTTTTTTTTCCCCATGATTTTATTGTTTTCAATGCAGGTTATAATTTTTCCACTTTGGCTTATTAGTTTGATTGAGGAACCTTGTAGGCTATCTTGGCTTGCAGCAATGGCCTTTGCCAGTAGCATCCTCTCAAATGAACCAAATTTGGGGTTGCCTGGCCATCAGTAGATGCTTGCTCCGATGGGCATAATGAGCATGTGGGATCAAGCATATGCTATCAAGGTAGATCTTTCATTGTGAAGACTGAAGAGTCATAAGAATTTTGTGCTGTTAGATTAAATAAGCTGAGAAAGTTCTTTTATCAAGGAAGTGCATGGACTAAATCACCCTGTTTGAATCATCTGAAATTATCTTAGAATTTAGCAACTTGTATCTTGAGAAGCATTTGGGAATGTGGTAGACAATCTGAACGAAAATAACAGAAGGCTAAATAGGATCAATCATTTGCATCCAACACATGCCTTTGAAAATGAAAATTTCTAAATGAATCTTGACATGGCCTGACATTAATTTAAGGAACTTTGAAATAAATGAGGGTGATAACTTCTATTATTTCCTGATTTTCTATTAATGGATTAGGTGTATTTTTTTTTATGCAAAATTCCACTCATTTTCGAACAATTGTGTTAAAGTGATAGAATTCTCAATTGCTGAGTTTTCAAACCAATCCTTCATATTTGGGAAAAGGCGAATATCATATAAAATCAATAGCATAAGCTGATAAATTGAGCATCATGGCATATCAACATCATATCTTTTCTTCGAGTGGCCATTTTAGATATATGGAAAGACACCGAGGGGAGGGGAAAAAAATGAAAAAAATCAAACAGTTATGCTTCTAGAGTACAAATAGCCACAAAAAAAAGAAAAACCTTCTTTTACCTTTCTCAGCTGCATTGCGACAATAACTGCAGAGTGCTAACTTTCTTTTGATTAAACTGTTGCAGGTTCATGAGGGAAGAAATCATCAAGTGAGGATGAAATTTTACCTATAGCTTTATGAGTTTTTCTTATCTTAAGCTTTTGCTTGTAAGTGAAGAGTCAAAGCATTCCAGATATTACACTAAGGTATGCCTGCGAAACTAAATCTTCAATTATTTGTAGCTGTTTTGTGGTTTTCTAAAATCAAATGGCAGTTGAAAACACAACATGATCTCCTTCCTAACTCATGAAACTTTCTGATCAAAGGTTATGTATTCTTCATCAAGTAGTTGGGAAGATTTGTGATGGTTATGTTGAATGATTTCTTTGTTTTGATCAGGAAATAAATAAGCACCAGCTGTGTCGTCAAGTTGATTTGATTAATTGAATAGTTAATCTTGGTTACCCTACCATTACCAATCAATTACGAGTCTTTCAATAGTAACCACATTCTGGGCAGCAATTTAGAGGTAGTGTTCTTGACGTTAAATTAAAACTTAACCATAGTGGTACTGTCTCTCTCCTACTTCTGGTCCTTTGGACTATGTTTCATTTGTTGATTTACCCGGAGAATCTAATTTTCATTAGCGTGGATAGTAGGCAAGGGCTGTAGAGTTTCTATAATATTATGATATTGAATATACAGTTTTCACTTATCTTTCTTACTAAGAGGAACAAATTATTTCATAACCATTAGTATTTGTGGTAGAATTTAGTGACGGGTTAAAGGGTAATGGTTTAAATGTTTGAGCATAAAGTAAGTTAGCTGATATGTATAAGCTCATTTTAATGGGAAACACTACATAATGACGTGCTTAATGTGAATACCTATATTGTTGTTGATTCTGTAATTTTCCTTTTGCGCTCAATTGCTCAATTATGTCAATGAATTAAATGATGCATATGATTAGTTTGGGAGTNACGTGCTTAATGTGAATACCTATATTGTTGTTGGTTCTGTAATTTTCCTTTTGCTCTCAATTGCTCAATTATGTCAATGAATTAAATGATGCATATGATTAGTTTGGGAGTGGAATTTTTTGTATCAATAGTAACTATCTATGGTACAGGTTGACCTAAAGCATTGCAAAATGTGAAGCACTTCCAAAGTATAAAATTCTATGTGGGACCTACCAAGCCTCAAAACCTCCATATCGATTAGAACATGCCTTCATAGTAAGTTCCTAGGCCTGAGAATGTTCATCTTTTTTCAGGTAGGCAGGCCTATTTTACTTACAACCGCCCAGAATGTAACCATTCAATCTTATTGTAAGAAGGGAGGTCCACTGAGATGTGGTTCTTTGACTCATCCCCGAAACTATTTAATTCAGAAGGCAAATCCAGTACAGCCACCTTTCCAATGTACCCAAAAAAAAAAAAAAAAAAAAAAAAACAATCCAGGACAACTATAGCCGACATTGTTCATTTACACACAAGAGGTATAGTTTTGAATCACTTCGGCTTAGCCCTTCTTGGAAAAAGGTCGTCAGCACGGAGAAGTAATGGTTAGAAAACTCTCACAGATAGTCAAGCCTGATATAAAATGATGTGAAACATACATTTTCAAGTGTAAAAATTCTGAACTCTTTTATTTGTTTAGGGTTGATTAGCCCTCCAAAATATGCGTTCTGTTTCATTTTAGTCCCTCATATTTCAATTGCTTCATTTTGATCCTCAAAATATTTAATTTGTGCTTATATAACCCCTTAGTTTGACGACATCAAAAAATTAACAAAATTGAATAACGTGCTAATCAGGTGCATGTATTAGAGGGCAATTCATGTAAACAAAAAAATTGAGCTCATAGAGCATCACTGACTTGCACGTGATTGAAACCCTTAACCTGTTCTAAACTTCATTCCTCTTCTGTGTTGCGACCACTCCTGCAACTCTTCCATGCCCTCCCCCTCCCCTCCTCCTTTCAGTCAATGCCTTGTGGGTTTTTATAATGCTGATTAATTCATACGATTATGTTGACTGTGATGAATGATTTCGAAGATGCACGTGAACTGATTGATACGACGATATCGACCGCGCCGAAAGAGAGCGAGCNCGTGCCCTCCCCCTCCCCCCCTCCTTTCAGTCAATGCTTTGTGGGTTTTTATAATGCTGATTAATTCATATGATTATGTTGACTGTGATGAATGATTTCGAAGATGCACGTGAACTGATTGATACGACGATATCGACCGCGCCGAAAGAGAGCGAGCCTGTTTAATTTTGCTGGCAGTGACTATTTAAATGGAGTAGTGAGACGGTGGTGTTGGTTTGGATGGAGCTGGTAGTGGTTTGGTGATCGCAACAGTAGACTGTGTTCTGTGCAGAGGAGGGGGCAAAGAGAGAGAGAGAGAGAATGAGTGAGTGTTGGATATGGTGATTATGTTGGGTGAACTGGAAAGAGAAAAAGAGGAGGGGGGAGACTGTGTGCTCTGTTNTTGGTTTGGATGGAGCTGGTAGTGGTTTGGTGATCGCAACAGTAGACTGTGTTCTGTGAGAGGAGGGGGCAAAGAGCGAGAGAGAGAGAATGAGTGAGTGTTGGATATGGTGATTATGTTGGGTGAACTGGAAAGAGAAAAAGAGGAGGGGGGAGACTGTGTGCTCTGTTTTGTGTGGACAGAATACTGTTCAACTGTTGTGGGTGTGGGTGAGTGCACCAACTGCTCAGATTCCTTATGATGCATTACATTCAACTCTTGAAATTGAATTCTTTTTTTTTTTTTTTATCAAAAAGAGTGTAAAATTTCATTCGCGTACGGAAGTGATGATTACAGTCAGTAGCAAACAAAACCATGAACTTGTTGGGAGGACGGCTGACTCAATTTGTAGTAAGCGAATCAATCATTATTGCAGCTGCCATCCAATGAGCAGCCCTATTAAGGGCTCTTGGCTTGTATAGAAAACAAAGATTAAGATGATTGGCAAAAAATCTGGTGTCCGCCACAAGAGCACTGAGTTCCCATGGAGGGTCATCTTCATTTGAGGAAAGTTTGATAACCTCAAGGCAATCACTTTCAACGTTGGAATGCTGTAACTGGGCTGCACTTGCAAGAAGGCAGGCATCCCTCACAGCTATAACTTCTGCTTGGAGACTAGAAGATGCCATCAACTTTTGACCAATACCATCCACAAGACAAGCAGACGAGTCCCTTACAACAACACCAATGGATGCCTTGATCTTTTTAAAAGCCCCATCACAGCTAATATGAAAAGCTTGGCTGCTGTTGAGCGGGGGATCCACTGGCACAGCTGGGGCAGACGAGATTATCACTCCTTTTTTTTCCAACGGCAATAATATCACTCCATAAGTTCCTTACAGTGAGCAGTGTAGCGAAAGCATTGGACACCTCCTGATTAAAAGACGCCTAATTCCTCCCCTTCCAGATTACGCAAGCAAAAGTTGCGATATACCCCATCACCTCCAAGGAACGAGAAGAATCATTCATAACATCCAAGGCATGGGANGCATTGGACACCTCCTGATTAAAAGACGCCTAATTCCTCCCCTTCCAGATTACGCAAGCAAAAGTTGCGATGTACCCCATCACCTCCAAGGAACGAGAAGAATCATTCATAACATCCAAGGCATGGGAAACCCAATGCATGGTAGAAGAAAAAGAAAGCACATCAAACCGAAAACCATAATCAGAGCCAAACCAAACTGTCCTTGTCCATTCACACCCAAACAAAGCATGTTCAATAGTTTCAGCATTTACCTTACAGAACGGACACCAAGGAGATTTGCCGCAATTTTGTCCGAACAGATTTTCATTGGAGGCCAAAACATTATTGCAAACCTTCCACCAGAAATGCCTTATTTTGGGGAAGGTTTTCATATGTCAATTGACATGCCATATCATCGGATGAGGCGAGAATGAGGGCTCGGCATCTGTAAAACTAGGAAATTTGAGACTGATTGCCAAAGAGTACCCAGATTTAACAGTGTAGGCATCTTTGGAACTAGGTCGCCATATCCTTCGATCAACCCCAGATGTTTCTGAGAGGAGGATGGACATGATAACAGAACGTTCCTCTTCATTAAAAAGATCCTTGAGAAGGTCAAAATCCCACACCTTGAATGGCCTGATAATAAGATCGTTGACATGGTGGAGATTGCATGAAAGGGGTTTCGGGGAGGAAATGACAGCATTAGGAAGCAGTGGAATCTACTTATCACCCCAAATTTTGGTACCGTTACCCTCCATAACTTGCCACACCAGGCCTTGTTTGAGCAACTCTCTTCCCTTTAGAAGACTTCACCAGACCCAAGAAGGCCTAGATCCCATCTTAGCCTCCATGAAATCACACTCCGGGAAATAAATAGACTTAAGGAATCTGGCCCAGAAAGAATTTGGATAAGAAAGGATTCTCCACCCCTGTTTGGCAAGAAGAGCTTGGTTGAATGAGAAGAAGTCCCTAAAACCCATACCCGCTTTCATCTTCGGTTCGACCATTTTCGCCCATTTCTTCCAGTATATACCTCTCTTCTCCCCTCCTTTACCCCACCAAAAATTACGTACATACCTATCTAATTTATCACAAAAACACTTTGGGAAATAAAGAACGGACATAGCATAGGAGGGAATAGCTTGAATCACTGCTTTAATCAAAATTTCCTTGCCCCCTTAAGTGAGTAAGAGCCCTTTCCAACATTGCATCTTTTTTAAGACCCGCTCTATCAAAAAACCAAATATCATAGACTTTGATCTTCCCCAAAATGCAGGAAGTCCCAGATATTTAGCATCAGGAGCCAATGGTCGCATACCCAAAAGGCTGCTGAGGTGCACTTTCTGTTCAGCTGTTGTGTTAGATGAGAAAAGAATGCCAGATTTTTCATAATTCATACATTGCCCCGAAGCCACACAATAATCACCAAGGTGTTTGAGAAAGTTCCTAAGCCCCTGTTCCTTAACCTTAACAAAAAAACAAGGAATCATCAGCAAACAGGAGATGAGACACTATAGGGCTCCTCCTGCGGACTTTGAAACCCTGGAACCTACCATCATCCACACCTTTTTGGAGCAAAAAGGAAAGCACATTAGCGACCAAGATGAATAGGTATGGAGAGAGTGGATCTCCCTGTCGAATTCCCCTTTGGGGATGAACCGTTCCCCTTGTGTCACCATTCACCACAAAATGGAAACTCACAGTGCAAACACATTGACAAATTAAATGCACCCATCTTTGACAAAAACCAAGTTTGAGTATCGTCGCTTCGAGGAAATCCCACTCAAACCTATCATATGCTTTGCTGATATCCATTTTGATAGCAAGATCTGGGATGTTGCATTTCCTCTTCAATTTTAGGCAGTGAAGGACTTCGTTTGCAACAACGATACTATCTTGAATCTACCTTTTGGGGACAAAGGTTGCTTGTTGAGGAGAAATGATGCAGTGCGGCAAACCTTTCAATCTATTTGCCATGACTTTGGAGATGATCTTATACAAAAAATTGCATAACGCTACAGGGCGGAATTGTGATATGTATTATGGGTTTGCTTCCTTGGGGATCAAAACAAGATTAGTTGTATTCAACTCCTTCGACATGAATCCCCTCTCAAAAAAATTTCTCACAGCAGAACAAACATCGGGACCAACAATATGCCAATAGGACAAAAAAAAGATCCTCGGAAAGCCATCAGGGCCCGATGCCTTGTGGGCCCCCAATTGCTGAGCTGCCGAGAAGACCTCCTCATCCTTAATCTCCACCAAAAGTTGTTGATTCATATGATCAGTAACTTTACAGTCTACTCCTTCCAAATCTCCGTCCAAGTCTCTTTGGCCTGTAGTACAAAACAACCTTAGAAAATAATTTGTAATATGGGTGTTTATNATTCTACTCCTTCCAAAACTCCGTCCAAGTCTCTTTGGCCTGTAGTACAAAACAACCTTAGAAAATAATTTGTAATATGGGTGTTTATCTCTTCATCCTCCTCAAGCCACACTACATCAGGTGTTGAGCCTTAAAATCATGTTTCGTTGTCTCCTTTGAATTGTTGATTGATGGAAGAATCGCCTGTTTTGATCACCTGAATCCAACTAGTTGATTCGGGACCTCTGCTTCCAAAATTTCTCCTCCCTTTCATTTANTTTGAGCCTTAAAATCATGTTTCGTTGTCTCCTTTGAATTGTTGATTGATGGAAGAATCGCGTGTTTTGATCACCTGAATCCAACTAGTTGATTCGGGACCTCTGCTTCCAAAATTTCTCCTCCCTTTCATTTAAATGGTCAATCTCGGCAGCAATGGCAACCTCCAATCTGAGATTATCCTCAGTGGCTACTTTCATCTGGGCATCAAGTAATTTATGATGAAACTCAGACAATAACTTCCTGTTGTTCCTGAATTTCTGTCTACTCCAGCCGGCAAGCTCCTTCCCTTGTAATTTTTTCACCAACGTATACATTGGCGAACCCACCAAACTATTAGTCAAATTATTCTTAATGATACCTTCACATGTGCAATCATCCATCCACATCGTTTCAAACTTGAAATAAAAGGAATTCTTCTTACCATCTGGTGCAATATTGATGATGACTGGGCAATGGTTAGAGCCCAATCTGGCCTCATGGATAACCTACATACGGGGAAATAAGAAACTCCATTATGAGTTCACCAGAACCCTATCAATTCGTTCTTGCACATTCTCCCTACCTGTTATTAGATCAAGTGAATTTTGGTCCTTTAAAGTTTGTGTCCAGGAGACTACACTCACAAATGAAGCCTTGCAGCTCTTCCATCTTTTTTAAGCTTGCTGATCTTCCCCCCTCCTTATCCCAGAGAGAGCCAATGACATTGAAATCACCGGCAACCAACCAAGGCATCCTAGTATGATTGGCCATCACCTTCAGCTCTTGCCATAACATTTGCCTCCTATCAAAGTCATTATTTGCGTATATGAAAGTACCCTGCCACTCAACATTGAGAAATTGCATATTGCCTGTAACATTGAACATATTCTTGTGTTTCTTTCTGATTTGTAGGTTGACTTCCTCCTTCCACCATAGAGCTAATCCCCCAGAAATACCCCTGGGGTCCATATACTCGCCGTTAGGAAAATGTTGGGATCTCTTGATCCTTTCCAGCTTATCTGTTCCATTTTTAGTCTCCATTAAGAAGATTATAGATGGGCGATGGGTAGTAACTAGTAATTAACCCTCTCAGGGTTCGAATTGTCCAGGGTCACCCCATTCCCCCAACAGTTCCACGATAGGACTAACATGGAGGTTGTGACTGTTTGGGGCTAGCCACCACCGCCCTTTTCTGTACGCAAGCAAGCAGCATTCTCCTGCACTGGAATCTCTTGAATTTGAGGTGCCCTCGGAGTTAAGCAAAGTTTCAGATTATTTACCCCTTGCTCCTCCAGCATCGCAGAAGTTGCCTCTGCCTCTTGTTGTGCCATCGTCAGAACGAAAAGACCTAAATGTGGAAACTCTCTGGCTGTCCTCCTAATGCTTCTAGTACGTGCACTTTGTCGAACCATCCCCTTCCCTCTAGCTCTATTCAGATGCCTGATAATTGGAGATTCTGCTAATCCCATTTGAAAAGCTTGGTTGATTTGCTGTTCTTGCACTGATGATGGACCCTGTTTGCTTCTCTTTCTGGGTGTGTGATCCTCATTTTGTTCGACCTCCTCCAAATTGATACTCCTTTTGTGCGACATATTTTGGAATTTTCTCTGTAACTTCAGATCTTCTATCACTTCCGTCACTCCAAGGGCCAAGAATTGGATCCAAATACGGTCCCCCTTTTTGAATCGGTCATCCTCTGGACTGATTGCCAATTTATGGCTTGGGCTTTTAGGCTCCGTAACATAATAGTCGTCTCTATCTGAACTAGGCTTCTGTTGGGCCTTTCGGGTATCCTTCAAAGAAGATTCACTACAGAACCCAGGTTGGACACTCATCGTTTGCGTTCTTACAATTCTCCGAGGCGTCTAATATTATTAAATCCAGGACAGCATCTTTACAGAAATGTTGTTGTGTTTCAACTCCCAAGGAACAGTCAATTTGTCGTAACTGTGAGGTCTCTTGTCCACGTGGCTGATGAGAGGTTGGGCGTTCTGATTCCATGCAAGAGGGGAACATACCTTTTCCTGCTTCTTCATTGCGACTCCCGTCTCTATCGCCACAGGACCTTAATGGTGCAGAAGGGGAATTGGATTCCGATGAACNCCTGTCCACGTGGCTGATGAGAGGTTGGGCGTTCTGATTCCATGCAAGAGGGGAACATACCTTTTCCTGCTTCTTCATTGCGACTCCTGTCTCTATCGCCACAGGACCTTAATGGTGCAGAAGGGGAATTGGATTCCGATGAACCTACATCTTCTCCAGCCAGGGCCCAACTATTGCCCTTCCAACGCTGAGTATGCGTATTGTCTTGCCCTCCATAGGGTTCCAGTTTTCTTTGAAGAAACATATTGATTGAAAGCTTTGGGCTCTGAGTCCTGGGATATAGTTTGCCTTCACATGCAGCTTCCTCTCAGAGCATTGGTGCTGGATATGACCAATCCTCCCACACTGGTAACAAAAATCCGACAGCCTCTCATATTGAAAGGTGATCCACAGGTCAGCGTGATTGTCACGGGCTAGAAAGAAACCTTGCTTTAATGGTTCAGTTAGATCAATCACACATTTGACACGAAGAAAACAACGTTGTAACAACAACTCCCCATCAGAGTCTTCAAGTTGAGATGGCTCTCCAATGAACATCCCAATATGCCATGCTGTGTTCCTTGTCATCATATCCAGGGGTAATCCCCAAAGCTGAACCCAAAACTCTGTTTTCTGAAAATCATAGTCACTCACCAAGCTTTGTGGGGAACATTTTTTAAGCACCATCAAAGCCCCTATAACAGACCAGGGCCTTTCACGATAGATCATCTCCCTGTCCTCTTCACTCTTAAACATGAACAGATAAGTTTTCTGTTCCCCGAAATTGATAGAGAACCCATTCACTGTTTTCCACGCCCCTTGAAGCACTGTAGCCACTCCTTCTCTACCCTTTCTTTTTTGAAGTTGAATTCCCTCTCTATCCCTTTTGTTTTTTTCTCTAAAACTTCAAACCATTCTTGAAATTGCAGTGAACATTCTGTCTGATTTTTTTCCCTTTCTTTGCTGTTTGGAAGCATTTTTTTCCTCTCTCCAGAAGGTTGGTAAGACATGAGTAAGGGAAGGGAACTGCCGGTTGGTTGTGGGATTGGGCAGCGGTAGTTGTGGTTTTGGGTGGAAAGAGGGAAGACCTGGGAGAAAAATGAGGAGGAGGGAGAGGGAGGGTCAAAAATAAAAGGGTAAATTACACTTACACCCCTTGAACTATTGCTCATTTTTCACTTTGCCCCCTCAACTACCAAATTTATCACATTGTACCNAGCACTGTAGCCACTCCTTCTCTACCCTTTCTTTTTTGAAATTGAATTCCCTCTCTATCCCTTTTGTTTTTTTCTCTAAAACTTCAAACCATTCTTGAAATTGCAGTGAACATTCTGTCTGCTTTTTTTCCCTTTCTTTGCTGTTTGGAAGCATTTTTTTCCTCGCTCCAGAAGGTTGGTAAGACATGAGTAAGGGAAGGGAACTGCCGGTTGGTTGTGGGATTGGGCAGCGGTAGTTGTGGTTTTGGGTGGAAAGAGGGAAGACCTGGGAGAAAAATGAGGAGGAGGGAGAGGGAGGGTCAAAAATAAAAGGGTAAATTACACTTACACCCCTTGAACTATTGCTCATTTTTCACTTTGCCCCCTCAACTACCAAATTTATCACATTGTACCCTAAACTAATACTTTTGTTTCATATTGTTCCAATCGCAAACGTCTGTTATCCATTTAGATGGAAATCACTTACGTGTTGGGGTAAGGTGAAAAAAATTATATAGTTTGGGAGGTAAAATAAAACAACTTTTCATTAAATATGTAACAGTACTAATTGATGTTGATAAGTGGGGCAATGTGAAACTAATGATATAATTGAGAGTGCAATGTGAAAAATTTAATAATTGAGGAGACAAAGTAGAAAAAGGGTGATAGTTTAGGGAGTGTAATTGTAATTTACCCAAAATAAAAAAGAAATAGTTTTTTTCCTCATTGAATGCTCATATTGAACACTCACGTGAGATGCACATGTTCCAATTCTGTCACTTATTTGGACGGCGTTAAGTGAAAGGACCATATAAAGTCAAATGTTTTACTTTAGTGATGCAATTGAAATATTGAGACCANAAGTGAAAAAAATTATATAGTTTGGGAGGTAAAATAAAACAACTTTTCATTAAATATGTAACAGTACTAACTGATGTTGATAAGTGGGGCAATGTGAAACTAATGATATAATTGAGAGTGCAATGTGAGAAATTTAATAATTGAGGAGACAAAGTAGAAAAAGGGTGATAGTTTAGGGAGTGTAATTGTAATTTACCCAAAATAAAAAAGAAATAGTTTTTTTCCTCATTGAATGCTCATATTGAACACTCACGTGAGATGCACATGTTCCAATTCTGTCACTTATTTGGACGGCGTTAAGTGAAAGGACCATATAAAGTCAAATGTTTTACTTTAGTGATGCAATTGAAATATTGAGACCATAATAATAGAGGGTATATTTTAGGGACATTAACCCATTTGTTTATTTAGCTATAAGTTACATGATTGATGAGACATTCTCGAAATACTCCAAGATGAAGACACGTGTCCTTGGTGTCACTACAATCCTTATTACTGAGATCACGTACCCATCGGTTCACAAGTCCCTCTCTCCCGAGGTACTTGTCATAGGGATCAAAAGTGGCATCCAGTACGTCTACGTACCGACACGCATCCCTCGGTCTGATATGGTACATCGATTCTTATATGTACCTCCACTCTCGGCTCCGAGATGTACCCCCTTCTCGGTTCCGAGGAGTACCGTCCAAGATGACATTCTCTGTTCCTGCAGAGCTACTGATGTACAGGTCACTAGCCTAGGCTAGGCTAGGTTAGCCATTATGACCTCGTCTTACAGAATTGGTGTCAGAAAGCTCAAGAAGGCAGGGGACACAACCAATGAGGAATGGACGTGTGACATATTGTGTCACATCAGAGACAGAAAGACTGAATGCCCTTGCTGATATACGACTGGGGAAAACAAGCATTAATTACACCATTCCCTTGATGAGACAGCATTCAATGCGGTAAGGCTCGGAAGTGAAAGATAATAAATGTCTCCAAGGCTGGACATTTATTACATCCTTGCTGAGAGGAGCTCATTGAACAGTCGGCAGGCCGATGACGCAGCCTTGGTTGCTCGGGATCCCGAGCAGTTAAAAGAGAAGACATTCCTCGTAGGAATCAGTGCGCACGTTGCTTGTATGTAATAATCACCTATTGACCACACTGACAACAATCATGAGTATTTGAGGTATAAATACTCCTCGCAAAAGGCAAGACGGGAGGCAACAAAAAACCTTTGCTACGAATTATACTCAGTGTTTTCTTCTTCCTCTCTCTCAAAAACTGACTTGATCGTCGGAGGGGATACGCCGAAAAACACTCCGGCGCCCTTCTAACTTGTCTTTCTTTGTTCCAGGAACCTTTCTCAGCCTTACTGGATCGTTCCATTGATCCACGAGGGTCTTCCATTACCGTTTCAGGTTACCACCGGACCTCACAGGCTGTTCCAAGCAGCAGGGTTGACCACTCGACTGACTCACTTGAGTTCACCAAGGGAGAGATCTATTCTCGTGTTTATATTGTGCAAGATCTAGCACGCACAATAATAACACCTCAGTGTATTTGATACACAATCCAAACTCCTTCACACTCAGAATTTGCTCTTTTGATATCATGTCATATTCTGCCATTACGGATGATTTTTGATTTCACTTTGAAGCATGTGTTTGGCTATCATTCATCAGATTAGACAAGTGAGAGTTAGTGATTCATATAGACATTGTTCAAACATTTGCCTATAATTAGTCAGTGTTTTAGTGTTTTTCTTGTTCTGTTTTGGTGTTTTAAAGAAAAAAATTGATGTGCTTTAATTAAATTTAGTAAAGTTGGATCCTGGATAATGGTCGGACGCTCTGAAATCAAATGCTTAATTTTTGAAGTGTTTGGAGCTGTTTCAAATTGCGGTGAAGAGGAAGGATACCTACATTTCGTTTTGGTAAAATTTCTTGCATTTCATGATCTATTATTGTTTATCTATGCTACTACTCTAAATGTAAAGAAGTATGAAATTTTTTTAATTTATTTTATTACTCTTTAAAAATCATATAAAAACAATGCTACACATCTTATGAGCATCTCTAACTCTTATCCTTTTTTGCACTTAAATTTTAATTTCCTTTAATATTGTTTCTCCAATTCTTGATCCATACTCAGACCAAATGAAGGAAAACCCAAATCTACACCTAAATCTTTAATGGTGAGATTTCACTCTATTTTACAGATCTAATGATCATATTTTACCCTATTTTAAATTTGAGTTTATTCTTATTTAAATTTGAATTTCTCTTCTTTTAAATTTGAGTTTCTATATTAGAGATGTTTATACTAAATCAAGTTTTTTACCCTTTTTTTTTTTACTCAATTTGGGGTAAAGGTATGAGTCTCCATTAAAACATCTCTAACACTGACTCAAATTTAAACTAAAATTTAAATTTGAGTAAAAAAACTCAAAAAATTTATTTTAACCTTTGACTCAAACTTATATCAAATCAAGGAAGACACTTTTTTTTTATTCAAATCAAGGGAGATTCAAATCCTTACCCAAATCTTCAATTGTGAGATTTTATCATTTTTTAAAGATCCAATGATTATCTCTCTTTTAAATATGAGTTTGTCCACATTTAAATTTAAATTTCTCTTTCTTTAAATTTGAGTTTGTCCATTAGAGCCATTTTATCAAATCAAACTTTTTACTCAAATGTTAATTTAAATTTGAGTTATAGTTGGAGATGATATCTATAAATGCTATTTATAATATATTTTCCATCTTCCATTCTCTCACTAAATTGTCGGTTAGGGAAACTAAAAGATGCATGTTCACAACTAACCATGTTCACTCAAGAGTCTCACTTTCTGCTCTTTCATTTTAACTCTTTCCTCTTCCCCTGTTTCTCTCTCTCTCTCTCTCTCTATATATATATATATATATATATAATAATAATAATAATAATAATAATAATAAAATAACTTACAATTCAAATCTTAAAAGACAAACAAAATAATTTTTGCTATTCGCAATTGAGATCGCTTTAAATTTTACTTTAAAGTTAATGTAACAGCTAATATTAACACCCTAAATTTAATAGAAAAAATAGTCCCCTAAGGGTGTATTTGAAGTGACTTTTTAAAAGTACTTTTATAAATTATTTTTCATAAATACTTTAAAAAAAAATTGTGTTTGAAACCACCCCACCACTACCACTACCTCTACCACCACCACCCTTACCCCCACCGCCACCGCCACCCCCACCACCACAACTGCCGCCGCCACCATCCTCATTGCCACCCCCACTACTGCCCCCACCCCCATCGCCACCACCCCCACCCTCACCGTTGTCGTCACCATCACCCCTATCGCCGCCTTCACCCCCCACCACCACCACTACCGTCGCCGCCACTACTACCACCACCATCGCTACCGTCGCCACAACCACCATTGTCTCCAATCACCACCTCTCACCTCCACTACAAATCGATGTTTAAATTCTTTTATCTATTCTCTATGTTTGTGCATTGATTTTGGATATGAATACAAATATATTTATTATTTACTATTTTTTATTACTCTGTGCTTTCAGGCATAGGCAATAACTAGTATATATATATTCTACCACAAAAAATAATGGGTTTAGTCATCTTCTTAAGTTAGCGTCCCACAAAAAAATAATGGGTTTAGTCATCTTCTTAAGTTGGAGTCCCACACCCTGGAAAAATCTCCTCCTTTCTATCTTTTCTCTCTTCTTAATTATGTCCTGTCTAATTTCGTAGTTGTATCCATGTTACGTGGCAGCTTCTACTTCCTGTCAAAGATTCTCCAACAATAACGCTATTGAATGTGGACTTTCCGAACAAGAGTTTTCTGAAATTGGCAGAGGAAGGCTCAACTTGTCTATTAGGAAAAACTTTTGATTGCCTAATTCAACCGTGATCAAGAATATAATGTTACTCTTATTTTTCAAACCTTATATACATTCCCTGAATAAAACTCTGAACTGTTCTTTTATTTCATATTCATAACATGCTTTAAATTCTCACTCACCCTTGGTAGGCCTATCTCTCTCTCACGGGTGCTGCAGACTCTTCAATTGCTCTTGATTATTTTTTAGATATCCATTCGTTGCAGATATTCGGTGATAGCTGTAGATGACTGGAAAACCTTCTCGACAGTGTTCTACTAGGGAAGTCGAAGCCAAATTATTGGAAAACTTGAAAGATCTCAAATCATCGCTCAGGTCTTGTCAACTTCTGTTAGATGTACTGAAGGGATTAAACCTTATGATTACACATGACATAACATTAAATGTGCTCACATGATGTTGACAAGACAAGGCACGTGATCAAAAATTCTCTATCAGAGCTTTTTAACCAAGTCGAGCTAATTAGAGGTTCGACAATGGCAGAAAAAAATCGGTCCTCTTTATGATCGAACTCATCAGTTTGTTCAGCTAAGCAATGAAAGAGCTCAGCTTGGACTAAGTCGAGTTCGTTAAAGTGTTCGGCAAGACAATTGAAGAGATCGGTTTGTACCAAACCAAGTCCTTTAATCTGTTCGAAAATTTCAAGTGCGCTCGGCATTCGATATGACCGAGCTGTTTCAAATGATAAATAGAAAGATAAAGACTCGCCTATAACTTAGGCAATCAGATAAGCGAATCAGAGAAATTGAAGATATTAAGAGAAAATAATGGAAAAATATCAGTAACTTTCCAAACCGAATTACTGAATTGAAGGAAGGTGTGCCACCTTGAATCAAGAATTACGGAAACCCTAAGGGGATGTCTAGCTATAAAAAGCGAAATGAGCCAAGAAGAAAGGTACGCTGAACCCTCCTTATCTTCTTCCATTCGTTTCATTATCCTTACTGACTTAAGCATCAGAGTGCCTTCGATCGAAGCACTTCGATCTTGGACAGTTTGTTCGTTTTGCAAGAAGAGAAAGATTGAGAGATCAAGTTTAGAAACCCATAATAATTTCAATTCTAGTAGGAGGTAATCTCAATTTTTTGCCTCTTACATTTAGCGTCGTCTATTGGAAAATTGCCATCTTTTGCAACAAGAAGCCACAATGTCTAAACTCAGAAGCGCAATCGGTTCACCTAGAGACAGTTTTGCCTTGGGAGACTTCGATCCTGCATCCATCCCAACTGGAAGCAATGCACGATTTCAAGCAAGAGGAAGCCCTTCTAAATCCCATGAAGGCGAAGATATGTCTTCTGCCAGTTTCAAGTCCTCAAGGAACCAGACCCATCAAATTGAAGATCATGGTGAATCCCTCCATGCCGAGGGAGAAAAAACTCACTAGTGAAGTTGGTTTGGTCCCTGCAGGACAGACTCGATGCCCACGATAAGTTGTTCAAAAAGTCTTATGCCAGGAAAAAAGATTTGATCAAAGAAAACAAAGAACTCAAAACCCGAATAAAAGAGTTGACCAGGAAAGAGACACGTGCGAGGGAAAGCCATTGGGAAAGTCCTGAAAGAAACCCAACAGATACAAAAGCAACAATGAAGATCGTCATTAGTAGAAGAAACCTTGGGTTCAAGAGGAGGTTGCATGGAAGTAGTATATTACCGAGGAGCTTAACAGTCGTTTGAGGAAACCAGAACAGAGATCGGCTAGGGATTTGGCAAGAAGAACGACAGGAGAATATGGAGACAGTTTAGAGTCATCTCTATTTATTGTTTGGATTGAAAAAGGACGGATTTCGAGCAAGCTCACCGTCCCGAACTTCAGACTATATGATGGAAAGACCGATCCAGCCTCGCATATCAGGCATTACAGACAGCTGATGACCATTCATAAAAAAAATGAGCTCATACTCTGCACTATCTTCTCTAGCAGTCTTGGGGAATCAGCCATGAAGTGGTTTGATAGCCTGCCAAAGGGAACTATCGATGGGTGGTCCCAGTTAGCCAAATAGTTCACAGCTCGGTTCATAACGAGCAGCAACCAGCCGAAGGATGTTGGAGCACTTTTGACGTTAAAAAAGAAGAATAACGAAAGCTTGCGAGAGTATGCTCATCGTTATTAGGAAACTATGAATGAGGTTGAAGGGTGCAATCCAGAGATTGCAGTTGCATCCTTCAAGATCGGGTTGCTGAAGGAAATTCCCTTGTATCAGTCGCTCACGAGAAGGCCAACAACGGATTTGGAAGAGTTGATGTCTAGAATTGAAAAATATGCCAAAGTCGATGACGACTTATCCAGGGACGGGGTTAAAGAACATCCGAGCAGGAGACAGTTCGGTAGAGACAAGCAGACTGAGCCAAACAGAGAAGGAGAAAGGAAGAATGAGAAGGATGAATATATTCAGAAGTCCACATTCCTGGGAGTAAATACACTGTTCAAGGAACCAATTTATAAGATATTAAGCCAGATCAAGACAAAGCCATTTTTCAAATGGCCGAACAAGTTAATAGGAGATCCGTCCAAGAGGAATCCGAACTTCAGGTGTTGGTATCACAGGGATGTGGGCCACATGACCGAAAACTGCTGATTTTTGAAACAACATTTGGAGGAGCTGGTCTAGGCTAGACATCTCGCCGAGTTCATAGACGGTAAACAAAAATTCGATGGAGGGAGGATTGAGGCAAATGGGGATCACAACACTCCAGCAGGGGTGATCAATGTTATCCATGCTGCTACCAACCCGCAGATGTCTACAAATAATTCTGCTCGAGCTTACATCCAAAAACTACCAGTGAGAGAGAGGTGTATGAGTTACGGTTGACCCCAGAGGTAACCAAAAAAAGAATCAAGATAGAGGAGTCAGCCGAAATAATCTGTTTCACCGAGCAGGACTTGGTTAAAGTGCACCAACCACACAATGATGCTCTAGTTGTTACGCTTCGGATTTCAAACTTTGATGTAAGAAGGGTGCTGATTGATTTGGGGAGTTCGTCAGAGATCATGTATTCAGATCTGTTTGAAAAACTTGGACTTAGGAAGGAGGATCTCAAGCCTTCAAATACTCCACTTGTCGGATTTAGTGGAAAAACAGTTCTTCCTAGGGGGAAGATCACATTGCCTGTAAAGACAGGACTAGTTTGCATCATGACCGAGTTCCTGGTGGTGGATACGGTCTCTGCATATAACGCGATAATGGGGCGATCTTGGCTACATACATGAAGGTGGTACCCTCAACGTACCACCAGATGCTGAGGTTCCCTTCAGTTGAAGGAGTAGTCAATATCCGAGAAGACCAGGTTAGTGTCAGAACTTGTTTGTTAGCCTCGGTCAAACCCAAAGGAGGAGTTGAGGCTCGCGAGAAGAACTCAATTTCTGAGGAGGCAAAATAACAATTAACCTTTCACAACTCGGCCGATCAAGCTGTCGAGGAAGGCCCTAAAGTACCTTTAGGCACCGAAAAAGAAGTTACGGACCGAACAATTGAAGACTTGTCTAAAGTACCTTTAGGCAAGGATGGGGATCCTGAAAAGTACTTTTTGCTTGGGACTGCTTTGAGTCCCGAGCAGAAAATCGAGCTCGTCATTCTTTTATGAGAGTATGCCTACGTTTTCGCATGGACCACCTCTGATATGCCCGGCGTATTGTCCGAAGTAGCATGTCATCGGTTGAACGTTGACCCGAGCTTTAAGCCAATTAGACAAAAACTAAAGAGGTCGGCACCGCAACATCAGGAGGCGGTGAAAGAAGAAGTAGTGCATTTATTGGAGTCCTGAACAACCAGGAAAGTGCAGTATCTGACCTTGCTGTCAGACACTGTTGTAGTTAAAAAGAAAAATAGAAAATGGAGGGTCTGTGTTGACTTCACTGACCTAAACAAGGCATGCCCAAAGGATAGCTTCCATTTGCTGAAGATAGATTAGTTGGTAGATGCCACCGCTGGGCACGAGCAGATGAGTTTCTTGGACGCCTATAGGGGATACCATCAGATCCCCCCTGGCAGAAGAAGATTAAGAAAAGATTGTCATCATAATACCAAATGGAACGTACTGTTACAAAGCAATGTCATTCGGATTGAAGAATGCTGGTGCAACATATTAGAGGTTAGTAAATAAAATATTTTCACATATGATAGGCAGCACAATAAAAGTTTACATTGATGATATGCTGGTGAAAATTCGGAAGGCAGTAAATCACTCTGCCAATCTCAAAAGCACATTTAAGGGTCTGTGAACGTACAACATGAAATTAAATGCTTCAAAATACGCCTTTGGAGTCGGCTCGGGAAAATTCTTGGGATTTTTAGTTACTCACCGAGGGATAGAGGTGAATCCCGAACAAGTAAAGGCCATTGCCGAACTACGGTCCCCTCAAACTATAAAAGAGGTGCAGAGGCTAACGGGAATGGCAACAACATTGGGGAGATTCATATCCCGCGCATCGGATAAGTGCAGACCCTTCTTTCAGTCAATTAAAGGAAAGAAGGGAGCATCCTGGAGTCAGGAATGTGAGGAAGCATTTATGAATTTGAAGGCATACTTAGCATCTCCACCGATTCTATCGATTCCAACACCCAAGGAAGAACTTTACCTTTATCTGGCCGTGTCAAAGCATGCAGTAAGTGGAGCGTTGATGAGGAACGATTGCGGAAAGCTGAAACCCATCTTCTATGTGAGTAAGATACTTTTGGATGCAAAATCAAGGTATACTCCATTGGAAAAACTTGCCCTAGCACTGATTAGCTCGGCCAGGAAGCTTAGACATTACTTTAAAGCCCACCAAATCACAGTCCTCACTAATCAACTGCTAAAGTCACTCTTCCATAAAATCGATTTATCAGGACGTATTGCTAAATGGACAGCAGAGCTAGGGGAGTTCGATGTTCGATTTGAACCAAGGAAGGCAATAAAGGGCAAGGTGGTGGCAGACTTTATCGCAGAATTTCAACCTAAAGACAACTCAGCACAGAGTAAAGAGACTAGTTGCAACCTGGAGCCATGGCTCGGTAGTGGTTAGACCCTATTTGTCGATAGATCCTCAAATCATAAGGGTGCTGGCATTGACATTATTCTAGTAAGCCCAGACGGATGTACTTTGGAGAAAGTCATTAGGCTGGGGTTTGATGCCTCAAACAATGAAACAGAATACGAAGCCTTGATATCTGGTGTAAGGTTGGCAGCTGAGTTGGGGGCAACAAAGCTCCAAATATTCTTTGATTCACAATTGGTGGTAAATTAGATAATAGGGGAGTATGCGGCAAAGGATGAAAGAATGATAGCCTACCATAGCATCGCAGAGTCAAAACTGAGCAAGATTCCTGAATATTCTATTCAGCAGATCGAAATAGCAAAGAATTCTCATGCTGATGCTTCAGCTTCTTTGGCCTCGGCCATTGACATTAAGAGTGAAAGGATTCTTACTGTGAAATTACAGCTTGAACCGAGTATCAAACCGAGCACAACTAATGAAGCCTTAAGCATTGAAGCTCGATAATTAACTTCTTGAAGGATGGAACGTTGCCCGAAGACAAAAAGGAAGCCCGCAAGCTACGTTTGAAAGCCACTAGGTTCTGGCTATCACTAAAGCATGAGTTTTATTGACGATCGTTTGAAGGCTTGTACTTAAAGTGCGTACACCCAAAGACAGTCCTAGACTTCTTATTTGAAATTCATGAAGGAAGCTGCGGAGCTCACACGGGTGGTAGATCTTTGGCACACCGAGCTGTTTCTCAGGGTTTTTGGTGGCTATATATGCAGAAGGACGCTCAACAGTTTGTGAGACGGTGCAAGAAATGTCAAAAATTCTCTCTNATCTTTGGCACACTGAGTCATTTCTCAGGGTTTTTGGTGGCCATATATGCAGAAGGACGCTCAACAGTTTGTTAGACAGTGCGAGAAATGTCAGAAATTCTCTCCAATACCGAGAAAACCTTCACAGGAACTACTTCCACTAGCCAGCCCGTGGCCATTTGCTCAGTGGGGGCTAGACATAATGAGACAATTTCCTCGAGCACCAGGCAACAAGAAGTACTTTTTTGTTGCAACTGATTATTTCACTAAGTGGGTAGAAGTCGAGCTCCTAGCCAACATCAGAGATACCGATACGAGAAAATTTTTCTGGAAGTATATCATTACCAGGTTCGGGATCCTGCATATGCTCATTTTAGATAATGGCACACAGTTCGATAGTCATCCTTTCAAAACTTTCTGTTAGAATTTCGGGATTCGGAATCATTATTCCACCCTCGCCTACTCTTAGAGCAATGGGCAAGCAGAAATTTCTAACAAAACAATCTTGGATGGAATCAAAAAAAGGCTGGAGGATGCCAAAGGAAGATGGGTAAAAGAGTTGTCGAATGTTCTATGGACGTACCGAACCACACCTCGGCGCTCAACTGGAGAGACTCCCTTTGCCCTAGCATATGGGATGGAAGCTGTTATTCCATTGGAGATCAGCTTGCCGACCTTAAGAACCGAGCTGGTCGAAAGCAACATTAATGATGTCGTCATCACACGAGATCTCGATCTAGCAGAGGAAAAGAGAGAGCAGGTCGCCATAAGAATGACCTCATATCGAAATCAGATGTCCCGAGCCTATAATAAGAATATAAACCCTCGGTCTTTTACACTTGGAGACCTAGTGCTTAAGTGAAGTATTAGGCTCGGCTAAGAATCCAGTCCATGGAAAGCTATGTGCAAACTGGGAAGGTCCATACAGAATAGTTAAAGTTGGGGGCAGCGGGTATTACGAACTCGAGACCTTGGATCATAAGATAGTACCGCGCCCCTGGAACACTGCGAACCTCAAAAAGTTCTATTTCTAAAATGTACCTTTTTAAATAAAACTCCAAAGTGCCTTCAAAAAATTTAAGGGTGCCCCTTAAGCAATGACATATTAACAGCGAATGTATCAAGTCAAAGTTAACAATAAAAGTTCGAAGATTCTTTTTTTTTTAACACTTGCTTTATATACGTCTTACTGCTAAGACAGGGAGGCCAAAAAAATCCGATAGAAGTCAAAAGCTTAAATCAGACGCAGCCACCCGATCAAACCCAGACCCTCAGTTAGGCATGACAATGTAAGCTGACTAGAGATGAGTTTAAGTCTAATTAGATTGGCGGGTCGGTGCAGAGTAGAAACACTCTTAGACCTCAAGGGACTTTGAGTAACTCAATTAGGGAACCGAGCTCTTTGAAAGAAAGACCGAGCAAGGGCCAAGATCTCAAAGAAGCTTGAAATCTTTTTCAAGTATAAAAAGGTTCCAACTATGGAACCGAGCTTTTTGAAAGAAGGGCCGAGCAAGGGCCAAGATCCCAAAGAAGCTTGAAATCTTTTCCAAGTATAAAAAAGTTCCAGCTATGGAACCGAACTCTTTGAAATAGGGCCGAGGAAAGAGACTCGAAATCTTTTCTAAATATAAAAGGGTTCCTGTTGAGGAACCGAGCTTTTTGAAAAAGGGCTGAATCAGAGGCCAAGACTTCAAAAAGACTAGAGATTTTTCCAAGTAGAAAAAAAAAGGTCCTTGTAGAGGCCATAATTTAAGAGCTGAAAAGCAAAGAGGTCTTAGATTTCAAATTTTCTCAAAGCATATCACAAATTACAGAAATTAAAAGGTCAAAGAGTATTTTGCATTCATACTTCAGAAATTTTCTACAAAGTCATGATCATTTGGCAGATACATCAGAAGTTACAGATACATTCAAAACAGTCTTCTAAGTACTTAAAAGGGCAGGAGGATGTGAGGAGCTCGGAGCTGTATGCCTTGAGAAGAGTTCAGAGGAAGGATCGACCTCGGCTACAGTTAATGCAGCCTGCCAGCCTCTGTTGAAGAATGCCTCTTGTAGCTGAGGGATCTGAAGAGCTACGTCATCCTCAGCTTTCTCCATGCCTTTATTATAAGCAGCATCTTCCTTCTCTTTAGCCTCGACCTTGTACTGATCAAACTCCTCAAGGAGAGTGGAATAGTCAAGTTGAGATTAGGAGAGCTCCACGTTAATTTCATGCTCGGATTCCTTCAATCTCTCAACATCTGAAGAAAGCCTCTGGTTCTCCTCGATCAGGCTTTGGTTTTTAGCCTGCAGAACCTTCACTTCTTCGCAAAGTTTTGCGTACTCCTCATCCACGCTTTCCTTTTTGGCAAGAGTTGAAGCTCGGGCATGGATGACGTCTTTCATTGCCTTGTCTTTCCGAGCTATTCGGGCTCCGACCTCATAGACTTTTTGCAGACCCTTATTAAGGAGGAAAAAAACTTAGAAAAATTTTCAGAAAGAATAAAAAATTTAAAGGAAGTCAGGATGAAGACTTACCAGACCATGTGTTGAATTGCTTGACGAGACACTTCGTCGTCAGTAAGTGCCTTATTCATTGCCAGATCCCTATGCAAAATCACTCCTCGGGCAATCCCTACTGCAACATTAAAATCTTCTATTTGCAGAGTCCTTGGCAATGATTTCCCTTTTTTTTGGCTCTATGGATTGGTCGGAAAGGAGGATTGGTAGGCTCGGGAGGAAAACTCACTTCGGACTCAACAGTCCTCCGCCTTTTAGGGGCCGGCCGGGTCTTCGGTGAGCTCAAAAATTGAATCATCTTTTTGAACTGGGGAGCGAACAGGTTTTGGAGGATCCATCTCAACACGAACAGAAGTTTCAGCAACTAAAGCCAAATCCGCTTGATCATCCAAAGGCAGACTAGCATCATTGGCTTCAGAAAGAATCACCTCGGGAAGGGCCTAGGCNATAAGTTTCAGCAACTAAAGCCAAATTCGCTTGATCGTCCAAAGGCAGACTAGCATCATTGGCTTCAGAAAGAATCACCTCGGGAAGGGCCTAGGCAGTTGGTTCGTCAAGAACAGAGATCGAAATAGTTGAGGCAGGTGGAGTCGGTTCGGAGGGAGGAGTCGGCTCAACAGTTGACAAAAAGTCTAAAAAATTCCTTACAGTCCTTCGTCCAGAGGCTGTTAGAGGTCTCTTTTTTCCTCGGGGTGTCTTCTCTCGAGCAGCTTGTATTGCCTCCCAATCTGCTGCAAACGTCGCATTAGGTCGGTTTGGCACAATAATAAAGGACGTGTAGTTTGGTGTGTATCCAAGCAGCGTATGGGCAGCACGACAGAACAAGGACTCGTTGAAATCCCAAACCTTTTGGAGTTAGTCCAACTTAACAGAAGATTCGGAGATCTTGCCTTTCACCATCTCTCCTACATAAGCGATATATCAGATACAAGAAAAGAGAGAACAACAAATGTTTTTTGAGGAAAAAGAAGGTTCAAATACTTGGTGCGCCCTCTTCATAGGGGCAGTGATAAGAAGGTGAGGATACAACAGGGTACTCCCAATTCCCAGAAACGAACACAATGTCATTTTCATGACCTTTGNCAAATGTTTTTTGAGGAAAAAGAAGGTTCAAATACTTGGTGCGCCCTCTTCATAGGGGTAGTGATAAGAAGGTGAGGATACAACAGGGTACTCCTAATTCCCAGAAACGAACACAATGTCATTTTCATGACCTTTGTTCGAATCTGGAAGATGGGTGACCAGATAGCGATCCTTCTTCCTCACCAAAAGATAGTAGCTGTCTCCAGCAGCTTTGCCAAGACTCAGACCTAAGAGTTTGTTTAACGCAGACACCCCCATGACTATCCTAAAGAAATTGAGGCAGCATTGGGGGGGACAGAGTTTTGCGGCAGAGAGAACCCAGAGAAGAAGAGGATCGAGGGANGATCCTTCTTCCTCACCGAAAGATAGTAGCTGTCTCCAACAGCTTTGCCAAGACTCAGACCTAAGAGTTTGCTTAACGCAGACACCCCCATGACTATCCTAAAGAAATTGAGGCAGCATTGGGGGGGACAGAGTTTTGCGGCAGAGAGAACCCAGAGAAGAAGAGGATCGAGGGAAAAACGGATTCCACCCTCAGTAATGGCACGAGTGGGAATGAGGATTCTCTCTTTGGTACCAATTAGTGGCTCATCTTTCCCAGCAACTTTAACCTCGACGTCATTTGGAATGTTGTACTGGACTTTGAAGGCAGGGACTTCTGATGGGGTAAGAGGAGCCATGAAGAAGATGAAGTGTAGAGGAAGAAAAACGCAGAAATGGGAGAATAAGAATATGAGAGTCTGGTAGCAGAAAAACAAACATAAGAAGGAAGACGGTTATAAAGAAGAAGGAATTTTAAAGGGCAAACATTTAAATGCTCTGAATGAGCCGCCAAAACGAAAAGGCATGTTACAAAGTACAAGTGATGATGAATCGATAAGAAAACGACTGACGCCAAAAAAACGTGTGTCAGATGTTTTCTAGAGGCAAATGAAGGGGTTAAACCTCATGATTACACGTGACATAACATTAAATGTGCNAGCGTGTGTCAGATGTTTTCTGGGGGCAAATGAAGGGGTTAAACCTCATGATTACACGTGACATAACATTAAATGTGCTCNAACGTGTGTCAGATGTTTTCTAGAGGCAAATGAAGGGGTTAAACCTCATGATTACACGTGACATAACATTAAATGTGCTCACGTGATGTTGACAAGACAAGACACGTGATCAAGAATCGTCTATCAGAGTTTTTTAACCAAGCCGAGCTAATCAGAGGTTCGACAATGACAGAAAAAGATCGGCCCTCTTTATGACCGAACTCATCAGTCTGTTCAGCTAAGCAATGAAAAAGCTCAGCTTGTACCAAGCTGAGTCCGTTAAAGGGTTCGGCAAGGCAATTGAAGAGATCGGTTTGTACCAATCTAAGTCCCTTAATCTGTTTGGCAAACATCAAGTGTGCTCGGCATTCGATATGACTGAGCTGTTTCAAATGATAAATAGAAAGATAAAGACTCGCCTATATCTTAGGTAATCAGATAAGCGAATCGAAAAAATTGAAGATATTAAGAGAAAATAATAGAGAAATATCAACAAAATTTNACGTGATGTTGACAAGACAAGACACGTGATCAAGAATCGTCTATCAGAGTTTTTTAACCAAGCCGAGCTAATTAGAGGTTCGACAATGACAGAAAAAGATCGGCCCTCTTTATGACCAAACTCATCAGTCTGTTCAGCTAAGCAATGAAAAAGCTCAGCTTGTACCAAGCTGAGNCGTGCCAAGACCTAACCTGTCTATGAGAGATCAAACAACTCTTAAAACCGTCCCGCATTGGTAAAGTGTTCAATCCATATAATTAAGGGAAAATATGAAGATCTAGCTTGGGTATTTTGCTGGAAAATAAGCATTACTTATGCCAAAATTCAATTCGTCTATAAATAATCAAATAACTTTGCAAAATACTAAACAAAGCTAGATTCATNAGTCCGTTAAAGGGTTCGGCAAGGCAATTGAAGAGATCGGTTTGTACCAATCTAAGTCCCTTAATCTATTTGGCAAACATCAAGTGTGCTCGGCATTCGATATGATTGAGCTGTTTCAAATGATAAATAGAAAGATAAAGTCTCGCCTATATCTTAGGTAATCAGATAAGCGAATCGAAAAAATTGAAGATATTAAGAGAANGGTGGTGTTTGATAAAATTGAAAGCTGTAAACTGAAAGTTGAAATCGGAAAGTTGAAATCTGAATGCTGAATTTGTGGACTATTTGGTATTCACTGAAATTTAAGTATTGAATTGANAGAGAAAATAATAGAGAAATATCAACAAAATTTCCAAACCGAATAACTGAATTGAAGAAAGGTGTGCCACCTTGAATTAAAAATTACGGAAACCCTAAGGGGATGTCTAGCTAAAAAAAGCGAAAGGAGCCAAGAAGAAAGGTACGCTGAACCCTCCTTGTCTTCTTCCATTCGTTTCATTATGCTTACTGACTTAAACATCGGAGTGTCTTCGATCGAAATACTTTGATCTTGGGCAATTTGTTCGTTTTGCAGNTTTTCTTCTATTCGTTTCATTCTGCTTACTGACTTAAGTATCGGAGTGTCTTCGATCGAAATACTTTGATCTTGGGCAATTTGTTCGTTTTGCAGGAAGAAAAAGATTAGGAGATCAAGTTCAGAAACCCATAACTATTTCAATTCCAGTAGGAAGTAATTTCGATTTTTTAACTCTTACATGTACTTATATGCATATGTTGCGAGTTATTTGTTACATATTAATATGCATTTTGTCATTTGGGTTTGGGAGTTGTGGGGTTTTGTTATTTGTTCATGCACATGCGTAGGCTCATATTATTATATTGATTATCGTGGATTATTTTATCCATTTATATTATTTGTTTTTTGTGATTTTTATTTTTGTGGCTATGTGATTTATTCATGTGCATGCATACCTTGATCTTAAGGGTCAATATGCATCTGTCATATTATCTATCAGCACTGCTGTAGGACCCAATTGAGGGACCTAATTCAATATAACCTCGTGGCTTAATTGATTAAATCTTCAAAGTAGGTCCCTAAATTAGATACAAAAAACATTTTCTATTTTCTAACACATAACTGAAACATAAAACATACACTGCTTTTAGCTACTTCTTGAAATCACTTTATTTGCAGGAAAGGGTGAATGTTTGGCAGTTGATCATCATTCACTGCTAGGAATTTTCTTGTATAATCAGGACGCATAATGTCCAAGGACTGCACCTAATTGGTGGATTATCATTCATTCATCATGGAGTGGCATGTGATCTTTCACCTTTCATCTTTTCTTTACCACGAATTAACTGGGTTTTATATGCTTATCAATGGTTTTATGAGCTATTTTGTCTGTGTGCAACCAGTTAGTAGAACTGGAAACATTTGATAATTGTAAGGTGGTAATGAAACAAATTCTAATGGAAATTGTAGCTTCAGAGAACATATAACAGGAGAATGGTTGGAGCAAGGATACGACAGAGCTGCTTGAGAAGCAATTGGGATTAGAGAAAGGGATGACCCTTTGATCAGTTGGTGGGTAAAACTGAAACCCTCTAGAGATAAATTTGAGCTCAATCATCCTTGTATGACATGTCACGAGCCCAATTATCATAGAATGCCCAAGCAGCCTGATTTTTGGAGGTATATTTTGTCACCCCATATACGGGTTTGTTAATATTTAGTAGACATGTCTCTTGCTTGTCATATACTCATATTTTGTTAAATTAAAGTGCTTCCCAAGTGTAGGAAAATATTTATCGTGTAATAACTCGGAAATACTGAGGTCACCTCCTCAGGGAAAAATCTCTTTTGGATGGAAAGAGTGAAAAAGAAGAGCAAATCCAAAATTGGTGGAAGAGAGATTTGGGTGAATATTTTCTAAAACAAAATAAAGTTAATAAAAACTACTCTTTTATCAACGGGCCTTTGGTCTAATGATATTCTTTACCTTATGAAGACTTTGTTTTCTTGAGGTCAAGAGTTCAAGTCCCCCCTCCCCTCTCCCTCCCCCCGCCAAAAAAATAAAAATAAAAACTACTCTTTAGCTCTAGGATCCGGGAGTGTTCATATTGATCTATTGGTTATTGTATTAATGCAACTTTTATACCTCAGTTAAATCCCCGCGTCTACAGCAGATTAATTAGAAAATGATGGTTGAATCTAGTGTTTTAAGAACGTAGCTCCGACATAATTGTAAGTAATCATAAGCATTACACGTGCCAAGACCTAACCTGTCTATGAGAGATCAAACAACTCTTAAAAACGTCCCGCATTGGTAAAGTGTTCAATCCATATAATTAAGGGAAAATATGAAGATCTAGCTTGGGTGCTGGAAAATAAGCATTACTTATGGCCAAATTCAATTCGTCTATAAATAATCAAATAACTTTGCAAAATACTAAACAAAGCTAGATTCATTCTACCATTCCATTAATAAGAAGAAGATGAAGCATTTAAACCAAAAGAGAGTTGCATAGGACAATACCTGGATGAATATTTACTAACTTATCAATCTTTTACTAAGAAATTACTCACTCTTCATTGCTATGGAAGAGCAAGAAGATTGAGATGAAAAAATGGAGAGAACTCCCTCCGAATACAAAGAAAAACTTACAAAGAAAACTAAGATGGTGTTTGATAAAATTGAAAGCTGTAAACTGAAAGTTGAAATCGGAAAGTTGAAAATTGAATGCTGAATTTGTGGACTATTTGGTATTCACTGAAATTTAAGTATTGAATTGAATTAAACTGTTTGATAATTACAAAGAGTTGATGTCTGAAAATAAATTAATTTTTATTTTTACCCTTTTACCCTTTTACTCTTTAATTTGAATTTTTTTTATAAAATATGTCATAACATAAATCATAATCACTATTATTATATTATAATCTACATTTAACAAACATCTGATCAAAAAAATAAATAAATAACATCTGAATAACACAATAACTGAACAATAAAATCTTATAAAAAAAAAGAACAATAACTAATATCTGTGTGTGTGTAACTATGTGTATGTACAATGCGTGCATATATGTGTGTGTGTGTGTAATTATTTATTATGTATATTTTTGTTGCATAAGACCAGGGAAAGAAAAGAAGAAGAAGAAGACAAGGAAGAAGATTTATCTATTACCCACTGAAGAAGAGATCAGCAAGGAGGATATATAGGTTATGAGTTTTGAAAATAAGACTAATTAGAGTTTTAATAGGATTGTAAAATATTTTGGGATATAATTGTGATATTATAAATATTATTTAAGATGGTTTTGCTGAGCAGTTTCAGATTTCAAAATTAAGTAAGAGATTTTTTATTTAATATTGTAGTCTATTTTTAAAGAGCACTTAACATATTAAGACAATTTAAATTTTAGTTATCAAACAAACTTAATTAATAAGTGTCGAATACATTCATTTTAAGTGTTTAATTTGAGTTAATAAACACACCCTAAGTAAAAGTGAGAACAAAATATAAGGTAGAAAATCTCTCTAAAAATTGTTGTCTCTGGAGTGAAGAGGATGTGGGTATTTACAGGGAAGAAAGCACGGGCGACTCAAGTTAATTTGAAGCCTAAAACGGAAACGTTAAATGAAGCTCTTTTATTTTTAGTATTATTTTTTTTTTTAAAATTATTTTTTTTTTAATTTTTTATATGAGAGCTAGACAAAAGAAGGATGTGTTAATATTGTTAAGAAAGAAATTTTATTTTTATTTTTTGTTTTTTATCACAGAGAGGGAGAGAGGGTGTTTAATTTCAACTTTTATTTGTTTTTTTTTATCGGAGAGAGAGAAAAAAAAAATGGGTGAGAATAATATAAATTGATTTTTGTGTATTTTTTAAATTTTTTTAAATTTTTTAAGTTTTTAATGTTATGGATTGGATTATAAGCCCAAATTATTGAAATAAAAATTTTGATTGAATTTAATTTTTTGGGATTTTTTGTAAGGGTTAAAGTTTAATGGATTTAAATTTTTTTGTAAGCTAGTAATGTAAATTATGAGACCTTCAAAAAATTTGAGATCTAAAACTCATTTTTTTTTTTTCGGCCTCGGAAGAAAGAGAAGATGTAGAGTCATGGTAGAAGCCTTGAGATCTAGAGAAGCATCTAGCAGGTCTTGACTTTGAAGCAAGCATTTGAACGATGCAACAGACAACGCTTCTCCATTTTCTCCATGTGCAGCTCGTGGGCGGCTCTCCCATCACGCTTGTGCTCACAGGTGTGTGATCTTCCACATAGTCGTCCCGACAGCCCCGTGCGATTGTAAATAGATCTCATCTCTTCAGCACCGATTACATTAAATGCAGCACCGACGGATGTTGACCAGTATAAAGTGTTTTAGAGCCGGTATAATTGAACTTTGCTTAGTGGAGCCGGTACAAGTTGGAAGAACAGGTATATGTGCTCTTTTTACAATAGTGCATTTCCACTGTTTTGCCGCGATTCTCTTGATTCTTTGTTCGCCCATTTCCGATGCTCCTCGATACATCCAATTGAGCTTAAATCAACCCTTCATACGCCTTATTACCTGCCAATGCCTAATTCACACATAAAACACAAACTTAACAAAAATGAGACAAATAACTATCAAAGAAAGATTAAAGAGAATGCATTTACCCATAAGAATATACAAAATTTCATGCTCGTCATCCCTGTGGTATGTGTTTCTCCAAGGCACCTATTTGTTGCCTATATATGGACTCTAAATCAACCCAATAGACTGGATAAGAAAGACTCTTAACGTTAAATTCTCTTCCTCTCTCTCTCTCTCCCCCCTTACATAATGTTGAAAAGTTTTTGTCCTGTGAAAAACTTGCTGTTAATTCGTCTTTATGTAATAACACTATATCGTTGGAGCAAGTAGAAAAAGGCATTGATATTGAATTTCCAAAGTATGTAGAACATACTCTACTTTTTAGGATTAAAGTGAATAAGATTTGTCTGTAATCTTACGCTTCCGCAATAATATTCGATTTCCAATATTCATCATGCTCCCATGCATTTTCATTTCTCCTTTTCCCGTAGCTGAATATCATTCGCAGTCTTATGTTTTAATCTGTATAGTTGTCGTGATGGTACTCCTTACTTTTGTAGTCATCTTCATGGTGTTTTTCATGGCAATGGGAAGGTTACACCAATGACCTGTTGGATTTTAGGCAAAACTTGACTAGATAATTCTTTCTAAACTATAAAGAAAGGTTGGTTTTTTTGTCCATTTGTGTGTTTTATTATTGATTTTTAATCAAAGCAGTTAAAATAAAAGTTATATGAATGGTGGATATATTGTCATGCGCCCGGTTATAGTTTCTTTTAGAGGCACCATCTTTCTTGTGTAGAATTTACAACATAAGGNTATAGAATTGATATATTCTTCAACTGTTAGTGAGGCAGAGACAGATTAATGTATATGTCAAAATCTCATCAATTTTTAACTCCTTTGCTATCGTCTGTCATTCACAACATCACCCATTCACTCTTCACACATCACCATTCATATATAAAATTTAAATATTAAAATTTAATAATAATTGAATAAATTTGGTCTTAATTTGATAAATTTAAATATTAATTTAGTGTTAATTTAATATATATATTCAGTGTTGGTTTGATAAATTTAATATTAATTGAATAAATTTAAATGTTGCTTTAATGAAATTAAATGTTCATTTGGTGTTAAATTAAATAATTGACATTAATTTGATAAGGTTAAATGTNGGCTAGTGTTTGACACTATCTCCTAAAGACAAATTTCTCCCCCGCGCTTGATGCTTATGGAAATTCAAGCGTATGCCTTCTAGTATATAATGATATTCACACACTTAAAACTAACACTCCAATCTAAATACCCAGCAAATTAGAATTGTGTGTTGTATTCTCAAAAAAATGTAGACTGATAATGCTGAAAATAAGGANTAATATATTAAATTTTACTTTAATAAAATATTAAATTAATATAACTAAATGATAATTTGATAAAATTAAATATCAATTTGTGTTGCTTTGATGAGATGAAATATTAATTTAGTTTAAATTAAATAAATAACATTAATTTGATAAAATTAAATATTAAATTGATAAACTTAAATGTTAATATAATAAAACTAAAAGGGAGTGCATTAAAATTTTAAANTATAGATAAAATGGGGATTGATCTAGATAGCCACCATACGAACAGACGGAACCCAGAAAACACAATGCAGCCAAAAGACACCATTGATGTACACCCAATGATGAATAGATACGAATTCAAATTTATGAACTAGAGGGAAAATTAAATTCAAAGAACTAGTGCAAATTTTAAATCAAAACGGGCAGAAATAAAATTCGAGTTAAGAAATTGGGATCCAATTAGTTAAACAAATTATCTCCAAATAGAAAACGTTGGGTCTAAACCACATGCATACCCAAGCCCTGGTCTGGTTGTGGTGTGGTGAGCGGTGCGCACGTGTGTGGTTGAATCGAAATGAATGTAGGTGCTATCTTTGCTCACAAACGTGTGGTACCCTTTGGGGCTTAACCCATAATGCAAACTTGGGATATATGTGCACATATAGAATTTCTTGCCCAACCAATATAGGATTCTAAGAGGTCACTTTGAAACCTATTTTCTCATTCATTTCTTACTCGATTTGAACAAGTGAATATACTATGTTATTCTCTTCACAGAATAGAACACGAACCCATGAAAGTTTAATCGAAATGACGAGCGAATGTCACTTTAATTTAGTCTCAAAGTCGACCAAAAAATCAGTTTTTACATCTAAAATTTATTTTGGTCCAACAAAAGTAAACTTTCTGTCTTTTTGTGAAACACTTGTTCTAAATCCATTCCAAAACAAAATATGGGTGGTCTAGAACTTACAAAGAAGAATTGCCTGCCAAAAACAAAAAAAGGATAATTACTAGAAATTTAGTAAAACAATAAGAGAAGCATCACTTAATATCTGCTTTTTGGAAACAAGTCAAACTCTGTGAATTTGCCTTCTAAATAAGTTTTTTTAATGTTGTGTTTTTACAAGTATATATATAGAAATGCAATTCCAATTTTTCATGCCCCTTTAATAGCAAAAGATTTGACATCAAATAACTATGTATTGATATTTGTGTCTAATAAGATATAATTGCATGCTTGAGATTTTTTGTTTTTCAAGGCCAATTCTAATTTGGCCACACTGGTATATCTGCATATATATTCTCTGTTATGCTACTATGTTTGTCTTACAGAAACCGATATTGCGATCATGGTTCCTTTGTCTACTTGTACTTTTATTGTTTTTTCCTTCTCAAGATGGAGTATTGTGCATTTCTTTGTAATTTTTTTTTTATCAAATGGTTGCCGTCATTGTTTCATGACTTCAACACATGGGAAACTATTTTTATTTATTTTTGACTCTAGTACCTTTTATGCTAGTTACATGCACTTAAAACAAAATCATACTTTTTCGTTTTGAATTAAGGAAAAATACGTGGGGCTTTCCTATAGATATTGGATAGCTCTTCCTACATGCCAAATGCATTTTCTCTTACTCTTAGTATGATGCTGTTTATCTGTTTCTTCAAACATTCAGAAATTATCAAAGCATGGTGAAATTTATTATCTATTGGAGGCGTTGGAAATGTTTGTATGACACCAAAAGGCTCACTAATAATCAAAACCAACTATATAAAGAGTAATATTATTTGTATCTAATTTATTGACATCAATCACAATCATTGGATTGATACCGGACCCCAATTTTGGTGGAAACCCGCTTGCAATTCAAATGATTGTGATAGATTAGTTCAGCAAATTAGGTCACTAAATAAAATAAAAATAATATTATTGTTATATAAAAGGGGTAACATGATTTTGAAAGGGGTAATTTATATGCGTGATTAAAACTATTGTTAGATTTCGTGTAAAAAAGCCACATTATTGGTCCAATGGTTACAAAGTAGATTACTATGGATCTGGGGTCGGGAAGTATGGTGGTATGTTATGATCGAAATGTAATGCTAAATATTCACGCATTCCATCTGTGTTTTGTTTTGGTTCATGCCTGGCAGGCATAATCAATATGAATCTGGAACCTAGCCTACCACAACCACAAACCACAGAACGTTCATCTATCACATTCTATGTATGCAGATACATGCAACACCATCTAGAAAACATAGAGAGACAACCTTATCACCTAAATTGCTTTCAGATTCCCTTGCTATCTAACGTGCTCCATTCAAAGACCCAAATCTCGTAAACAGGTGTATCACGTTTTTAGGGAACAGGATTCGGACATCATGTTTTTAGGCAACTGGCAATTGTTAGATAAACTTTTGTTTTTAACTTAATTATGATACTATGTCATAATGAAGCATAGCAATCATTCAAAGAGAGGACTATGTTACCGAAAAAAAAATTTCAATATCATACTGCTAAGTTTTATAAGTTTTGTGAATTAACATACATCGCACTGGATGGTAGAATCCCTCCTATATGCCTCCCAATTTTTATATTATGTAGACACATAATTAATTTGCAAGTACTCCAATATACCAAAGGACTATAGTTAATGCCTTAAATGTTGACCCATGAATTGAGTGGTCATACTCGTACATGTGACTAATTAATGGATACAATGGTTGGTGGTTATTTTTCCATGCATGAGGAGAAATATCATAGAGAGAGGAATATAGGTGGTTTGAATACACAAACTTTGGAATAGTTGTGATTGTATCGAAAGTTACAACCTTTCTAAAGTGTATGTTCATTCATTTGAATGAGTGTCTTGCATGTCTATAAATATTAGTACAACCTCATCGTTTCGTTTTATTTGTGATGGTTAATCTTGAGAGTATCAAAATAAAAAAAATTATACATCATGTTCTGGGCAGTGAAAAGTAGACGGTACCAGTACCATAGTTGGACTCGGAGTGGAACCGTGTGTGCAACATGCAGCAAACTGATTTCACTTGTTGCTTGTCAAACACGCCTCTTTGTTCATGATCATGAACCAGAACCTGAAAAATTGACGTCGTTGTTATAAATGACGATAGAAGTACAATCCCATAGAATTGACGCTTTCCATTAGTTTGTGTTGTTCTAGTGCAACCACGTACTAAGTATAAATGTGGGTATCTATAATACAACCACGAAAAGATGGGATATTCATAACACAGTTTACATATGCAACTTCATCTCCTAGATGTACAGAGACAAACTTCTTAACTACTTCCAACTACCCATGTCACTTCCTCCAATGCTGGAATGCACAAAATTTTCTTCTTAAGTGATAGGCGTGGTAATCGTATCATGTTAACTGAGTCATATGCGAGTTATCGTATTTGTTTGAGTACTTGTTGAATACTAATTAACTCTAATCTAATGCATTTAATTAAGAAAAAATTTCATCTATTCTATTATTTGTTAGGTCTAAATTCAATGACCCATCCTTTCGATTCTAAAATTTCACTGCACCCCTTTCTAGTTTATATTTTTAAATCAAAGACACTCCCTTAATGATAATTTTTAGCTTTGCCAGTATAAAAAGTAATGGTTTGATTATAAAGTTTCTAAAAATGTCAAAACTATCATTCCTTATGTAGATATATTAAAATGCCCTTAACCCTTTTCCCACTATATATATCATACTTTTTGTTGTTGCTGAATGTCAAAAACGATTTGGTGTTGTTGGAAGATATAGGGGATTGAAGCCAATATTCTTCTTCAACTTGTTCTCTACAGTGATCAATCATTACCTAAGTTGGTGAAAAAGAATTATATATTTTTTTCTTGCAGATTTGTAATGTTTTTATTGCAATTTTTTTAAAATTATTTCATACAATTTTTTTTTAATTTTTTTTTCATGCAGATATTTTAATTTTTGCCATGAAATTTGTTTTAAAACTTTTTCATGTAGTTTTTTTTAAATTTTTTTCATGTAGATATTTTTAATTTTTTTTCATGCAAATTTTTTTTTAATTTTGTTCATGCACATTTTTTTTATTTTTTTCCTTCCATTTTTTTATGTAAATATGTTATGATGTATTATTATAGAATTGATATATTCTTCAACTGTTAGTGAGGCAGAGACAGATTAATGTATATGTCAAAATCTCATCAATTTTTAACTCCTTTGCTATCGTCTGTCATTCACAACATCACCCATTCACTCTTCACACATCACCATTCATATATAAAATTTAAATATTAAAATTTAATAATAATTGAATAAATTTGGTCTTAATTTGATAAATTTAAATATTAATTTAGTGTTAATTTAATATATATATTCAGTGTTGGTTTGATAAATTTAATATTAATTGAATAAATTTAAATGTTGCTTTAATGAAATTAAATGTTCATTTGGTGTTAAATTAAATAATTGACATTAATTTGATAAGGTTAAATGTTAAATTAATGGAATTTAATATATTAAATTTTACTTTAATAAAATATTAAATTAATATAACTAAATGATAATTTGATAAAATTAAATATCAATTTGTGTTGCTTTGATGAGATGAAATATTAATTTAGTTTAAATTAAATAAATAACATTAATTTGATAAAATTAAATATTAAATTGATAAACTTAAATGTTAATATAATAAAACTAAAAGGGAGTGCATTAAAATTTTAAAATCGGGAGGGGTTATTGTTAAAAATAGGCCTATTTATAGGGGTGTCGTTGAAGTTATATCTATTTACAAGAGGGTATGGATAAAATTTATCCTATAAAATATTTAGGAGTATTTCTATAAATTAACAATTACTGTTAATGTTGTAACCCGATAAACACTGGCAGGGGGTGACATTGAAGTTTTAAGATCGGGAGGGAGTGTATTGGATTAAGACCTAATTACAGGGGGTGTGGATGAAATTTTTCCTTTAATTAATCATGTTAAATATTACGACATTAACTCGAGATATTTATTATCATGATGTGTTCTAATTGACCAATATAATTCGTGGATCAAAAATCTAAAAGTTTGAACCTATTGTCTTTACCAAATCCATATAAGATTTAAAATNGATGGTATGTTATGATCGAAATGTAATGCTAAATAATTCACGCATTCCATCTGTGTTTTGTTTTGGTTCATGCCTGGCAGGCATAATCAATATGAATCTGGTACCTAGCCTACCACAACCACAAACCACAGAACGTTCATCTATCACATTCTATGTATGCAGATACATGCAACATCATCTAGAAAACATAGAGAGACAACCTTATCACCTAAATTGCTTTCAGATTCCCTTGCTATCTAANACGTGTAAAAATTTTTTCTTATTTTACAAAGATTCATGTCAATACTTGATAAAAAATAACAATAATTTATATTTTATTCTTATAATATTAGTTATGCGTATTAATCATGTCAATTTCGGATTATTCNATGTGTAAAAATTTTTTCTTATTTTACAAAGATTCATGTCAATACTTGATAAAAAATAACAATAATTTAGATTTTATTCTTATAATATTAGTTATGCGTATTAATCATGTCAATTTCGGATTATTCATGTTTGACGCTAATCAACCCTAATTATTATTTGTATTAGTTAGTCGCTTTGTTTTTTTGTTTATACTAAAAAATGGTCAACCCTAAATCGCTAACTTAGTGTCGGGTTTGAGTTAAATTATCGTGTTGTACCGAAAATTGCCACCCTTACTAAGTGGAACCCTAACTTCAACATGAGTAAATATTTAATGTTGTAGTGATACCACGTCATCAATACTTCGTATTAATTTAAAGAACAATGCTATGTAACTCAAATTTATAACTCAAATTGTATCCCAAATTTGAGTTACATAGTATTTCCCTAATTTCAAATGGATAAATTGAACTCCTATGTGAGGTTGCAATTACTTTACATTAACATGTAATTACTAAATTTTGTGGGATCTACTTACTCATTAGTTAGGTTTTTATTAAATGTTGATATGACGTGATTGAAATAAGGTGATATGAAGGTTATTCATTAGTTAGGTTTTTATTAAATGTTGATATGACGTGACTAAAATAAGGTGATATCACTCATTAGTTAGGTTTTTATTGAATGTAAATATAACATGACTGAAATAAGACGGTATCACTCATTAGTTAGGTTTTTATTGAATGTTAATATGACAACGGTCACATCCAATATTTCTCGTGCAACACATGGCAGCATACTTCACACGGGCTCATTCAAGCACGCCTCATAACATCTTCTACACTAGTATAAATATAGAGAGGGAGAACCTCGTTTACTACAACTACTAACACTAAATTTGTTTCAAATTCCCCTGCTTCCCAGTGAGATCCATTCAAAAGATCCAAAGCTCTCAATCAGACATATTCATGGATGTCATACCAGGTTTCGAAGATCTCAAACGTATTCGAATTGCCAAACCAGATGGACAATGTACGATTGCTAATGGTGAGGAAGAAGAAGAACCAGTGAGTCCTATGGCTCGTTTGTTTCATGAACCTGGTTGCAACATTTATATCATTACTAAAATTGGCTTGAAAACCCAAATTCTTGATATTCATGCTTTTAAAGCCAATCTGGGGCTTACTCTGGCGAAACACCCTCGTTTCTCTAGTTTGCAGGTATGAACAACAAGATTTTTACACATTTTACATAAAAACTCCGGATAGGTACAATCATCGCAGATTAAACTATAAGACATAAGATTAGCCCCATGATGTAACCAAGCTGAGATATTGTTATGTTTTGTGTTTTATTTCCAATTTGAGTACTTCTTTCTTCAATTTGAATCTCTTGACTATCGACAGCACTACAATCATTACAGGTTGTGAGCAAAGAAAGTGGTGGAGAGATTAAATGGGTTCAAACAGAGGTGGACATGGATAACCACCTTATAGTCCCCCACATTGATTACCCTGATGAAAAGTTTGTCGAGGATTACATCTGCAACCTGAGTAAATCTACCATTGACAAGTCGAAACCTATGTGGGACTTCCACATCCTCAATGTCAAAACATCCGACGCCGAGGCGGTAGGTGTCCTCCGCGTCCACCACTCCCTCGGCGACGGTGCATCTCTTATGTCTCTTTTTCTTGCTTGCACTCGTAAAACATCTGATCCTGAAGCTTTTCCAAGTTGTACGATCGTGACAAAAAAATCGAATTTGTCAAAATCTTGGGGGCTTGGTTTTGTTCTGATGATGATGATGATGGTATGGAACACAATCGTTGATGTGGTGATGTTTGTACTCACTGCATTGTTTTTGAAGGACACGAAAACTCCTCTGAAAGGTCCGCCAGGTGTTGAGAACAATCCTCGGCGCATTGTTCATCGAACAGTTAGTCTGGATGATGTGAAGTTGGTGAAAAGAGCCATGAATATTGTGAGTTTTGTTTAAGCATTCAGCATAAATGCATCATAATTGTTAATATAAATCAGTGATAGAACCTCAAAATTCCCCTATTTTAGAATATTTTGTGATGTATCAGAATGTTCTAACCAATTTTTTAGAATCAAAACTCCAAACTTTATCTTTATTTCCAAAATGTTTTTTAATTTTTTTTTTGTTTTCGAATTGACTGAACTATGCACTAAAACAAAAATTTGATTGTTACGTAAATGTTCTGAAAAAATACTAACCAATCTAAGTAAAAGAAACTTGCTCCATCCCTTACCTTTCCTTTCTCTATTTTTTCTTCCCTACAAGTTCTTATTCATAAGTTTTCTGAAAAATAATGTATACAATAATTTCAAGTTATGAAAAATAAAATACTTGGTTATGAGTTTGCAGACAATTAACGATGTAGTTCTTGGAGTAACAGAAGCTGGCATTTCAAAGTATCTCAACAGGAGATATGGTGAGTTTTCATATCTCAGATTACTTCCAACAATAGCCAAATTAGTGACTCTTTCAATCAATAGTTTAGACGTTGCATATTAAGCTTAGAGAAATATTTGTCTGTCTGTCTTTGATTTTGTTTTATTAACCACGTGCGGTTCAGAATCGCAAGTAAAGGAGGGTGAGGAGAGAATTTGTATTGCATGTCGAAAAATTTGGACTTTCCGAAGTTGGTTTATAAGGTTGAGGGCCGTTCCACCAAAAAACCAATTTGTATGGATAGAAAATTACCAAACTTACCCATCTTTAGCCCAGAATCTGACCCGCTCGGAAGAAAGCATGTTGAAGTAGCACACATAGGATTGAGTGGGTCATTCTAACACTGATAAATTCTCCAACATGGCAGGTGAGGGAAAAAACCAGGGGGAAGCGGTGAAGAAAAATAACCTTCCGAAGAACATTCGTCTTAGAGCAACGTTTTTCATGAATTTAAGACCGTCTGCAGGGATTTATGTAAGTGATTATTTCTTGTTAATTACCACTAGTTCGTTTAGGGCAGCCTAACAAAGGGATATATAACACGGATCCAAATCCAGATCCTCTCAAATATACATTTTATCATTGATAGATCACTCAATATGTATTCAAAAAAAATTGAGGAAAAAAGGGTTAGAGGAGATCTCACTCCATGTATAATATGTAGGTAAATATCTAGCATTAAAATATATAGTAGCTGAGTTGTATAACAGATAGGTACATATCCGGTGTAATAATATGATGGTACCCACCCATGGTACTGATCGGGGTTTGATACAAAATTTATTCTCAAACATTTTTAGAGGTGAGCCTGGGCACAATATAAATGTTACTTCATAGGAAAGTAAGACTGCATATGTTTACATGAAACCATTCTTAAACTGGAGTCTCTCGTATACTCGACTGCAATTATTATTTTTAGTAAACTTGTATATCATCCTTATCCTATTCTTTTCTCACGTGTTTGGTATTCAGGATCTAGTTAATATGATGGAGAAGGGTACAAAGGCCAGATGGGGTAACAAGATCGGTTATGTCATCCTCCCCTTCACCATTGCATTCCGAGAGGATCCATTGGAGTATGTAAGGGAAGCTAATGCGATTATGAGTCAAAAGAAGACTTCACTTGAAGCTATTTATAGTCACTGGATTGTTAAGTTAATCCTCAAGTTGTTTGGCATTAAGGTAAATAAATCATCATACCGGACGGCCAGATGTAAACAATGACCTAAGATAATTTTATTAACATTTAGCCCCCTAAAACCTAAGGAACAATTATTTTTACTAAATGTGGCTTTCTTATTGTTTTTAGGTCTTAAAAACCATGTTTTTGCATATAGTACTGCAAAATATTTCTGGGACTTTGTCATAATATTTTGTTTATAAAATAAGTCAAATTATATAGTTTGATAGAATCCAATATATATTTTTTCATTTGGGAATACTAGGCGGCCATCTTATTGGCCGATAGCTTAAACACACTTTTGTAATAACTTCAATAGCATTGACAACTCCAGATATAAAAACAACTATCCCTCTTTGAATCCAATCACATGTAGAAGAATTTAACTTAGAGCTAGTATCATGAATACTTGTGAAGAGAAGTTCAATTTCTCCTTTATACGGCTGCAAATGAGTCGAACTGTTCGGGAATAACTTGGTATTGGTCCTGAAAAATCTTATTAAAATTCACTTATTTATTAAATGAATTGAGTTCGAGCTTAATTTTAAAGCTTGTTTAATAATTGAGTTGGGTCCACACAATAACTTGTTTGGCTCGTAAATAAATATGATACTAAACATTAGGGTCAGACCCCCTGGTTTTTTTTATAATCTTTTCACCTATTTCTTTTTCGTTTTCACCTAATCGCTTAAGACATTAAATAAAAAAAATATTAGGTAGTAAAAATAATCATGTTTGAAAAAATTTGAAGAAATAGTTGTTAGTTAGTACTTAGTAGGGACTTGAGGAGTGGTTACAAAGGACATATGGTGTACTATGATTCAAGGGAATTTTAGTTTGGTAATTAAATAAATCAAAACTCTAGGAATTTAGAAAAGAGGGAGGGAAGACTCTTCAAGTCTTCTCCCATCTAATTTGTTAGTTTTATATATATTATAATAGCGGGCGCCTCGTGTGATACACATAATTTATAACTCTGTTTTGCTCCACCTCATTCATTCACACCCTTCCAAACTCTCTATTTTCCTGTCACACAAATGAGTAGTTCAAGAATTATTAAAATTTATAAGGGATTGAAACTGAATTTTCTTTTAAAAAAAATAAATTGAATGAAGGGTGGTTAATTGGTAATATAGTGAAAAGATAATTATATTGGCTAAATGTTGGTTGTTGATTAAAGAATACCTAACTTCAAAATTAATTAAATAAAAATTCTAGAAATTAAGAAAAGTAGAAGGGAAAACTTCTCAAGTCATCTCTCCTAAAAATACCAAAGAACAAGAACCAAATGTTCTGGAGTTGATAAAAAAATGTTTTTTTGCCTCATTTTTATTTATTTAAAATTTGAATTTTTATTTGTCGTATCAACGTCTCATCATTTAGCCTCTATTATCGATCTCTTTTTAACTCAATGGAGTATTACCCGGAATAAATGGTTTAGATTGAAAGAACTTCCTTTAAATAGCTGGAATACTTTTTTGGTTCAAGAATTAGTAACATAAATGAGTTTTTAGTGATTATAGAGTAGTTAAAAACTCACTTTCAACCTTGATGAGCAGGCTGCAGGCAAGCTTTCCCACAAGGTTTTTTCTAACACAACACTGTGGTTCTCAAACGTACCTGGACCCCAAGAAGAAGTTGCGTTTTTCGGCCATCCGGTAGCCTATATTGCTCCGACTTGTTATGGACAGCCCAACGTATGTTCTCATTCTTTGTGGCATCAAATTTGTTTTTGCAACACACACACAAACACACCCATATTTATATCCACCATGAATTAGGAGGAAGGGTAGGTATCAAGTGATTTACAGAAAATGCATAGATGAAAAAGTTAGACATGACTAAATATCCAAGTTATAGCATGGATCACGGAACAGTATCATGGTGTCGTGGAATGATGACTAGGATGACTTGGTTGAGTCAGCCAAGATGTCTTTAAATCAATCACGTGTCGAGTTGTATTAGTCTCAATATATATGTATATTTATGTGGGTTTGTTTTGTATTAATCCCTGCCAATCAACGTGTATTTTAGGCACTGATGATTCATGTGGTTAGTTATGTGGACAAATTGACGTTCGTTCTATCAGCCGATGAAGAAACTATTCCAGACCCACATCAGCTGTGTGATGATCTTGAAGATTCACTCAAGCTCGTCATGGCTGCCGTCATAGCAAAACAAACCCACAAGGTGTGAATGCAAGAGGATGAACACCGCCCTGGCCGTAACCCTGACACCTCCTCTTGTATTAAGAATAATATTATTTGAATGTAATTTACCCTTTGTTTGATAGCAGGTTTCAAATAGTATTTCTGATTTACTAATGGTACATCAGGGGAATATGTGTGATGTATGTCATGTATGTGTGTGTACTTAAGAAGGTTGGGTTGTATGCTAGTTATATTTGCGTGGGTGTGAATAAAGAAGGTTGAGTTGTATGTGGTGTATGATGTGTATGATTTAGCATTTGCCTTTTCACATTCATTGCTCTCCCACAAGTCATTCTCTAATTCTTGTCTGGGTTAAGAGAGAGTCCAGACATTACTTTGAAAGAGTTAAGACAATCTTTAATAATGAAAATAGACCCTATTTATCTTTCACAAAAAAGAGTCAAATTATCTGCAAAACAACAATGAGAGATCTTTACATTTTTATATTGAACATGATACTTGAAATAACCTTGTTGCACCGCTCTTATCAAAAGCCCACAGAAAATTGGAATAATCAAGACAAAGAGGTAAGGCGACATTGGGTCGACCTTGCCTTAGCCCTCGCCCCCAAGGAAGTAGTCTTTCAGTTTTCCATGTTTAGGTCGCCTTTTTTCTTTTTTTCCTTTTTTGACAATGAAGAGGTATTTGGGTATTTTTAATAATGGGCAATATATATTTCATATATGATAAACTAACATTTAGAAATAAGTTCGGACTCAAATTTAAGAGCATCCAATTTTGACTCAAATTTAAATTTGAGTCAAAATAGCTTAAAAGTTTTTTCAATCTTAGGCCAAAACGTATAATAAATTAAAGAAAAATTTATTTTAAACTTAAATTGAAGGAGAGTCAAATCCTATATCAAATTTTTAATGTTAACTTTTTATCTATCGTGTACAAACACCCTGGACCATTAATTCTTTGTTAACCTCTTGATATATGAATGCCTTGCACCAAGCACTCCTAAGCAACTCTTCGGGGAGGTAAGCTTCTCTGATAACTTTTGCAGCTGACAAAGCTATTGCCAGAACCACCCAACACACCACCATATCCACCCAACCCACCACCGTCAGCATGTAGATCTTTCTCCTACCACCCTTCCAACACCACCATCAAACCCTCCATCCTCACCTTCGACACTACCAATACGACCACCAACTCATCTACCAAACAACCACAACTAGATTACCCCTCCAAAACTAGACCCACCCAGCCTACCACTAGATTCCTCACCACAACTAGATCTACTGCTAATACTCCTCCACACCACCATCAAGTTCTTAACTTTCTCCTCGTATTTCCACCACCCCTATTCTAGATCTGTTCACCCACTACAGATCGTCGGTCAGAACAGAGTTGTTGCTGGTTTTGGCCTGGAGCCACAATGGACACCTCCCCATCTCCAAACCATGTGAGATCATCCCTCAATGCCCTAATCTCTGATGTCCTCTACATTTCCACATCTCTTGCACCCAAATCTCAAGTCCTAAATTCTTGGAATTTTCCCCTTTTCCTCCCCCTCCAAATCTATCCACCGTTTTCATCCTTCTATACCATATACCATAACCTCATAATCTCACCATTTATGCTATCTATCGATTTTTCCCCCTGTCAATTTCATCGATATGTTCAGGGAAGTAAATACTTGGTACGACAATCTAGCTCTGCACAAGCTCCCCCATCCGAGGTTGAGGCCGACCAATCCAATCCAGTTGTGGGCATGGAACCTGAAGCTAGCATCCATAGTAAAGAAGGTAATGCTAGAACAAACCAATCTGGAGGAGCAAAGGTTGACAAATCCATCTCTCTCACGGTACCAACTGAAGTGGCTAATGAACCACAAGGTATGAACCATCATCTCAAGCAGAATGATAAAACTAACACTAGATGGAGCCAAGTGTTAAAATTTGGACAGACAAGAGCATCTTCAGGATCTAAGAATGGAGTACCAATAGAGACCTTGCCCTAGGGGATGAAACTCCAGTTTTTTACACCGCAAAAGAAGAATGATAGGTTAGTGGTTCAACCCCCTAAAGAGGTTGGGAAAAAGGGCAGCCTTGAATGGAAAAATTACTTAGTTGGATACTTCGTAGAAAAGAAGCTGCCTTACTCGACGGTAAACTTCTTAGCTCATAAGAATTGGTACAAGATGGGGTTGCTTGAGGTGTTGGGAAATGACAAAGGATTCTATTTTTTCAAATTTATGAATGAGGAATCAAGAATGACAGTGTTTGAGGCAAGACCATGGCTTCTCATAGGCAGGCCAATCATATTGAAATGCTGGCAACCTGATATGTTGCTTACAAAGGAGGACCACTCCTCCATTCCCGTTTGGCTGAAGTTCTACAACATTTCATTACAATTTTGGAATGAGGACGGATTTAGCCATATAGCCAGTGTAGTTGGGAAACCCATCTATGCAAGGATATGTGTTGAGGTGGATGCTAAGACTCCTCTCATTGACTCCTTTGACTTGAAAATNCTCTATTTATCTTTCACAAAAAAGAGTCAAATTATCTGCAAAACAACAATGAGAGATCTTTACATTTTGATATTGAACATGATACTTGAAATAATCTTGTTGCACCGCTCTTATCAAAAGCCCACAAAAAATTGGAATAATCAAGACAAAGAGGTAAGGCGACATTGGGACGACCTTACCTTAGCCCTCGCCCCCAAGGAAGTAGTCTTTCAGTTTTCCATGTTTAGGTCGCCTTTTTTCTTTTTTTCCTTTTTTGACAATGAAGAGGTATTTGGGTATTTTTAATAATGGGCAATATATATTTCATATATGATAAACTAACATTTAGAAATAAGTTCGGACTCAAATTTAAGAGCATCCAATTTTGACTCAAATTTAAATTTGAGTCAAAATAGCTTAAATTTTTTTTCAATCTTAGGCCAAAACGTATAATAAATTAAAGAAAAATTTATTTTAAACTTAAATTGAAGGAGAGTCAAATCCTATATCAAATTTTTAATGTTAACTTTTTATCTATCGTGTACAAACACCCTGGACCATTAATTCTTTGTTAACCTCTTGATATATGAATGCCTTGCACCAAGCACTCCTAAGCAACTCTTCGGGGAGGTAAGCTTCTCTGATAACTTTTGCAGCTGACAAAGCTATTGCCAGAACCACCCAACACACCACCATATCCACCCAACCCACCACCGTCAGCATGTAGATCTTTCTCCTACCACCCTTCCAACACCACCATCAAACCCTCCATCCTCACCTTCGACACTACCAATACGACCACCAACTCATCTACCAAACAACCACAACTAGATTACCCCTCCAAAACTAGACCCACCCAGCCTACCACTAGATTCCTCACCACAACTAGATCTACTGCTAATACTCCTCCACACCACCATCAAGCTCTTAACTTTCTCCTCGTATTTCCACCACCCCTATTCTAGATCTGTTCACCCACTACAGATCGTCGGTCAGAACAGAGTTGTTGCTGGTTTTGGCCTGGAGCCACAATGGACACCTCCCCATCTCCAAACCATGTGAGATCATCCCTCAATGCCCTAATCTCTGATGTCCTCTACATTTCCACATCTCTTGCACCCAAATCTCAAGTCCTAAATTCTTGGAATTTTCCCCTTTTCCTCCCCCTCCAAATCTATCCACCGTTTTCATCCTTCTATACCATATACCATAACCTCATAATCTCACCATTTATGCTATCTATCGATTTTTCCCCCTGTCAATTTCATCGATATGTTCAGGGAAGTAAATACCTGGTACGACAATCTAGCTCTGCACAAGCTCCCCCATCCGAGGTTGAGGCCGACCAATCCAATCCAGTTGTGGGCATGGAACCTGAAGCTAGCATCCATAGTAAAGAAGGTAATGCTAGAACAAACCAATCTGGAGGAGCAAAGGTTGACAAATCCATCTCTCTCACGGTACCAACTGAAGTGGCTAATGAACCACAAGGTATGAACCATCATCTCAAGCAGAATGATAAAACTAACACTAGATGGAGCCAAGTGTTAAAATTTGGACAGACAAGAGCATCTTCAGGATCTAAGAATGGAGTACCAATAGAGACCTTGCCCTAGGGGATGAAACTCCAGTTTTTTACACCGCAAAAGGAGAATGATATGTTAGTGGTTCAACCCCCTAAAGAGGTTGGAAAAAAGGGCAGCCTTGAATGGAAAAATTGCTTAGTTGGATACTTCGTAGAAAAGAAGTTGCCTTACTCGACGGTAAACTTCTTAGCTCATAAGAATTGGTACAAGATGGGGTTGCTTGAGGTGTTGGGAAATAACAAAGGATTCTATTTTTTCAAATTTATGAATGAGGAATCAAGAATGACAGTGTTTGAGGCAAGGCCATGGCTTCTCGTAGGCAGGCCAATCATATTGAAATGCTGGCAACCTGATATGTTGCTTACAAAGGAGGACCACTCCTCCATTCCCGTTTGGCTGAAGTTCTACAACATTTCATTACAATTTTGGAATGAGGACGGATTTAGCCATATAGCCAGTGTAGTTGGGAAACCCATCTATGCAAGGATATGTGTTGAGGTGGATGCTAAGACTCCTCTCATTGACTCCTTTGACTTGAAAATGGATGTTGATGATAAGGAGTTAATTACGGAAATTAAAGTTGACTACCAATGGAAGCCTAAGGTGTGCAATGTTTGCAAAGTTTTTGGGCATAGTGATGCTACTTGCCCAATATTGACAGGGAATGGAATATGGAAGCCTAAACAATCCGCACAGAATGTTACAAATGATATAAACGAGAAAGGCAAAGCCATAATGACTGTAGTGGAATTGGCTACCAAGGAATATTCTAATGATCCAAAATGTAGCTACGATGATCAAGATCAAGCTCAAAGTGATTTGGCAGAGCAGACCATTCAAGAGGATATTCAGGTAACTTCTATAGTCATCATTGACTGCCATCATATTGTTTCAAATCCAGAACCTGTTTCGGCTTCAAATAGATTTAGTAATCTAGAAATTGAGGGAGGTCAACTTGTTGTGGAACTCAATGCCCAGTCAGAAAACTTAGANCTTTTTTCTTTTTTTCCTTTTTTGACAATGAAGAGGTATTTGGGTATTTTTAATAATGGGCAATATATATTTCATATATGATAAACTAACATTTAGAAATAAGTTCGGACTCAAATTTAAGAGCATCCAATTTTGACTCAAATTTAAATTTGAGTCAAAATAGCTTAAAAGTTTTTTCAATCTTAGGCCAAAACGTATAATAAATTAAAGAAAAATTTATTTTAAACTTAAATTGAAGGAGAGTCAAATCCTATATCAAATTTTTAATGTTAACTTTTTATCTATCGTGTACAAACACCCTGGACCATTAATTCTTTGTTAACCTCTTGATATATGAATGCCTTGCACCAAGCACTCCTAAGCAACTCTTCGGGGAGGTAAGCTTCTCTGATAACTTTTGCAGCTGACAAAGCTATTGCCAGAACCACCCAACACACCACCATATCCACCCAACCCACCACCGTCAGCATGTAGATCTTTCTCCTACCACCCTTCCAACACCACCATCAAACCCTCCATCCTCACCTTCGACACTACCAATACGACCACCAACTCATCTACCAAACAACCACAACTAGATTACCCCTCCAAAACTAGACCCACCCAGCCTACCACTAGATTCCTCACCACAACTAGATCTACTGCTAATACTCCTCCACACCACCATCAAGCTCTTAACTTTCTCCTCGTATTTCCACCACCCCTATTCTAGATCTGTTCACCCACTACAGATCGTCGGTCAGAACAGAGTTGTTGCTGGTTTTGGCCTGGAGCCACAATGGACACCTCCCCATCTCCAAACCATGTGAGATCATCCCTCAATGCCCTAATCTCTGATGTCCTCTACATTTCCACATCTCTTGCACCCAAATCTCAAGTCCTAAATTCTTGGAATTTTCCCCTTTTCCTCCCCCTCCAAATCTATCCACCGTTTTCATCCTTCTATACCATATACCATAACCTCATAATCTCACCATTTATGCTATCTATCGATTTTTCCCCCTGTCAATTTCATCGATATGTTCAGGGAAGTAAATACCTGGTACGACAATCTAGCTCTGCACAAGCTCCCCCATCCGAGGTTGAGGCCGACCAATCCAATCCAGTTGTGGGCATGGAACNATAGATGGTCTCAGGCTATGAAGGATTTTGAAGATTGTATACAAGGGGCTCAACTAGTGGAATTAAGGTACTCTGGTATCTTTTTTACATGGAGGAACAAAAGAGAAGGGGAAGCCTGCATTGCCAGAAAACTCGACAGAGTCTTTGTTAATGAAAAATGGACCCAACAATTTGAGCACTCGGGGGTTGAATTTTTACAATCAGGCATATCAAACCATAGTCGTGTGTTAATCTAAATGGGAGAAGCCAATAGGAGAAGAAAGTGCCCTTTTAAATTCTTTAACTACCTTGCAGACATAGAAGACTTCTTACTAACTGTTGCAGCTATTTGGAATGAAGATAATTAGGGATGCTTTCAATTTAATGTGTCCTGCAGGCTAAAGAAACTCAACCATACTGAAGGATAAAAGTAAGGAGTTGGGGGATGGGTCTGTGAAGGTGAAAGAGAAGAGGGTTGCCCTTGAGAACTGCCAAAGAAGGCTTGACACCAATCCATCTGATCCTGCACTAAGGGCTGTGGAGAAGCAACTATTAGTATAATACTCAGTAGCTGCCAGAAATGAAGAAATTTTTTTCAAACAAAAATCAAGGGTTTTGTGGCTCAAGGAAGGAGATCAAAACACTGCCTTCTTCTTTAAAACTATGACAAGTAGAATGAGCAAAAAGAAAGTCATTAATGTTAAGGAAGCAAATGGAATGGACATTGAGGGAAATGCTGTTATTAAGGAAGAAGCTACAAGGTTCTTTATTCAGCTATTGGGAGGTAATGTGGATACTTCTAATTCTGAAGCAAGAAGAAACCNCAAAACACTATCCTCTGGCACGATAACTGGCATCATCCTCGGGGTCCCCTTTTGTTGAAATGGAGTAGTAATATAATTCAGGTTTCAGAATTACCAAGGGATGCAAAGGTTAGCAACATTGTAAGGAATAATCTATGGCAATGGCCTCACACAGGAACTGTTGAACTTCGGGAAACTGAACAAACCATGCCCACTTACCAACCATGTCAGGAAAGATGAGATGTTGATAAATGGATTCCTGCCCCAAATGGCACTTTCTCCTTAACCTCTGCCTAGGATCAAGTGAGAGTTCATTCTCCTAAAGTGCCTTGGGTTCATTTGGTGTGGTATAACCAAGCTATTCCTAGGATGAGCTTTATTCTTTGGCTAGCTATTAGAACAAGGCTTTGCACAAAGGAGAGAACTCAAGTTTATACAAATAATATGGGGATGGAATGTGTTCTATGTAGACAAGCTGATGAGACCCATTCTCATATATTTTTTGAATGTCATTTCCCATGGAGCATACGGAGACAATTGCTTCAGCTCACTGGTGAGCAAGGACAACTTAACTCTTGGTAGCATCTGGTAAGTCATGCGATCCAAAACTGGAAGGGCAAATCCATGGTGAGTGTGTTGAGAAGACTTTGTTTGGCTGTGAATATGTATTATATATAGAGGGAACGAAATAACAGAATCCATCAAAACCAAGTGAGAGACCACAAGTCCTTGTTAAACCTCATTGTGCAGACAGTTGGGGACAGAATGTCTTCGGCCAAGTTCAAAACCTATCAGTTGAACATGTGGTTATTTCAAATGTGGCGTCTGTCTAGTTCGTGCATAAGGTGACTTGTGCCTCTATGCTTTTGTAATTGTTCTAACTGATGCCTTAGAAACAAGATTCTCTTGAAAGTGCTAGCTTCAAGGCTGGCACTTTCCTCGAAATTTGGTAACTTGGTATTGGTATTGTCTTTTTTGGTGTTTTGTTTCCATGTTGCTGGAGCAGTAGGTGATGCCTACTATTGATGGAGGGCAACCCTCTCTTATGTACATGTTTTTAATCTTTTATCAATACATATCAGCTCACTTTCTGAATTTTTTTTTTATCTATCTTAACCCAAAAGACTCATTCCACGGCAGAAGTTCTTGCATCTTCCCCCTCTCTGCCTCTATTCTTCGACGGTAACTTTTTACTCTCTCTCTCTCCCCTTTTTTACCTTTTTTTTTCCCTCTCATAAACTCTCTCTTGTATCTCATACTTGGTAAAAAATTTATGAATCTACCAGTTAAAGAGNACAAGTTCTTGCATCTCCCCCCTCTCTGCCTCTATTCTTCGACGGTAACTTTTTACTCTCTCTCTCTCCCCTTTTTTACCTTTTTTTTTTCCTCTCATAAACTCTCTCTTGTATCTCATACTTGGTAAAAAATTTATGAATCTACCAGTTAAAGAGGTTGGTATTCTTGTCTTTTATTTTGGTTAATATTAGTGAAGTTTGTAAGAAATAAGTTTTAATATTTGATAAAATATTTTGGTGGGAAAAACTAAAAAAAAACATTTGGGACAATAAGGAAATTTTTAAAAGATTTGAGTAGATATTTAAGTTTATCAATTGGAATGATTTATATTAAATTAAGTTTTTTATTTAAATTGAGACTCAAATTTAAATTTAAATTTAAGTCATTAGTTGGAGATGCCGTAAAAACCAAGTGTAGTTTTTGTGAAGTTTTTCTGATTTTAACTAGAGCGTTCATTTTGACTTTNTTAGACTCAAATTTAAATTTAAATTTAAGTCATTAGTTGGAGATGCCGTAAAAAAAAGTGTAGTTTTTGTGAAGTTTTTCTGATTTTAACTAGAGCGTTCATTTTGACTTTCTTTGCCATTGTGGGTAGTGAGCATCTTGCGAAGTTGGATTTTCTAGAAGATAAATATTTGGGATGGTCCAGAATAGGGTGGGGAGAGCATAAAATCTAGCCCATAGACCATATTCACCTGGCCCAGACCTATCATTTGGAATTTTGTATTATTCTTCCTGATTCTCCAAACTCTAATATAGGACGACATAATGACCACACCCCCATTGTTGAATTTTAAGATCGGGTTCAAACCTCATTGTCCCATTTTAGGTGATTGACACGTGAGCAAAGCTATTAACAATTTTTTGACGAACGTTTGAGAGTAGAGTACGTAGATACAAATTAAAAAATTTAGAGATTAAATAAACACAATTGAAAGATTGAGAAACAAATTGACACTACACATATAATTTGAGGACTAAAAGTGTATTTTACCCAAAAGAAGAATAAAAAAAAACTCTCTTGAACAATGCCTAAGCATTACTCTAAAGACTCTAAACTATCTTGAACACATTCTCTTGTCAAAACGTAATTATACCATTAAGGAAAGGATTCCTTAGCCTATTAGGAAACCTAGTTAGAAACAAATTGGGGAATAATTACTGCCTATTTATAATTGTCATCCACTTACTTTTCCAGATCCCCCACCACATAATTGTTTTAACCAATATCTCCATTGTTGACCCATACTTACCCTTAGACTTNACAAGTAGAATGAGCAAAAAGAAAGTCATTAATGTTAAGGAAGCAAATGGAATGGACATTGAGGGAAATGCTGTTATTAAGGAAGAAGCTACAAGGTTCTTTATTCAGCTATTGGGAGGTAATGTGGATACTTCTAATTCTGAAGCAAGAAGAAACCTGCTAGAATCCCTTCCTATGGTTAGGATCAATGACCAAGAAGCTGCTTAGATGGTGAGTCAGGTTACAAATGAAGAGATTAAAGAAGTGTTTTTCTTGTTTGATGATATGAAAGCTCCAGGCCTTGATGGATTCAATTCATATTTTTACAAGAAAGCTTGGCCTGTTGTGGGAAGGGAGGTGACTATAGTTGTTGAGGAGTTCTTTAGGAATGACAGTCTTCTGAGAGATGAATACCACTATCATTGCTCTTGTCCCAAAAAACCAAAACCCCTCAGAAATGGGTGACTTCAGACCAATCTCATGTTGTAATGTCTTGTACAAAGTCATTTCAAAGATACTTGCAAATAGAATCAATTGTGTGCTCCCTGGAATTATTGGGCCAAATCAGGCAACTTTCATTCCCAGGAGGAAGATCAGTGATAATATCCTCCTTACTCAGGAACTACTTAGGGATTATCACAAGCAAAAGGGGTCACCAAGATTCGCCATCAAAGTTGATATTATGAAGGCATATGATACCATTAATTGGGGATTCTCACTAGAAGGATTAGAAATATTTGGTATTCCTTATTAGATGAGGAAGTGGATCCACACTTGCATCACTACACCTAGATTCTCCATCAACATAAATGGAGAACTTGCTGGGTTTTCCTAGCTCCAGAGGCCTTCGACAAGGAGATCCGCTCTCTCCTTACTTATTTGTGATGGCTATGGAAGTTCTTAATGCTATCATCTGCAAAATGATCTCTTCTAACTCTTCCTTCAAGTATCATTACAGGTGCAAGAAACTAAAGCTAACTCATTTAACTTTTGCAATGACCTGTTCTTGTTCAGCTATGGAGATTTGAACTCTGTGAGCTATCTAAAGGATGCACTATTAATATTCCAAGAATTTTATGGTATGCGAGCAAACTCAGCAAAAAGTAACGTCTTCTTAGCAGCTGTCCTGGAGGAAATTAGAAGTCAAATAATTGTGATGATTGGATTTCCAGAAAGCAACTTTCCAATCAAGTATTTGGGGCTGCCTTTGGTGACAACTTTACTCAAAGCCCTTCATTGTACGTTATTGATTGAGAAGATTGAGTCAAGGGTTAGAAGTTGGACAAACGAGTTTCTATCTTTTGCTGGTAGACTACAATTGATTAAGTCAGTTCTTAACAACACCCAAATTTTCTGGGCTTCCATTTTATACCTCCCCCAGCAAGTGATTGACATAATTGAGAAAATCATGAGAGCTTTCTTTTGGAATGGGTAAAAAAAAAGGGCCTCAGGAGCTAAAGTTGATGTTTGCAAGCCAAAAGATGAAGGTGGTCTAAGTATAAGAAAAATAAGGGACTGCAATAATGCTTATATGCTGAGATTCATATGGTTGTTATTCATTGACAAAGAAGGTTTGTGGGCCAAGTGGATTAACTCTTATTATCTCAAAGGCAAGAGTCTATGGGAGGTTAGGATTCCACAAAGTTGCTCATGGAACTGGCTTAATTTGTTGAAGCTAAGAACAATTTGTAGAACCCAAATACTTCACAACGTTGGAGATGGACAAAACACTATCCTCTGGCACGATAACTGGCATCATCCTCGGGGTCCCCTTTTGTTGAAATGGAGTAGTAATATAATTCAGGTTTCAGAATTACCAAGGGATGCAAAGGTTAGCAACATTGTAAGGAATAATCTATGGCAATGGCCTCACACAGGAACTGTTGAACTTCGGGAAACTGAACAAACCATGCCCACTTACCAACCATGTCAGGAAAGATGAGATGTTGATAAATGGATTCCTGCCCCAAATGGCACTTTCTCCTTAACCTCTGCCTAGGATCAAGTGAGAGTTCATTCTCCTAAAGTGCCTTGGGTTCATTTGGTGTGGTATAACCAAGCTATTCCTAGGATGAGCTTTATTCTTTGGCTAGCTATTAGAACAAGGCTTTGCACAAAGGAGAGAACTCAAGTTTATACAAATAATATGGGGATGGAATGTGTTCTATGTAGACAAGCTGATGAGACCCATTCTCATATATTTTTTGAATGTCATTTCCCATGGAGCATACGGAGACAATTGCTTCAGCTCACTGGTGAGCAAGGACAACTTAACTCTTGGTAGCATCTGGTAAGTCATGCGATCCAAAACTGGAAGGGCAAATCCATGGTGAGTGTGTTGAGAAGACTTTGTTTGGCTGTGAATATGTATTATATATAGAGGGAACGAAATAACAGAATCCATCAAAACCAAGTGAGAGACCACAAGTCCTTGTTAAACCTCATTGTGCAGACAGTTGGGGACAGAATGTCTTCGGCCAAGTTCAAAACCTATCAGTTGAACATGTGGTTATTTCAAATGTGGCGTCTGTCTAGTTCGTGCATAAGGTGACTTGTGCCTCTATGCTTTTGTAATTGTTCTAACTGATGCCTTAGAAACAAGATTCTCTTGAAAGTGCTAGCTTCAAGGCTGGCACTTTCCTCGAAATTTGGTAACTTGGTATTGGTATTGTCTTTTTTGGTGTTTTGTTTCCATGTTGCTGGAGCAGTAGGTGATGCCTACTATTGATGGAGGGCAACCCTCTCTTATGTACATGTTTTTAATCTTTTATCAATACATATCAGCTCACTTTCTGAATTTTTTTTTTATCTATCTTAACCCAAAAGACTCATTCCACGGCACAAGTTCTTGCATCTCCCCCCTCTCTGCCTCTATTCTTCGACGGTAACTTTTTACTCTCTCTCTCTCCCCTTTTTTACCTTTTTTTTTTCCTCTCATAAACTCTCTCTTGTATCTCATACTTGGTAAAAAATTTATGAATCTACCAGTTAAAGAGGTTGGTATTCTTGTCTTTTATTTTGGTTAATATTAGTGAAGTTTGTAAGAAATAAGTTTTAATATTTGATAAAATATTTTGGTGGGAAAAACTAAAAAAAAACATTTGGGACAATAAGGAAATTTTTAAAAGATTTGAGTAGATATTTAAGTTTATCAATTGGAATGATTTATATTAAATTAAGTTTTTTATTTAAATTGAGACTCAAATTTAAATTTAAATTTAAGTCATTAGTTGGAGATGCCGTAAAAACCAAGTGTAGTTTTTGTGAAGTTTTTCTGATTTTAACTAGAGCGTTCATTTTGACTTTCTTTGCCATTGTGGGTAGTGAGCATCTTGCGAAGTTGGATTTTCTAGAAGATAAATATTTGGGATGGTCCAGAATAGGGTGGGGAGAGCATAAAATCTAGCCCATAGACCATATTCACCTGGCCCAGACCTATCATTTGGAATTTTGTATTATACTTCCTGATTTTCCAAACTCTAATATAGGACGACATAATGACCACACCCCCATTGTTGAATTTTAAGATCGGGTTCAAACCTCATTGTCCCATTTTAGGTGATTGACACGTGAGCAAAGCTATTAACAATTTTTTGACGAACGTTTGAGAGTAGAGTACGTAGATACAAATTAAAAAATTTAGAGATTAAATAAACACAATTGAAAGATTGAGAAACAAATTGACACTACACATATAATTTGAGGACTAAAAGTGTATTTTACCCAAAAGAAGAATAAAAAAAAACTCTCTTGAACAATGCCTAAGCATTACTCTAAAGACTCTAAACTATCTTGAACACATTCTCTTGTCAAAACGTAATTATACCATTAAGGAAAGGATTCCTTAGCCTATTAGGAAACCTAGTTAGAAACAAATTGGGGAATAATTACTGCCTATTTATAATTGTCATCCACTTACTTTTCCAGATCCCCCACCACATAATTGTTTTAACCAATATCTCCATTGTTGACCCATACTTACCCTTAGACTTTGTTGAGGAAATCATAGATAACGCTTTCGATTTGGGGCTTTCGATGGTAGACAATTTTCAGAATATGGAAAGAAACATACTCTCAATGATCGTGAAAATTAGAGTACTTTTTATCGTACCCTCAATTGACAGGGACGAGGAGGAGGAAATTGCTTCTATCAGATCAGCAACGAAATCATCTATTGAAGTATTGAAGAAGGTGACACTCAAACTCGATGATTCTTGTTCAAAAAGAGAATGTGCAATTTGTTTGGAGACGTTTTGTGCGGGGTTGGAGGTCACTCGCATGCCATGCTCGCATATGTTTCATGGCAATTGCATTGCCCGATGGTTGGAGAAGAGTAGCTTGTGTCCCCTATGCCGCTTTGCCATGCCTGTTCACTAAATTTCCAGTTAAAAAAAAAAAAAACTGCTATTTGTGTTTGTTGGTCAAGTGAGTGTTAAATTCCAATAACCCGTTTAACATGCATTAGTTTTTTTTTTTTTAATTTCATGAATTAATATTGTATGAATTTTTTTTACAATTGAAAGATTTTTGATTTGAAACGGTTTGGTTTTGTCTCAAGTCGATTTGTAGTTTATGAAAGACTCATAGCAAATGAATTTGGTTGAAAGAGAAAATGACATAGGTCTTATAATTTTTGATTCGCGGTTTACACAAATACGATATGGACAGAAAATGATACAATCCAAAATGCTATAGGGGATTTAGTATTTTTTTTTTTTTTTGAACTATGTTTGTGTTGTTTGTTGTCACTGCACTGGTGTTGAACAATCTCCTAAATTTTTAATACAGCGGCTTTATTTTATTTACCTGTCCAACTTTTTAGTTTATTTTTTAGTAGTTTAATCTTGTATAAATCAAAGATTAAATTTTTTATATTGCACCCTCAATGTATCAAAAGTGTTACAATGTAACCATTTTTTTAGTTTCAATTATTTTTTTGTCAAAAGTCAATCCATTGACATTGACAAAAAATCTAATGAAAATTTAACCAGAACGCTTACATTGCAACACACTTTTGATGAGTGTAATATAAAAATATTAATCTTTGATAGTACAAAGTGAAAATTTTGAAATGTTTTTAGGGTACAAAGTGTATTTCACCCATAAAAAAAGGTAATGGTTTTACCCCCGAAAACATTTTCCTAAGAAAAGATCATACTCTTTTCTTTTTTGATCTAGAAAAGATCACACTTTCAATGACAAAATTTTTGTAAGCAATTGAATTCCTATTTACCCTTTTCCCTAGGATTTACATTAATTAACCACAAATTTTCAGTCAATTTTTAAGTTTTTTTATATATGAATAACTAAGATAAGATACACTTGAAGGTACAGTGCAATGTGAATGATTTTGAAAGAAATGTTAATGATTGTTGAATGAGTTTATTTAATATCGTCGAATGAACTTATTAAAATCTGTCTTATTTTCTATTATAGATTAGTGAAATAAATTATTTTGAAATGGTGGCTTTTTGTCAAATACAACCCCCCCCCCCCCACGACTTTTAATTGCACATTATGAAAGCACAGGAAACCTAATTTTAAATGAAATAAAGAAGATACGGATCCACCACATAAAAAATACTTGAAAAATACATTGACCGATATATGTGGGGGTATGAGCAATGCTGTTTGGACATTATTTAAGGACGTAATAATTGTGGTCATTGAATTGTCAGTGGTCTCAACATTGAATACACTTCATTATCAATCTAATGATCACAAGTAAGTTTTTAAATTATGTCCCAATAGCATTAATGGTGGGTGTATATATACATGTATATTTTAACCTAATTTTTATATGCATAATTATCAAAATGAACCGGGTTAACCTATAACTTCTTAATGAAAATTAAAAATTCAATTCAAATTTTTTTGAGAAAAAAAATTATATTTATACGTAATTGAAGCTTTACAAGAAAATAATAATGCTATTCGGTTTTAGTTTAACAATCTAATATGAGACTTCTTAATTTTTTTAAACTATTAGTAAACCTTGTTACAAACAAATTAGGAATCAGTTACTGCCTAACCATAATTGGGACATAGATCCTATATAATTCTTGACCTATTAGGAAACCTAGTTAGAAAATTAGGAATCAGTGTACAGCCTGCCCATAATTGGGATCGAGATCCTATATATATACACACTTAACAGTTTTTCCTTAATTTTTCCTAGATCACCCACCAAATAATTGTTTTAGAGGACTGTCGTCTAAGTGTGTTTGATCAAAATCAAACACTTCATTCTTATTTTCTTTGCTTGAATTCATTGGGATGTCAGACAGTCTCGCCAACATATTTGTGGTCAACGAACATCTCGGAATCGTGTCGAAGGACCACCATGAGAGGTGTGATGGGTTCTATGTTCCACTAAAAGTTTATAGTACGGTTAAAAGGTCTTTTTTTTCATAAAAACTGATGATTTTTTAGCAAAGAAAAAGATGCTTGAATTTTTTTTTTTAACAATCTGTCTTTGAATTAAATGATGCATATGATTAGTTTGTGAGTGGAATTTTTTGTATCAATATTAACTATTTATGGTACAGGTTGACCTAAAGCATTGCAAAATGTGAAGCACTTCCAAAGTATAAAATTCTACGTCGGACCTACCGAACCTCAAAACCTCCATTTAGAACATGCCTTCATAGTAAGTTCCTAGGCCTGAGAATGTTCATTCTTTTTCAGGTAGGCAGGCCTATTTTACTATCAACCCCCCAGAATGTAGCCATTCAACCTTATTGTAAGAAGGGAGGTCCACTGAGATGTGGTTTTTTGACTCTTCCCCGAAACTATTAAATTCAGAAGGCAAATCCAGTACAACCACCTTTCCAATGTATCAAAAAAAAAAAAAAATCCAGGACAACTATAGCCAACTGATTAACTCTAATTAATGCATAATTTAATTAAGTTAATAGATAAATTGTGTTAGTTAAACTAGTTAAAAGAAGTCAAATTAGAGTTAGTGTGTGAATTAAGAATAATACATTAATTGTTGTTCTTTTCAGGGTTTTGTGCGTCAAAACTACACTCTACTGGGGAGACAATTGTGGCAAAGCTACACACTACTGGGAGCCAATTGGGTCAAAATTACAAACTATTGGGTGTCAATTGTCAAAATTATAAACTATAGGGTACAAATTATCAAAACTCAAAATAAATGGGGATTAAAGTGTAATTTAAAACCGCTAAACAAGACTTTCATCCTCCCTTGTTGCCTATAAATATCACCCCTTAGAACTTGTAAAACATCCATATTTTAGTAGTGGAAAACCCTTCAAAAGTGTTATTGTTTTCTTTAAGTATTGTTTTCTTTTAGTGTATTATTGCTTTATTTTAATTTATTGTTTTCTTTTACTTCCATTGTTTGAGCTTCTTTCTTCCCTTAGAAGAGTGAAACTCTTCCACTTTTCTAGAGCTTTACCAAAGTCGTGAAGGGTGGAACGTGATTCACTTATTCTTTGTCGAAGATCAGCTCCCTGTGTAAAGTGTTTTACTTTGTAACTTCTCTACTTGGAGGGATGAGCGTCACTCACTTTTCTAGTTTTATTAAAGTCATGAAGAGTGAATAATTTCTCATTCATTATTTAGAAAGAGGTGATGAACATGTATAAATCATTCGGAAGTTATATTTGTGCTTTTTATTTTCTTTCAATTTCTTAGTTTTAAAATGGGTGTTAATTGTATTTTCTCTTAGTTTATGTTTCTTTGCATTAGCTTAGCTCCAGTTTTTATTTCTTCATAATGTCTTCTTATTACATTATTATCTTTACCTTAAGCATGAGTGGCTAAGCTTTTAAGTTGGCTAATCCACGGAAGACATTCTCTTGGATATGCCATTTCAACACATTTTCCTTATTCCTCTCAGAATGCGATGGTTCGGTTTAACTGGGTAGAGAGTGGACGAGATTGTGAGTCTTTGATATCCCGTAGACTTGTCACGGGTTATACTTTGATTCTCACTTCCATCTCGTCCCTAGCTTCTCACTAATCAATCGTACATTTATGCTCTATTGGAGGAAGGATTCGAGTTGACTTAGTATTTTCATTGGAGTGAACTTTTTGGATTAGCCAATATTTTTCTCATTTCAATTTTGTTAAGATAAAATCATAAACCAAACTTCAACAACAAAATATTTTACACTTTGCTTTTCATCAAAATCATCTTCAAAATGATTCACCTTCTTCCCTGAGGAGACGACCTTGATATACGATTCCAAGTAAAACACGACAAGCAAAAGTCTCTCTGTGCTTAGGGAGCATTTTTGTTCACACACATACACATTTGATATTTTATTTATTCACCATTTCATTGCGCTTTCTTTTGACATCATTTTAAGGGAGAGTGACACTCCCCTTCACACACACCATACATACATTTAGAGGATGATGTCTGGAGGCTAAGATATACTATAACAGAGACGATCAAGAACCAACATTATTCATTTATACCCAAGAAGTATAGTTTTGAGTCATTCCGGCTTAGCTCAGCACGGAGATGTTAATAGCTAGAAAACTCAGAGAGTTAGTCAAGCCTGAAAAAAATGATGTGAAACATACAGTTTCAAGTGTAAATTCTAAACTCTTTTATTTGTTTAGTGTTGATTACACCGGAAATCCCCAAATTATGCGTTCCGTTTTTTTTTTTAATCCCTAATATTTCAATTAGTTCATTTTGATTCTCAAAATATTTAACAAAATTGAATAACGTGCTAATCAAGTGCGTGTATTAGAGGGCAATTTATCTAAACAAAAAAAATTGAGCTCATAGAACATCACTGACTAGCACGTGATTGAAACCCTTCACCTGTTCTAAACTTCATTCTTCTGTCTGGCGACTACCCCTAAAAATCTTCCGTGTTCTCCCCCTTCCCTCTTCCTTTCAGTCAATGCTTTGTGGGTTTTTATAATGCCGATTGATTCATATGATTATGTTGACTGTGATGAATGATTTGGAAGATGCACGTGAACCGCGCCGAAAGAGAGCGAGCTTGTTTAATTTTGCTGGCAGTGACTATTTAAATGGAGTAGTGAGACAGTGGTGTCGGTTTGAACGGGGCTGGTAGTGGTTTGGTGATCGCAACAGTAGCCTGTGTTCTGTGCAGAGGAGGGGGGCACAGAGAGAGAGAGAGAGAGAGAGAGAGAGAGAGAGTGAGTGAGTGAGTGTTAGATATGGTGATTATGATGGGTGAACAAAGAGGGAGAATTGGAAAGAGAAAAAGAGGAGGGGGGAGACTGTGTGCCCTGTTTTGTGTAGACATTCAACTGTTCAGCTGTTGTGGGTGTGGGTGAGTGCACCAACTGTTCAGATTCCTTATGATGCATTACATTCAACTCTTGAAATTGAATTCATGAAGATGCCACTCCCTCTCTTCCCCTTCTTTTCTGAAATTGAATTCCCTCTCTATCCCTTCTGTTTTTTTCTCTAAAACTNCTTGAAGATGCCACTCCCTCTCTACCCCTTCTTTTTTGAAATTGAATTCCCTCTCTATCCCTTCTGTTTTTTTCTCTAAAACTTCAAACCATTCTTGAAATTGCAGTTTCTATCTGATTTTTTTCCCTTTACATTCTATCTGATTTTTTTCCCTTTCTTTTCTGCTTGGAAGCTTTTTTTTTTTACTCTCTCCAGAAGGTTGGTAAGGCATGAGTAAGGGAAAGGAACTGTTGGTTGGTTGTGGGATTGGGCAGCGGTAGTTGTGGTTTTGGGTGGAAAGAGGGACTTGGGGGAAAAATGAGGAGGAGGGAGGGTCGAAAATAAAAGTGTAAATTACACTTACACCCCTTGAACTATTGCCTATTTTTCACTTTGCCCCCTCAACTACCAAATTTCTCACATTGCACCCTAAACTAACACTTTTGTTTCACATTGCTCCCATCGCAAATGTTTGTTATCTATTTAGATCGAAATCGCTAATGTGTTGGGATAAAGTGAAAAAAATTATATAGTTTGAAAGGCAAAATAAAATAATTTTTCATTAAATATATAACAGTACTAACAAATGTTGATAAGTGGGGCAATGCGAAACTAATGATACAATTGAGAGTGCAATGTGATAAATCTAATAATTGAGGAGATAAAATAGAAAAAGGGTAATAGTTCAGGAAGTGTAATTGTAATTTACCCAAAATAAAAAAGAAATAATTTTTTTCCTCATTGCATGCTCTTGTTGAACACTCGTGAGAGATGCACATGTTCCAATTCTGTCACTTATTTGGACGGCGTTAAGTGAAAGGACCACATAAAATCAAATGTTTTACTTTAGGGATGCAATTGATGTAATTGAAATATTGAGAGCACAATAATAGAGTGTATATTTTAGGGACCTTAACCCATTTGTTTATTTAGCTCTAAGTTACATGATAACACCTCAGTGTATTTGATACACAATCCAAACTCCTTCGCACTTAGAATTTGCTCTTTTGATACCATGTCATATTCCGCCATTATGGATGATTTTTGATTTCACTTTAAAGCATGTGTTTGGCTGTCATTCATCATATTAGACAAGTGAGAGTAGGAAATATGATCTTTTATATTCTTACTTTACACTTTACGGAAGAATTTTTTCTTGACTTATCCTACTCGATTAAGTGTAATATTCCTTCCCGACTTCCATCCATATTAATCGGGTAGGAAGTCAGGTAGGAAATCGGGTAAACATATTTTATAGTTATTAATTTTTGGATAATTTTAACAATTTAATTAAATAATCTGCACCAATTTAACAACACAATAAACCAATAACATTAAAACTTAAAACAATTACAATAAATCACAAGAAAGTTCAAGGCATAAACATCAATCCATCAAAATTATTGCACAAATACAATAAAAATTATTTTATATTTAAACCATATAAAATACATCAAAAATCATAACTACTTCAATAGATCACCACAAATCATGTAACATGCGCCAAAAGCTACACTTGATTGGGTAGGGTAGATCAAAAAAAAAAAAATTCTTTCGCAAAACATCGAGTAGGAAGATGAAAGATTATATTTTTTACCCGTAGGGTACAGTGAACACCCCTAGAGCAACAAGACAAAAGAGGACGAGCTGCTAAATAGGTAAGGGTGTTCAAAGAGAGGACGAGATAGGTGAGAGAAGCAAGATGGCGAGAAAGGTCAATGAGGCGAGATAAAAAAGACTGGAGGCGAGACAGATGAAGTCTTGAGGAGGCGACAAGGCGTTAGGGAATTAGGGTTTTTAGTTATGCGGATAGGGTAAGGTAGGAATGCGAAAATTTGATGGGTATTCCGCATTCCTACTTGATGTAATCGGAAGACTAAAAAACTCTTCCGCATTCCTACCCGATTTTTTCGGCTAACTGATCAATAAGGTAAGGTCGGATAAGAAATTACGGTTAATCAGAAATTTGAACACCCCTAAGTGATAGTTAGTGATTCATATAGACATTGTTCAAACATTTGCCTATAATTAGTCAGTGTTTTATAGGTCATTTTTCATGTTTTGTTTTGGTGTTTTAAAGAAAAAAATCGACATGCTTGAATTAAATTTAGTAAAGCTGGATCATCAATAATGTTTGGAAGCTCCGAAATCAAATGCTTTAATTTTGTGAAGTGTTTGGAGCTGTTTCAAATTGCGATGAAGAGGAAAGATACCTACATTTTGATTTGGTAAAATTTCTTGCATCTTGATGATGCACAAATTGGTCTCGTACAGGATCAACAGTCAAGAATATGAACAGAGGCAATCAATAAGCAATAAATAGACAATTAATGGTAAAACAGTAGATAATGAGCTAACACAGGGATTTATAGTGGTTCGATCAATGTGACTTACTCCACTCTCATAAATGACAGCGGTGGTCTAAGTCTTTCATTAATGGGTAACATCGCCAGAGAAAGAATTCTCTAGGAGTATTACAGTGCTTAGAGAGGGAGAGGCAGAGAGAGCAATATGTGTAGGGAGGTATGTGAGGTCTGAATGTGATGCCCCTTATGTGTAAGGGGCTTTCATTATATAGGCTTACAAAGGCGGTGAGGCGGTGACGTGAGGAAGAGGTCTTCCACTATTTTGGTAAATACAATTTTAATAGGATTGGATCTCTGTATCCCGATATTTTTTTCCTCATGTTCCTATTCCATTAGAGGATGATCCTGAGTTGAATTGAGCTTGATCCTGAGTCTAGACTAGCATTGGAGTGAGTTGAACTTGAGTTTGAGTGGCCAAGAGAAGGGAGCGAAAGAGGAACTAGGACGACCAACACTGGGCTGCGACCTCTTGGGTGCTTCCTTTGGCTTGGGCTCCGTTTTATTCCTTCTTGATTTACGAGCAAGTCCAATTCTCTTTAGGCTCCGATGGTTTGGACTCCTTTTACTGGGTTGACCCAGCTCCGATTGGATTTTTCTTTAGGCTTTCTTGGTTTATTTAGATTACGCTTGACCCAGTAAAATTCGGACTATCACATCTCATGATCTATTATTATTTATTTGTTTATCCATACTATTTCTCTAAATGTCAAGATGTATAAAATTTTTTTTATTTATTTTATTACTCTTTAAAAATCATATAAAGACAATGCTACCCATCTTAAGAGCATCTCTAGCCCTTATTTTTTTTTTTTGTACCTAAATTTAAATTTGGGTAAAAATGGTCTAAAATTTTTCTCCAATGTTAAACTCATACCTATACCAAATGAAAATCTACTCCTAAATCTTTAATGGTGAAATTTCACTATCTTTTAAAGATCCAATTGTCATATTTTACTCTTTTTAAATTTGGGTTTGTACTTTTTGTTTTTTTTTTTTTGGGAAAGGGAAATGGGGAGGGGGACTTGAACCCTTGACCTCAAGAATACAAAGTCTTTACAAGTCAAAAACTACCATTAGACCAAAGGGTCATTGGTGAGTTTATACTTATTTAAATTTGGATTTGTACTCATTTAAATTTAGGTTGCCCTACCTTTAAATTTAAGTTTTCTCCATTAGAGAGGTGTAAAATAAATCAAGTTTTTGACTTTTTTTTTCTTTACTCAAATTTGGGAAAAGGTATGGGTCTCCGTTAGAGCATCTTCAACCTAATTCAATTTTAAAGTCAAATTTAAATTTGAGTAAAAAAGTCCAAAAAACTTGCTCCAAATTTTGAGTTAAATTTATAACAAATCAAGAACGACTCTTGTTTTTTATTCAAATCAAGGAAAATTCAAATTCTTATCTGAATATTTAGTGATGAGATTTCATCATCTTTTAAAGATTCAATGATTATCTTTACTCTATTTTAATTGAGTTTGTCCACATTTAAATTTGGATTTATTTTTTTTTATATTTGAATTTGTCAATTGGAGTCTTTTTTTTTTTTTTTATCAAATCAAACTTTTTACTCAAATGTTAATTTAAATTGAGTAAAAATTTGAATTATGGTTGAAGATGATATCTATAAGAGAAAATTTTAGCCACACCCCTTCTAGTTTATCATATTTTCAAAGACACCCCATCTGTTATCAAAAACATCACTGACACCCTTTCTAATTTATATTTAAACATCACGAACACCCCCTCCTTTAAACCACCATTTATAATAAAAATAAATTATCTAAAATACAAAAATTGCCCCTACATAAACTCCAAACAATCTTTTTACATAAAATTCGATTAAAATTCGAGTCGATTAAAATATATTTTTCTACATATTAAAATTCAAGTTGACTAAAATTCTTTTTTCTACATATTAAAATTTGAATCAATTAAAATTTAATTTGAGTTGATTAAATTTTATTTTTGTATGTACTAAAATTTGAGCCTACTAAACAAATCTTTTACGTATTAAAATTTGAGTCAATTTGAGCTCTACTTGAACTGTTAGCCCTGATTAAAATTCACTTTGAATTGATTAAAATTTATGTTTTTTTATTTATTAAAATCAATTCAAGTTGATTAAAATTTATTTTTTACGTATTAAAATTTGAGTCAATTAAAATTTAATACGAGTTTATTAAAATTTGATTTGAGTCTCGAATAAAATTTTAATCGGCTCAAATTTTAATGCTTAAAAAAATGTAATTTTTAATCAATTTAAATTTTAATTAGTTCGAATCAAATTTTAATCTGTCCAAATTTTAATGCATGCATATATACATTTAAAAAATAGAGGGGATTTCATTGAAGATATGTTTATCTAGAGGGAGTGTAGGTGAAGTTTTTCTTAAAATATATCATGGGCAATTAAGGAGAATACAACCCCAAGGGTTTAAAGCCACATAAAATAGTAACAAATAAGAACAAAATAGTAACACATAAATCTGCAATTAAACAATATATAAACTGACCCATTAACAGATCAAGAAATGTGATTAAACTTTATGTAGATCAAGGCTAGTGTTTCTTCTTGATTTTTGAAACCCTAATACGAGGTTGTTAGAGGATAATCTAATGATCACTAGTCTCGCTGTTGGATTTTAAGGCCGAGTTCAAACCTTTGTTGTCCCATTTCAAGTGATTGGCGCATGAGCAGAGTCGTTAATGATTTTTTGACGGACACTTAAGATTGCACTACATAGATACAAATTAGAAACATAGAAACCAAATAGACACAATTAAAATATTAGGGACTAAATAGACACTATACACATACTTTGAGAACTAAAAATGCATTTTACCCAAAAGGAGAATAAAGAAAAACCCTCTTGAACAATGCCTAAGCATTGCTCCGGAAGAAAAATGACTGACTCGCATTGTACCTACCTTGAAGGCTTCACTAGAGAACTGGATCCCGATTCTCAATCCAAAAAAGGGCTTCTACAGATCTTGCCTTCACTAATAGGGGCTAATCCACTCCTACTCGAACAAACACAGAATCTTAGCATTAATAAACAAAAGCATCATATGTAAGCTTTTAATACCAAGCTGAACTCTAGTCTAGACCACACACTTCAATACAGAGCCTCAAAGTTGGACCCTTCAAACATTTTCCTTTTGTAATGTCCCAACACAAACCTCAAAGCATTAGCTTTAATGCATTCAAAATGACCACTCAATCAGTACAGTGGTAGTTGATCTTAAACATGAGTCTTAACAATGACAATATAACAACTGTTTTAGTCCCTATTAATAGAGATCTGAGGTTTGACACTAATTTACACAAAGTGACTATGGAACCAAACAATATACATTATTACATAATGACTTTAAAACACAATCGATGAGGTCTTAAAGGCAGACAAAGATCGACAAGGGACAATCCACATCCAGTTAGCATTGGAAATTATGCTAGTCAGTCTCTCAAGGGCAGTAAGTGTGTTCTTGATGAAAATAAATGCAGTATGTTACTGTCTTTGATATGCTAAACATTTTCAAGTGCTAATGTCTACATCTCATAGTTTAATGTAAAGAGTGTAATATAGTAATATCTTAACAACAATTTTAGTTACGACAGACATTAAAAAAAAAATAACCAAGTTATTAGTGCTACAATGGTAAGAAGTGATATGTTTTATGAATTACACAAATGGTAGGTCCTTAATATTGGTAAGCAACTTGCTGCCCTAACAAAGGTGGGCGGTCCAAACCCAACAAATCAACAGAGGAAGTTCCTTGACTCTAATTTGGCCTTTGCTTGAAATCCATTTTCTCGTAATACCCATTTCTTGATTTTTGATCAAACTTACCAATGTTTTCACTTTAACAGTATTTTGAGAATAATTTTTACATCTTCACTGAGCAATTCATCGAGTTCCTCCCAAAGGTGCTAAAAAATTGTGTCAAAGAATACTAAGAATCAAACTCAAGTAAAAATATACATAAGAAAGGGAGGGAACCAAACCCATAAGTCTAAGGTCCATAATGAAAAAAGACAACTGAAAAAGAAAATGATCTTCTTAAACAAAAATTACGACTGATGGTGCTGATTAATGTGAGTGAACAGAGTGCGTAGGACCAATGGTGAATTTAGGCTGTCAACTTCATAATGGCAGTGATGAAGTATTTCATAGGGGATAAGGGAATTTGAACAGCAGGAATATAGTGGTTCACCGGCTCTGGAGCTCGGCTAATCCACTCTCTAATGGAGGCTACTACTCCTCTTCTTTCTATTGACTACTTGAATGTATTACAATACAACGCATGATCTAATTAGGGTTTTTTTTGTCTCTGGTCCTTCCCTCGATAAGGCGTTACATAGTACCTATAAGGCTGCTCCCTATTCTATGGGATTTCAGCCGAGATTTTTGTCCATTATTCATGGGATCCTCCATGATTTTAGGAGAAAATTTCGGTTGATTGAGAGTTTCATGGATTGAGCTCAATTTCCGCAGTTATCCAGCTGTTTCCTGGTTGGTTCTGTCACGATCTCACCAAGGGGAGCTTTACCCCTAGTTCTCTGATTTTCCAGTGTCTTTCCTGACCTCCTGATCTGATCTCACAGCTAGGGTTTGTTTGAGGTATCATCAGTTGCCCCCCAGCCCTTGGTTCAAGCAGGCTTGGGCAGGGGTTAAGCTGCTTTTTAAACTGAGCTAGATCTGTACGTGGCTGACCTTGACTTGCACGTGAGTGAGGCCTTTTTGACAGTTTTAAGCAATCATGGCTTCCTCTTTTCCCTCGTATGCTCCAGTCCACGTCTCTCAAGCTTTAAATGCTCAAACGGCTATCTGAACCGCCCTATTTTTCTATTCAACTTCTGTGTTGCTTCTCTCTTCTTGTGATTTCCTGACTTTCTGGTTTGGAGTTCTTCGATTCCTCGTTCAACATCGAGTTTGGCGGGTTCAATTTGAAGAATCGTGTTGCCCTCTTTCTTCCATTTTGCTCTAGGCCGCTATTCGTTGCTCTTTCTTACCTAGGTACGCCCTTTGGTCGCTTTTTCACATTTTCTCGCTCTAGATCCCTCGAATTCGAGGTGGCCATCGCATTTTTGGATTTTTCGGTTCTTTTATTTTTGGAATCAAAACTACTGCTTGTCTCCTCTACCCCACTTCGTGGACTGGCCTTCTATCGTGCGAATCCTTGCTATTGGAAGCTACTGTGTTGACCCTAGGGTTTTCAAGGAGTGCTTAATTAGCATTCCTCCTCTCTATCGTTCTTTCAATTTACCTTTCTCTTGTCCAGTCATGTCTATTGCTTCCAAAGTTACACGTTCCTCTGCTTCTCTCTTGGGGGAAAGGTCTGCTGAAGATGACATTGATTTAGGGGATGTGGGCGAGAAAATCGACAATTTTCCAGTGTGAATGCTGTTGATGCCGAGGAAAATACTGAGGAACCATCCCCATCGTCTTCTTCTGTGCCACCTAATCCTAACAAAGGTAAGGGCAAGGTGAGTAAGATAGGAGTCTCTGATAGCGCAGTGGGCACAGGGGCTGCCTTTAGGCATGCTAAGCTCATAGGACCTAGTGAGGTTAACTCTTCTCATATGAAAATTCTCAATGCTCATTACGGTTTTTCTCCTGGTGTCTAGATAAATACACCCCATACGTTGCCCAAGTTCATAAGAAAGTATGTTTCTTTGTGGCTGCTTTTGAGAATGATCTTTGCTTCCTTATGCATCCCTTCATCAAGAGTGTTTTGTAACACTTCAATGTCTACCCTGCTCAGCTCTCCCCTAATTTCTGGGGTGTACTTGTGGGTCTTCTTATTTTATTCAAGATATATGGGCTCGGGGTCCCCTGCCTTTCCTTGCTTGTAGATCTCTTTAATGTCAAGCTCACCTCATCAGAGGGTTTCTTATATATCTCCAAGCGAACCATGGCTAGGCAGATCATTACTCACCTACCGAGCTCCCATAAGGGTTGGAAGAAACAATTCTTTTTCGTTGGGGGCACCAACTGGAAGTACAACCCTACTGACAGGACTGATACTCTGGGTATCCCTAGAACTTGGTCCGCCCCTGATAACTTAGGTGAGCCCTTGCTCGAACTGATTGAGCTCTGGTTTGGGAATTATTGAGTTGCCCTCTTTTTGACCTTTTGTCTTCTTGTGTTGTTTTTCAGGCATTCGACCAGAGCTCAGTGCTGAGGACGAGAGAGTACAACGAAAGTTAGAGAAGTGTAATCCAGAGAAGTACTCCGAGCTCATCAAGCCCTGGATCTTAGTAACACAGGGATTCAGTCCTCCTGAGGTATCGATAGAAGCTCCGCTCCCTATCTCAGTTGTTAGACCTGATAATATAGAAGGTAACACTTTCTGAGTTGGTTCTCTTGCCTTCCCTTCTTTTTCCTCTCTCCTGTTTAACTTGCTTGGTTTAGATCTCCAAGGATCCTCTATAATGAAATCTACCCCTAAGGAACTCCAGGCCAAGGTTGATCTACTGAAGAAGAGTAGGAAAAGTGACAAACGGAAGGCTGAGGCCAGCTTTGGAGGCAACCCCGTTGACAGAGCTAAAGTGTAGAATTTGAAAGTGCCCTCTTCTCCTACCTTGAGCAAGGGAGGACAGACTCCCTCGTCTTAATCCCTGGCCCCTTCTCTTCTTCAAGGGGCCCAGTTTTCCCCCCAAAAGGCTTCTGAGCCAGGGCTGGCTTACCCCACCTCTTCTGTGGTTAAGGGAGCACTAGGGCTGATTACTGGAATTAGGCCAAACTTTGAACCACCCGGACCACCAGAGCAACCATCCCAGCTACCTTTTCGGAGTCCCAAAGTCAAAAAGAGGGAGGGCCAGGAGACTGATGAAGACTCCTTCTTCAACAACGGACAGTTGGCTGTTGTGGCCATTTCATCCATTCTCCCTGAATTCGATATTCGGAGGGCCTCTACCATGCCCCCTGAGGCCTCTTTTTGTTCAGCTCTCCAAGGAGCAGCCACTGTAAGTATTTTCACACTTGCTCTTAGCTCGGCGCGGTTGAATTGTGCTGATCTATATGTGTTTCCTTTTTTGTCCACATATGGCTTTTCATTTGAAGAACTTTACGGGCAGGGTCCGATCTTCAGAGGACTCTACCAAAGCTGTGAAGACTCATGAGTTTAAGGTCGCTAAGCTGACCTTTGACAATGAGAGCCTCAGAGCTCAGGTGCAAAAGCTCGAGGAGCAAATGGAGAAACAAGCCTCTGACTACGAATGTCTTTAAGCTGCTAAGGATAAGGCTGAGAAAAGAGAGAGGAAGGTCAGAGATGAGCTGAGGATGACCAGGGATGAGCTGCTACTCAAAACCATTGCCTGGACCAAAGCTAGCCAGGAAGCCTTCGATGCTCAGAGTTCCCTCGAGAGCCTTAATAAGGAGTATGTTATCCTGACTGAGGTGAATGAGAGCTTATGCGGAGAGCTTGAGGTGCAGAAGACAACTGTCAGGGAGAGGGATGACATAGTAGTTGAGCTGAAGGATGATGTCACCACCAAGTAGGCCTCAAGATGGCTAGCCTTTCAGCGCAAAGCGGAGAAGACCTATCTAAACCTTGATTTCGACTTTGCTATCTCTATTGAGGAGGAGTTGGAGGAGACTGGCTCAGAGGGTGATTATAACCCCTTGGCTCCTACCGTTTCTGTTGGGGCTCCAAAAGGCACTAAGATGTCCTCTCCTATAGCTGCTCTTATTAATACTTCCCTCTCTGCTGACCTCGTGGTTGAGGCCCTTGCTCAAGATTCGCCAACGGCTAGAACGGAGGCTCTTGGGACCAGTAACCCTGAGAACCCTGCTCCTTAGCCATCTGGGCCCTTACCTTCTGAGCTGCCGGGTTCCATCCCTGTTACTGAAACTTCATCTGCTGATCCTTAAGACCATTCACTTACTCCGTCTTCAGAAACTTAGGAACTTAGGCTATAATTTCTGGTTTTGTTTTGAACAACTCGAATTCTTGTAACTTCTACTTTTGTACATCTGATTCATGATCTTTTCTGAACTGCTAGTGCCAATGTCAAGTATTTTTGAATGTAAGCTCCGATTTTGTGCTCTGAAATATAACCCATATTTTGAAAAGTTGCACACTATTCTTTCAGCCTGTCTGAGTTATAATTGTGATACTGACACATATTTAGAACTCAAAGATCAGAAAACTTATGCAGAGATACAAGTAGACCTCAACCCTAAAGGGAGCATTGGATGACGGACTTGGCATTACTCATAGTGATAAGAGGTTTGCTGGATTTGCGAAAGAGAATAAGAAACTTGACGCTNGCAGACTTGGCATTCCTCACAGCGACAAGAGGTTTGCTAGATTTGGGAAAAAGAATAAGCAATTTGACGTTGAGGTCCATCACAAGTGCCTCTATGGAGGCCATGTTGCTGCATACATGAAAGCTTTGTTGGAAGAAGAGCTTTTCTGGAAGTCTAACCCGAGGCTTATATAAGGCTTTCTCGAGGAGATGTATTAGAAGGTCCGTGCAATCATACGAGCTGACCTCTCTGGAAGGGCATCTTACCCCCCCCAATCAGGGGTTGAGTTCTGCCTTATTTCTCAAATTGTGTTGTACCTCATGCTATGTGTGTTTCTTTTTTTTGCTTTCTAACATAATCTAACTTGCTCTGTAATGTAGTCTACTCTCATTATTTTGTGGTTAGATGCTCGCGTACTGCTTTGTACTCCTCTTGTCCCTTGCTTTGAGGGGAACTGAGTTCCTCTGAAAGTAAATTTGCTGGAACTGAAAGTTTGCTGGCTTCCTAAGCACCTTCGAGAGGGAAAGAATTGAGATCTAACTTTAGGAGATTATTATGCTTGTGTTTGGTCGAAGAGAGTATGCTGCTTGTTTGAAGAGTTGGGATCTGCCTTGGAAGGTCCATGTAGCTTGGAAGGTACAAGGCTGTCGAGCTTTATCGTGGACCCACAGTCAATTTTTCATGTTATATTGCAGCTTATTGTCTTGAACTTCTACTGGACAATCGAGGGTTGTTAGTGGTTGCGGTGGATGAGGAGTATCGGGGAAATGTTGGGGCAATTGTTTCCTTCTAATAATCTAACTTTACCACAAGAAGTCTCTTTTTCTAAGCGCTCCTAAATGCTGGCCTTGTACGAACCTCTACCAAGAAACCCCTGTTTCCTTAAGGCTTGTCTATTGCCTTACTTTTGCTAAGTTACGTAAAGATGCCATGTATACTCCTGACCGAGCTCTTACTTCCCTGGAGCTTGAAAACTCTTGGTGCAGATCTCCTAGAACTCCATTAGGGTCTGCAGAGCTTATTGACCCATGGAAACTTGGTTTCATTCTTGGGAGGTTTCTCCTTGTTGCTAGGTGTAAAGACTAGGTATGGTTGCTTTTAGTGCATCTGCTAGCTTTGCTGGGGATATGGTTCCGGCAGCTGCTTAAACTCATGAAGGCTTGTTGTGTTTCGGGAGTAAAGTTCCCTTTTTAGTCAGTCCAAAGAAATCTGAGAAGTATCTTTCGGGATGTGATCCAGCTATTTAAATATTGAACCGCGTTCTTAACCGAGTAAAGAATCTGACCTCCTGGGCTTGTCCAAGGCTGTATCAAGCCTTCCTTGGTTATTTAATGGCTCATGATTGGTAGAATCTGTCATTAACTCCTCATGTATTGTTCATATTTTATTGTCTTCCTTAAACACATCCGCTGCCTTAATTTGGAAACCCAAAGGTCCGCCGCCTTTGGGTTCGACGTGCTTCTTGATTCTTTAATACCTTGCCTTCTTGATTCCGTGGACATTCATTCCCTCCCAAAGCTTTTCATCTTTGTTATCTTCTTCCTACGTCTCCTCTTTGTCTTCCTGCAACTTCAATGGTTGTCCCAATCTTCCCCTGTTCAGGGAATGAAGCTCCTGCGAAATAGAGTGGGAGTGGCAGACCCGTTACTTAGTGTCATCGTCATTGTCATCTTCAGACTTAGCCGGGATAAAGAAGAAGTTCTTTTTTGACGTGGAACTAGCTTTACGAGCTCCATCTTATGATGAGCCCTACAATTATGTCCCTAAAGGGGAGACTTGCTTTTTTGAAGGGGCTTTGGACATGGGGCTGTGTCTCCCCATCTATCCTGATGTTGGTTACATCTTTGCTTATTGTGGGTTATGCCCTTCCCGTCTTTCTCCCAAGGGGTGGGCCATCATGATCAATTTTTTTTTTATTTTGGCGCTTGGTGATGGCAAATTCCCCACTGTAGGAGAATTCCTCTACTTTTTTGACATCGAGGAGGATGAGGTCCCGTGCTTTGTCTGTTTTCGGTGGAGGCACTTTAAGCTGCGACGTCTAGTGTTTGATCTTCATTCTCCTCTTAAGGGATGGGTCAATCGTTTCTTTTATGTTATTGGGAATTCTTGGAGGTCCATAGAGCTGCACTACAGAGAGTGTAGAGTTCCCAGATCCTGGAGGAACTACTCTTATTCAGGTAAGTATCTTGGCAACCTGTATTTGTTTAGGTCTCTTGATGTAGTCTCCTAATCGTAGGATTTAATTTGGTTGTTAGGTCCTCTCTGAATTGGATCTGTTAGAGGAGATGCGAATTGATCAAATGATAGAAGTTGAGCCTGTGCCTTACTTTGAGTTGGTGACACAAGATAACTTGTTTCTGTTTAGTGCTGTCGGTGCCGCTATGGATTTTGTTTCTTATCCAGATTCTGTTGATTCCCATCCCAGTGACTCCTCTTCTTCATCTGGATCTTCTCTGGCTGTCATACTGTTCTCCTCATCTGGGCAGAGAGTTGTAAATCTTCTGACAGAAGCTCAGAAGAAAAGGGATGAGCTAAAAGAAGAAAATGCCCGCCTGAAGGAAGAAGTTGCAAAGCTCCAGAGACGCTTAAAGGGCGAATAAGGACTGAGAATATCTCTTGTAATCTCTTTTTCCCTTCATACTGTTGTTGGACATATAAACCTTTTTTCTCATTTGATGGTTACTGATTCTTTTATGGACTCTTGAACTTGTAGTCTTGAATCTAGTTATATGTCTTTATTCATGGGTTTCAGGACCCTTTTGAGTGAACTTGGTAGGGTAAGCTGTGAGCTACAGAGTTCTTTTTATGAATCGGAGAGTTCATCTTAAGCTATAGAGCTCTTTTTATGAGCTGAAGAGCTCATCTTTATTTTATGAGCTGAAGAGCTTATCTTTATTTTATGAACTGGAGAGCTCATCTTTATTTTATAAGCCGGAGAGCACATCTTGGTTTTATAAGCTGAAAAACTCATCTTAATTTTATGAGCTGGAGGGCTCATCTTGGTTTTATGAGCTGAAGAGCTCATCTTTATTTTATAAGTTGAAAAGCTCATTTTTATTTCATGAGTTGGAGAGCTCATCTTTGTTTTATGAACTGGAGTGCTCATCTTTATTTAATGAGCTGGAGGGCTCATCTTTGTTTTATGAGCTGAAGAGCTCGTCTTTGAGTTGGAAGCATTTCTCTTTTTTTCTTTTTGCAGGCACATACAAGGGAGGGTCAAAAGTTCTTAGTTTAATTGAAAGAATGATTCTATTACAGAAAAATTTACTGAAAAAACCTCTTAAGGTGTTCTGCATTCCAAGAATGAGACAGGATTTGTTCTTCCTCAGTTTGTAGCTCATAGTTCCCGGGCCTGATAACCCTTGATATGATTTAAGGACCTTCCCAGTTTGGGCCTAGTTTTCCTTGGGAAGGGTCCTTCTTCACAAGCAGAAGCTTTCTAAGCACTAGATCCCCTACCTTATAACTCTTGTGCTTTACTTTCTTGTCGTAGTACCTGGCTGTCTTCCTCTGATAATGTTGTATGTACTGTAAGGACTCGTCTTTCTTCTCATCCAATAGATCGAGGTTGAGTAGCAGCGCCTCATCATTATGCTTTGCGTTGCTAAACTCAGTTCTGGGGGCCGGGAGCCCTATCTCCACATGAGCCACTGCTTCGGTTTTGAAAGCCAAAGCAAACGGAGTTTTTCGAGTGGCTGTCCTGGCTGTGGTTCTGTAAGCCTATAACACCTCGGGGAGTTGCTCCATCCATTTTCCTTTTAGTGCTTCTAGCTTAGTTTTCAAGGCGGTCTTTATTGTTCGAATGGTGACCTCTGTCTGCCCGTTGGATTGGGGATGAGGTAGGGCCGAAAAGAAATTTTTTATCCCCATCTCGGCACAAAACTTCTTGAAGATAGGGTTATCAAACTGCTTCCCATTGTCTGAAACAACTGCCCTTGAAATCCAAAACCTGCAGATTATCGACTTCTAGACAAAGTTTTGGACTTTTTGTTCCGTGATTGTTGTCAAAGGCTCTACTTCTACCCATTTTGTGAAATAGTCCACCCCAATAATGACGAACTTGCACTGTCTAACCCCCGTAGGGAGGGGGCCAAGTATATCTAAACCCCATTGTTGAAAAGGCCAGGGGCTCACCACCGATGTTAGGAGCTCTGGTGGGCAGCGGGGAATGTTGACGTGTATTTGGCAAGCTTTACATCTTTTGACTAGATCTACAACATCTTTGAGCATAGTGGGCCAGTAGTAACCCTGCCTCAATGCTTTTCTTGTTAGGGCTTGAGCTCTGATATAATTGTCGTAGACTCCTTCATGAACTTCTCTGAGTATATAGTTAGCATTTTCATCCCCCACACATTTGAGTAGAGGAGTCGAAAATCCTCGCTTGTATAGGTTTCCCTGCAAAATAGAAAATCTGGCTGACCTGACTCTTAGTTTCGTAGGTTCTTTGGGATTTATGGCAAAGTACCATTTTGAAGATACCCTCTGATGGGGTCCATCCAGCTCGGTGATGCTTGCACAGGCAGAACTTCTTCATCTTCTATGCATACAGATGGTTCTGCTAAATGCTCCACTGGACTTAATCTATCCAAATTCTCCTGTGAAACTGTTGCCAACCTTGCCAAGGCGTCTGCTCTCGAATTTTTAGCTCTGGGAACGTGCTTGAACTTAACCTGCACAAACTTTTTGATCAATTCATGTACCTTTCTGAGGTAGAGAACCATTTTCTCACCCTTAGCCTCGTATGACTCCTCTATCTATTTCACGACAAGCTATGAATCGCTGCTAATCTCCAACTGCTCTGCCTCAATTGAATAAGCAAGGTTGAGCCTAGTAATGACAGCTTCATATTCTGCCTCATTGTTTGAAGCCTTGAACCCAAACTTGAGGGTGTATTCCACGTCTATTCCATCTGGAGAGGTCAGGATTAATCCTGCATCGCTTTCTTGGGCATTGACAGCTCCGTCTACTGAAAGTTTCCATACGGGAAGGTCAGTTATTAGCAGTGTGGCTTCCGCGGTGTTACTGCGATGAATTATGCGATGAAATCTACCAAAATTTGCCCTTTGATTGCAGTCTTTGGCTTATACCTAATATCAAATTCGCTGAGCTCTATTGCCCACTTAACTAGCCTCCCTGAAGACTCTGGTTTATGTAGTACTTATTTTATTGGCTGAACTGTTAGAACCTCGATAGTATGAGTCTGGAAATATGGTCTAAGTCTCCTAGCCGTAATCACCAGGGCCAAAACTAGCTTTTCCATCTTTAGATATCTCTCATCTGCCCCCCTCAGAGCTCTGCTATAGTAGTAAACTGGTTGTTGAGCTCTGTCTTGCTCCCTAACTAGTGTTGCGCTGGTTGAGAAATGCGAGACAGCTAAATAGAGAGTAAGCACTTCCCTTCTAAGGGGCTTACTAGGACAGAGGGAGAGCTTAGGTACTCCTTCAGTGCTTTGAATGTTTTCTCACACTAGGTGTCCCACTGAAACGCCTTCTTTAAGACCTGAAAGAAAGGTTGGCACTTGTTACTTGATTTGGATACAAAACGACTCAAGGCGGCTATCCTTCCTGTCAGGCGTTGGATCTCCCTGATGTTGGACGGTGGTCGTGTATCCAGAACTACCTTAACTTTTTATGGGTTAGCCTCGATTCCTCTGCTGTTGACTATGAATCCCAGAAATTTCCCAGCTAATACCCTAAAGGCGCACTTTGCAGGGTTGAGTTTCATCTTGTACTCCTTAAAGATTTGGAACGATTCCGCTAGGTGCTCGATGTGCAGCTCTGCCTTCAGTGATTTTACCAACATGTCGTCGATATAGACCTCCATGGATGTCCCAATTTGCTTCTGAAATATTCTATTCACCAAGCGCTGATAGGTGGCTCCAGCATTCTTCAATCCAAAAGGCATGACCTGGTAGCAATAAGTTTCCTGTTCGGTCACAAATGATGTCTTATCCTGGTCCACTAGGTCCATCCTGATCTGATTATAACTTGAGAAAGCATCTATGAAGTTGATGAGCTCGTGCCCAGCAGTTGCATCCACGATCAAGTTGATTCAAGGTAAGAAAAAGCTATCCTTGGGGCACGCTCAATTGAGATTAGTGAAATCGATGCAGAGCCGTCATTTTCCATTGGTCTTCTTGACCAGCACCACATTCACCAACTAGGTAGGGTAGTTCACCTCTCTGATGGCTTTGGTGTGGAGGAGTTTACTGACATCCTCGTTAACCGCCTTCTGGCGTTCAGGAGCAAAACTTCTCCGCTTCTGTTTAACAGGTTTGTAAATGGGATTCACGCTTACCTTGCGTGTGATAACTGAGGGGTCAATGCCTTCCATGTCCTCTTGCTTCCAAGTGAACACCCCCATGTTCTTCCTTAGGAACTGGGTGAGTAGGTCTTTCATTTCTCTGCTCAACTTAGATCCCATATAAACAATATGTTCAGGCTCTTCATTCAGTTGGACTGGCTCTAGCTCTTCTGACGGCACGACCCTAGTGTCCAGCTCGTCCCTCATGTCAAGCTCATCTAACTGGATGTTTTCAACCTCTTTCTGCTTCACCGAGGCCATGTAGCACTCTCTGGCTATTCGCTGGTCTCTTCGGACCATTCCAACTCCATTTTTTGTAGGAAATTTTACGACCAAGTGATATGCTGAGGGGATAGCCTTCATTGCATTGAGAGATAGTATCCCAAGTAGCATATTGTACGCAGAAGGGGCGTCAACCACCAGGAACTTCATAGTGTTGGTTGCTTGGCAAGGAGAATCCTCCATAGTGAGCACGAGTTGGATGGATCCTAGGGGTAGCACCCTTTTCCCTGAGAATCCCATTAAGTGAGCACTTATTAGCTCAAGCTTCTCCCTTCCTATGCCTATTTTGTCAATGGCAAAGGCAAAACTGATGTTAGCCGAGCTCCCATTGTCAATTAGAACTCGATGAATCGTTTGGTTAGCCACAATGGCCCTTACGACCAACGGGTCATCATGGGGATGCTAACAGCCTTCCAAGTCCAAATCTGAAAAAGTGATGGTTATGCTCAACCGGGGTATTTTGGACACGATGTGCACTTCCAACACTTCGCTAGCTCTGATCCTGCGCAGGTGTGCTTTCCTGGCTGATCTCCCCTAAGGGTTGTTGGTGCTGCGCAGGGGCTTGTTGCTGAGGTGCCGGTGGTGGTGGAGCCTTGTTCTGGTTGTCATGGCCGACAAATCGTCATAACTGTCCCCTCTGGATCAAGAACTTGATCTCCTTCTTTAGCTGAATGCAATCATCGATGTGATGACCATGATCCCTATGATACTCGCAATATTTCGTAGGGTCTCTTTTAGTTGGATTTGCCTTCATTCGTGGAGGCTAACTTAGAAACTTCTCGTTCTGCACCTCGTATAGGATCTGGGACACTATTGCAGTGAGAGGGGTATATTGCAGAGGTGCATACCTCGTCTATAGTTCGGGCTGTGGGGGTCCTAAACGGTCCTTAATGTTCCCCCTTCTTTTTGGGAATTGTTATTTATCTCTTTTGGGAGATCTATTTCTTTCCCTCTTTCTGCTTGGACTTCGGTTCCTCTTTTTTTCTTCCTTTCCCTTATCTCTATGTGCAGAAGAGCTCCCTACCTTATAAAGAAGAGCTTTTTCGCCATTTATGTATTTCTCTGCTTTGGCAAGCACCTCGGCCATGCTTGATTGTGGACTTTTTGATATGGAGAACATCAAATCTTTAGATTGCACCTCTAGACCAGCTATGAAGGCAGTGATGGCGAACTTTTCGTCAGGGATGTCCACCTTTAACGATTTCGAATTAAATCTTTGGACATAAGACCTGATGGTTTCTTGAGGTCCCTGTTTCACATTCAAAAGGTGATAGCTCGACTTTCTATAGGTCTGCGCCCCTATGAAGTGGGATACGAAGGAAATGGAAAGTTGTTTGAATGAAGAGATTGAGGCCGGAGGGAGCCTATTAAACCACGCCAAGGCTGAACCCTTCAAGGTGATGGTAAAGGCTCGACAGCGTACGGGGTCCTGGTACCCGTGCAACTCCATCTGGTTCTTATAAGTATTCAGGTGGTCCATGGGGTCCCTGGTTCCATCAAAGGACTCTATCTGTGGCATCCTGATCTTTGGTGGGAGGGGAAAATGCAACACCCCAGGTGTGAATGGAGATTCAGTCTACTGCACCAAGGCGTCCATTGTAACTAGAGCTTTACTTTTGACCGCTTCCTTCATGTGGCTGAACTCCTGTTGAATGCCCTTGAAGCGTTGCTCCCAATATTGTTCCCTTTTCTCCTGCTGAAAAGGGAAGACATTATTCTTTTCACCTTCATGATTTTGACTTTGTCCTTCTTCATTGTGGCCATTCCTAGGGGGTAGTTGGGGAATCTGCCCCAACGTCTGGCTGTTTTTTCCTCCCTCATTGTCTTCTCCGAGTGGATCTAGGTGTTGTTGATTCTTGTGACGGGGACTGTTTTAACCTTCTTGGGCCGGACGTGCCTCCTGTGGGCGCTGTAAGAGCTTCAAAAGCTCTTCATTTTGCTTTATCAAGCGTTGATTGACGAGGCGAAGGGCCTCCATCTCGTTATTCGTGGAGAAATTCCCCGTGGGAGGATCAGTCTCTGGGACGTTCTCGGACTGTCGGCCATTGGTGACTCCCTGTTGGTCCTACATCGGGGGTGGGTTTGTTTGAATTCTGCTCATGTTTCGTGTTGATACCATTAGTCACTGAGAGATCAGTTTACTTGTAACAGGAGCAGTCGTTCCCACAGACGGCGTCAAACTGATGGTGCTGATTAATGTGGGTGAACAGAGTGCGTGAGACTAACGGTGAATTTAGGCTGTCAACTTCATAATGACAGTGATGAAGTGTTTCATAGGGGATACGGGAATTTGCACAGTAGAAATATAGTGGTTTATCGACTCTGCAGTTCGGCTAATTCACTCTTTAATGGAAGCTATTGCTCCTCTTCTTTCTATTGACTACTTGAATGTATTACAATACAACGCATGATCTAATTAGGATTTTTTTTTCTCCGATCCTTCCCTCGATGAGGCGTTACATAGTACTTATAAGGCTGCTCCCTATTCTGTGGGATTTCAGCTGAGATCTTTGCCCATTATTCATGGAATCCTCTATGATTTTAGGAGAAAATTTTGGTTGGTTGAGAGTTTCATGGATTGAGCTCAATTTCCGCAGTTATCCAGTTGTTTCCTGGTTGGTTCTATCACGATCTCACCGAGGGGAGCTCTACCCCTAGTTCTCTGAGTTCCCAGTGCCTTTCCTAACCTCCTGACCTGAACTCACAATTAGGGCTTGTTTGAGGTATCATCAACAAGCAATGTAAGATACCTTCCTTTGGACCATTTCATAATCAAAAATGAAATATCCATAACCATTACTTTTTTACATCATAAATGACTCCTATTTGTAAAGAAATCCTAGTTTCAATTTTTTTAAAAGACTATGCGGTATTTTATACAACTGTTGAAAGTTTTCATGAGAAAGCTTTTGAGTTCACATATTGTAGACGGTTTTGTACCTAAAATTGAGGGAAACAATACTACATAACATGACCAAATTTAACCAGAAAACTAATAAAAGAATTAACATATATACTAAGATATAGATGGACATTGTTAGAGCATCATATTGTCCTCAACTGTGGTTTGGGAGTACTTCTAGAATGCCCTTCAGATTTGCAATGCCTTTTTACGTAACACACAATCCCCTTGTAAATACAAGTATAAGGTCTTCCACTCATACCTTTTCAGATTGACATAAACTTTAATTCAATCCAATAGTACATAGTATTATTAATCAACCCTCCATTCATAAGTTATATCAATCTCTGGAAACTGAGAGGGGAAGTGAGAGATCACCTTTGAGTAGAAGTAGCAAGAATTATCGGGTGCTTGGTATAAATCATGCAGTAGATAAAAATGCTTTGATCCAACTTGTCATAACAAGATTATCTTCAACAAAAAGCTAGAGCTTGTAATGGAAGAGGGACATGTCTGTCGGACTAACTAACATAAGCATGTACTGAAGAGCCCTGTGGAAAGATTTTTAATTAATTAAAAATTTTTCACTTAACTTTCTTTTATTCGTAATATAAATACAGATAAATAGATAGATAAGTGATACCCAGATGTACATCTGATCCACGCGGTATATAATGGCAAATGATGGTACAAAATGGGGCCATGGTGCACACATGACCTAATTGGCAACAATGTACATCTTTGTCTTTATTATTTACAAATGTCAACAAAATAAAAAAAATTTAATTTCATATTTTAACCGTACTCAAGATTACAACGTCAATTGTATCATGTTCCATCCTTTAATCTCTCTCTATTTTTAATTCAAATTTTTATATAAAATTAATATTAAAACTCTTTAACACCCTTACATCTTAGATACCTCTTTCTCTTCCGTACATTCTAATATTGTCTTGGAAAATGTTAAATATATTTAAAAAATTAATTTAAAAACTTGATTTGATAAATCACTATCATTGAATGGGTAATAAGTCCTAATAACCAATAAATTATTGAGACTTACTACCTATTTCAATTGTTGTGATTATCAAGCAGATATTTGAAATCCAAATAACATTTCTCATGACGTATATAACAGTCTCATTATTTAGTCAGTTTTGTAAATTTGTGCAGTATTACACTTTTGTCTTCCTCCAAAAAGAATAAATATTAAATGCAATAGTGATACTATGTCAGAAATGCTGACATAGTATCACTAACTAATTATAAACCACCAAGTGAATAAGGTAAAGTTTACTTGAATAGTTATTTATTTAGGTATTAATTTTAGTGGCACCATTTACTTATTTGTTTTGATATTATTATTTATTTTAATATTATTAATTGATAATACGATATCAACATTACTTCGTGATATCACTATTTTATTTTTTTTAACTAGTGTATCACCGTTTTAACGAATTATCAACCAACAGACGCCTCTTTCTCTGCCATCGTAATATTGTCTTCTCCGTCTTCCAATCCCTCTTAGTCTTGTCCTTCTATATGTTTCCTCCTTTCGCTTTCTCTTGTTCCGTTGGCAAATGAGACGGCTGCATGAACAGGTAAATATTCTGTGTCTGATTGAGTTGAAATGCAACATTCAATGTTTTGTGATGGTGTTTTTGTTTTTGGAGCAGAGCCATGTTAATTTTCTGATTTTTTTATCTCAAATTGGGACTTTGGTTCCAGTCTAGGTTTTTTTTTTTAATTTGATTTTCCCACTGTAATTATGCTACTTGAAGATCTTCTGTATATTGCTTGCTGATTTTTAATGCTTAATCCTTATATCTGTGTCATGGGGTGGATGCCTTCCTATAAGAATGTCTAGGCATTGTAAGAAAACAAGGTCAGACAACTCTGGCAAGTGATTTGAACACAATGCTTAGATTGCGTTGGTATTCGTTACACTTGACTTTTGGGGAGTTCATGTTTTTCTGTAGTCCTAGCACCGATACATAAATGTCATTAAGAATGCATGTTTTCCTTTTCCTTGTCCTTGTTTCGATAGGAATGCAACGAGTTTTTTTTTTCCCCTTGATTTTTTTTTTGTTTTCATTGCAGGCAATAATTTTTCCACTATGGCTTATTAGGTTGATTGAGGAACCTTGTAGGCCATCTTAGCTTGGTGCAATGGCCTTGCTCCGAAGGGCATAATGAGCATATGGGACTGGTAGTAGTGAAACGGTGGTGTCGGTTTGAATGGAGCAGGTAGTGGTTTGGTGATCGCAACAGTAGCCTGTGTTCTGTGCAGAGGAGGGGGGCACAGAGAGAGAGAGAGAGAGAGAGAGAGAGTGAGTGTTAGATATGGTGATTATGATGGGTGAACAAAGAGGGAGAATTGGAAAGAGAAAAAGAGGAGGGGGAGACTGTGTGCCCTGTTTTGTGTAGACATTCAACTGTTCAGCTGTTGTGGGTGTGGGTGAGTGCACCAACTGTTCAGATTCCTTATGATGCATTACATTCAACTCTTGAAATTGAATTCATGAAGATGCCACTCCCTCTCTTCCCCTTCTTTTTTGAAATTGAATTCCCTCTCTATCCCTTCTGTTTTTTTCTCTAAAACTTCAAACCATTCTTGAAATTGCAGTGAACATTCTATCTGATTTTTTTCCCTTTCTTTGCTGCTTTGAAGCTTTTTTTTCCTCTCTACAGAGGGTTGGTAAGGCATGAGTAAGGGAAGGGAACTGCCGGTTGCTTGTGGATTGGGCAGCGGTAGTTGTGGTTTTGGGTGGAAAGAGAGATGACGTGGGGGAAAAAATAGGGAATAGGGAAGAAGAAGGGTGGAAAATAAAAAGGTAAATTACACTTACTTCCTTGAACTATCACTCATTTTTCATTTTGCCCCTCAACTATCAAGTTTCTCACATTGTACCCTAAATTAACACTGCTATTTCATGTTGCCCTAATTGCAAACGTCTGTTATCTTTTTGGAGGAAATCGCCGACGTGTTAGTGTAAAGTGAAAAAAATTATGTAATTTGGAGGGCAAAATAAAATAAATTTTTGTTAAATATGTAACAAACGTTGATAAGTGGGGCAATGTCAAACTAATGATATAGTTGAGAGTGCAATGTTAAAAATTTAATAATTGAGCAGAAAAAGAAAAAGTAGAAAAAAGGTGTAGTTCATAAGTGTAACTTACCCAAAATAAAAAAAAAATAGTTTTTTTTCCCATTGATTGCCCTTGTTGAACACTCACGTGAGATGCACATGTTCCAATTCTGTCACTTATTTGGACGGCGTTAAAAATGAGAGAACCACAGAAAATGTTTTACTTTAGGGATGCAATGGAAATATTGGGACCAAAATAATAGAGTGTATATTTTAAGAACCTCCAATCTACTTAACCCATTTTTAGCAAAATCACCTATTGAAATATTTGATTTGTATCATATATTTAGAATAAAATAATAAGCAAGAACAAAACTGTATCACATAAATCTGTAATTAAACAATATACGAACTGACCCATTTGCAGGTTAGAAATTGTAAATGAACTTTATGTAGATCAAGGCTAATTTTTGACACTATGTCCTTAAAATAGATTTTGCCCTCACACTTGGTGCTTATGAAAATTTAAGCGTATGTCTTCTAGGATACAATAATCTTCACACACTTGGAAATAACACTCTAATTTAAATGTCCAGCGAACTAAAATTGTGTGTTGTACTCTCAGAAAAATGCAGACTGCTAATACCAAAAAATATGGATGTAATGACTGCTTTAATTCATAATGTAATTTAGTCTGAAGTTAATGCAATTGAATTATTTATAGATAGAATAGTGACTGATCCAGACAACCACCATGCGAACAGACCCAACATAAAATATACAATGCAGCCAAAAGACACTATTGATGTCTTCTCAATGATGCACAAATACGAATTCAAATTTTTGAATTAGAGGAAAAATTAAATTCAAAGAACTAGTGTGAATTTGAAATCAAAGCGGACATAAATAAATTTTGAGATAAGAAATTCGGATCCAATTCGTTAAACAAATTATCTCCAAAAAGATAAGGTGGAGTTTAAATCACACTCATACCCAAGCCCAGGTCTGGTAGTGGTGTGGCGAGCGGCGCACACGTGTGGTCAAACCAGAACCCATGTAGGTGTTCACTCTGCTCACAAAAATGTGGCACCCCTTAGAGCTTAATTCATAGTGCAAACTTGGGGATATATATACACATGTAGAATTTCTTGTCCAACTAATGTGAGATTTCAAGTGGTCCCTTTGAAACCTATTTTCTCATTTATTTTTTATTTAATTTGAACAAGTGAATATACTATATTATTCTCCTCACGGAATAGAACACGAACCCATGAAAATTTACTTGAAATGACGGGTGGGTGTCACTTTAATTTAAACTCAAAATCGATCGAAAATTCAGTGTTTACAACTAAAATATATTTTGGTCCAACAAAAGTAAACTTTCAGTCTTTTAGTGAAACACTTGGTTCTTAGTCCATTCCAAAAAAAAATATGGGTGGTCTAGAACTTACAAAGAAGAATTGCCTGCCAAAAACAAAAAAGGATAATTTCTAGAAATTTAGTAAAACAATAAGATGAAGCATACATACCAATCTCTTAATATCTGCTTTTGGAAACAAGTCAAACTATGTGAATTTGCCTTCTAAATAAGTTTTTTTTAATGTTGTGTTTTTACTAGTATTTAGAAATGCAATTCCAATTTTTCATGCCCCTTTAATAGCAAAAACTTTAACATCAAATAACTATTTATAGATATTTGTGCCTTTTGTTTCATCGATGTCCCACTTGTGTCTAATGAAATATAACTGTAGGATTGAGAATTTTTGTTTGTGAAGGCAAATTCTAATTCGGCCACATGGGTATATTTGTAGATATATTCTCTGTTATGTTACTATGTTTGTATTAGAGAAACCGATATTGCGATCATGGTTTCTTTGTCTACTTGTCTTTTTATTGTTTTTTCCTTCTCAATTTGGAGTATTGTGAATTTCTTTGTAATTTTTTTTTTTTTTAGTGAAATGGTTGTCGTCAGTCTTTGATGACTTCAACACACGGGAAACTATTTTTATTTATTTTTGACTCTAGTGACTTTTATGCTACAGCTACATGCACTTAAAACAAAATTATATTTTTTCGTTTTGAATTAAGGAAAATTACATGGGGCTTTCCTATAGATATTGGATAGCTCTTCCTACATGCCAAATGCATTTTCTCTTACTGTTAGTATGATGCTGTTTATCTGTTTCTTCAAACAGTCAGAAATTATCAAAGCATGGTGAAATTTATTATCTAATGGTGGAGTTGGAAATGTTTGTATGACACCAAAAGGCTCACTAATAATCAAAACCAACTATATAAAGAGTAATATTATTTGTATCTAATTGATTAATATAATTTTTTGACATCTATTGTAATCATTGGATCGATACCGGACCCCAATTTTGGTGAAAATTCGCTTACGATTCAAATGATTGTGATAGATTAGTTCAACAAATTATGTTACTAAATAAAATAAAAATAATATTATTGTAATATAAAAGGGGTAATATGATTTTGAAAGGGGTAATTTATATGTATGATTAAAATTTGTGAAAATTGGGGTTGAATTCTCCTGGATGGACTTTTAATGACTTACGTCCGTCAAGAAAACTTATTTGATGATAAATATATTTTTTATCTTATTAATAAGTACTTAAGTCCATTATTTTTTTAAATCCAAAAAATACCCTTAATTATGTTATTCTGTTCAATAATAGAAACCTTAAAAACCTTGAAAGTACCTTTAAATTAATTTTTTAAATTACAAATTATTATACCTTAATTCACTCATAAATTGAAATTCAAATTTATACTCTCTCTCTCTCTCATATCATCACTCCAGTAACATAAATCTTTCTCCTTAGATATCATTTCTTCCTCCATAGCATCAAAATTAGCAGGGTTTGGAACATCATGAATAACTACCATATCTCCTACTGCGTTATGGTCATTATGAACTTCTATATCGTTGATTTTCAGAAAAAAAAAATGGTTGAAAAACTTGCTCAATATGTTATTTGTTTGATCCTCAATTTTTTTTATTTTTTTGATAAATAATCCCCAAAATTTTTCAATTTTTCATGATACTATGTTTTTTGTTTACTATTTTACTATTTTTTTTAATTGACCTTGTTATTATTTTTTTTCATGTTACTTTTTTTTATTGAACATGTTATTACTCTTTTAGTGTCACTTTTTTGGATGCTGAAGAATTGAAGGTTTCTTCTTCTGGTTATGAGTTTGAATGTTACTATTTTTATTTTCAATTTTGTTCAATATTTCATATTGCTATTTTTTTTGTTGAACATGTTACTATTTTTGTTGAAAATGTTACTATTGTTATTTTTTTAAAATATTAATTTTGAATGTTACTATTTTTTATGTTTAAATGTTACAATTTTTTTTGTCTTTAATAGTATTATTTTTTGTGTTTAAATGATAAATTGTTTTTTTGTATTTGAATTAATGTTACTATTTTGTATTTTTAATGTTGTTATATATATAAAATAAAGTAGAGTTGAGTTTGAATTTTGGAGACAAAAAAAAGTTCAGATCGTTTTGAGACAAAACATAAACACATCTAACGGACAACGTAATCCCAACATAAAAGACGGTTTAAATCATCTCAAAAATTTTGATCTAACGGTCTACAGTGCATACCAAATTTTATTTTCTGGCCCAACTCAGATCTTTCTCTCTCACACGCCTTTCTCTCTCATTTCTGCCTCCCTCTCCCAATCTATCACACCTCTATCAGATGAAATTCATCTTAAATCTTCTCTTAATCTCAAATCTCACTCATAATAGTCGTATTAGGACGACTACAATAGAGAGACAGACGAAAGACATAGAGAGAAGGAGAGGAGAAAGGCAGACAAATAAGATCCTCTGTTTCAAGTACGCTTTGTATATGCACAAATAACCTCTGTTTTTAGCCTCAGGTTTCGAATTTGTGATTGCCTTTGTGTTTAAAAATTCGTGTTTTGGTTAGGAATTAGTGAATGAGGTTAGATCTAGGTGATGTAATTCTTATATTTGCACCCATCTCTCTCTCACGCTTCTCTCACTATTCTCTGCCTCGAAACTAGACCATCGCTACCACCACTATCCTACCCATCTCTCTTACCCTCTGTCCCAACCTTGATGTACAAGTTCGCACACACCCACACACATTGAACCCAAGTGTTTGTGGTATTGTTTCAATGAGTTCGTTATGTGGATTTATCTATTCTTTTATTGTATTTTTCATTCCCTCTTTCACAGTTTGGTTGAACTATGTTTTCCATATTGTAGTGAAGGGAGTGAAAGAACTACTAATGAAGAGCCTATATTTTCATGTTGGGAGAAAATGTATTGAGCTTATATTTCTAGCTGATTCTAATTCAATTGGGTATTCATGGTTAATTTGCAGCTCTTTGTTGGTAACGATGCAGATGAATCTAGCTCAATTTTGAAGCAGGAATGAACTTCAAAAAATATTGATCACTACTTGCCGCTTCAATTCTACAATATATATTCCTCTCAAGTTTTATGCTTCTTATTGTAGTAGAGGCAACCACTTAACATGACAGATATATTTGCATCCTTGATCTGTTTCCATGTTGGACGGTATTATTTGTGACGTATGACTGTCATTGATTACCGAAGATAACTNACGGTTTAAATCATCTCAAAAATTTTGATCTAACGGTCTACAGTGCATACCAAATTTTATTTTCTGGCCCAACTCAGATCTTTCTCTCTCACACGCCTTTCTCTCTCATTTCTGCCTCCCTCTCCCAATCTATCACACCTCTATCAGATGAAATTCATCTTAAATCTTCTCTTAATCTCAAATCTCACTCATAATAGTCGTATTAGGACGACTACAATAGAGAGACAGACGAAAGACATAGAGAGAAGGAGAGGAGAAAGGCAGACAAATAAGATCCTCTGTTTCAAGTACGCTTTGTATATGCACAAATAACCTCTGTTTTTAGCCTCAGGTTTCGAATTTGTGATTGCCTTTGTGTTTAAAAATTCGTGTTTTGGTTAGGAATTAGTGAATGAGGTTAGATCTAGGTGATGTAATTCTTATATTTGCACCCATCTCTCTCTCACGCTTCTCTCACTATTCTCTGCCTCGAAACTAGACCATCGCTACCACCACTATCCTACCCATCTCTCTTACCCTCTATCCCAACCTTGATGTACAAGTTCGCACACACCCACACACATTGAACCCAAGTGTTTGTGGTATTGTTTCAATGAGTTCGTTATGTGGATTTATCTATTCTTTTATTGTATTTTTCATTCCCTCTTTCACAGTTTGGTTGAACTATGTTTTCCATATTGTAGTGAAGGGAGTGAAAGAACTACTAATGAAGAGCCTATATTTTCATGTTGGGAGAAAATGTATTGAGCTTATATTTCTAGCTGATTCTAATTCAATTGGGTATTCATGGTTAATTTGCAGCTCTTTGTTGGTAACGATGCAGATGAATCTAGCTCAATTTTGAAGCAGGAATGAACTTCAAAAAATATTGATCACTACTTGCCGCTTCAATTCTACAATATATATTCCTCTCAAGTTTTATGCTTCTTATTGTAGTAGAGGCAACCACTTAACATGACAGATATATTTGCATCCTTGATCTGTTTCCATGTTGGACGGTATTATTTGTGACGTATGACTGTCATTGATTACCGAAGATAACTGCTGATGTGCTCCAATTACTATTGGTTTTTTTATCACCTGCAAAGGGGACCTGCTTTTATATCAAATCTGTTCTCTGTGATCCCAAGTGCTCATTACTACAAGAGAGGAACTTATGACTTGAAAAAAGTGTTGGTTTACATTCTTCTTCCTCATCTTTTCTTCNGAGGAGAAAGGCAGACAAATAAGATCCTCTGTTTCAAGTACGCTTTGTATATGCACAAATAACCTCTGTTTTTAGCCTCAGGTTTCGAATTTGTGATTGCCTTTGTGTTTAAAAATTCGTGTTTTGGTTAGGAATTAGTGAATGAGGTTAGATCTAGGTGATGTAATTCTTATATTTGCACCCATCTCTCTCTCACGCTTCTCTCACTATTCTCTGCCTCGAAACTAGACCATCGCTACCACCACTATCCTACCCATCTCTCTTACCCTCTATCCCAACCTTGATGTACAAGTTCGCACACACCCACACACATCGAACCCAAGTGTTTGTGGTATTGTTTCAATGAGTTCGTTATGTGGATTTATCTATTCTTTTATTGTATTTTTCATTCCCTCTTTCACAGTTTGGTTGAACTATGTTTTCCATATTGTAGTGAAGGGAGTGAAAGAACTACTAATGAAGAGCCTATATTTTCATGTTGGGAGAAAATGTATTGAGCTTATATTTCTAGCTGATTCTAATTCAATTGGGTATTCATGGTTAATTTGCAGCTCTTTGTTGGTAACGATGCAGATGAATCTAGCTCAATTTTGAAGCAGGAATGAACTTCAAAAATATTGATCACTACTTGTCGCTTCAATTCTACAATATATATTCCTCTCAAGTTTTATGCTTCTTATTGTAGTAGAGGCAACCACTTTACATGAAAGATATATTTGCATCCTTGATCTGTTTCCATGTTGGACGGTATTATTTGTGACGTATGACTGTCATTGATTACCGAAGATAACTACTGATGTGCTCCAATTACTATTGGTTTTTTTATCACCTGCAAAGGGGACCTGCTTTTATATCAAATCTGTTCTCTGTGATCCCAAGTGCTCATTACTACAAGAGAGGAACTTATGACTTGAAAAAAGTGTTGGTTTACATTCTTCTTCCTCATCTTTTCTTCTCTTTGCTTTCCTGGTGGTGGATTTTTTTATCATGTAAAGTTTTACTCTGAATTCATATCATCATTGTAAGGGGTAGAAATCGCTATGGGATTTCAGCCCTCCACTCGAAGAATTCCGGCTAACCTGGCGGCACTGAGCCCCGGTAGCCTTTATCTCTCTTCGCCAATAAGACCCTTTCCTAAGGCAATCCTACATCGGAAGATAGTTGTCTTTCCCCCTCGCATATATAAGTTATTGTACTCAAAGGAGGAGGTAGATTACTTTGGAGGATCAAGAGAAGACCACTCCAATAGTAATACTGTCTCAATTTAAAACCCTCCTCCAATAGAGCATGAATGAACGATTGATTTGTGGGAAGCTAAGGATAAGATTGGTGAGTATCTAAGCATAAACTGTGACTAGGCCTAAGGAATATCAAAGACTCACCAAGTTATCCACCCTACCTCCTCCTTTGAGTGCAAGGACTTATATGCGAGGGGGAAAGACGACTCTCTTTTGATGTGGGATTGCCTTAGAAAAAGGTCCTATTGGCGAAGAGAAGTAAATGCTACTGGGGCTAGGTGCCGCCAGGTCAGCCAGAATCCTTCAAATGGAGGACTGAAATCCTGTAGCGATTTCTATCCTTTACAATCATCTTATGATTATCGTCGAAATATTGTAAAGTTTTACTCTGATATGTAAATTTTTACTCTAAACATACCACTTCTCTCTTAGCTCTCTCATTTTTCCCTCCCTGCCTCCACCCTTTCATATCATCAACACCCACCACGTGTTTGATGGTTAGCTTCAAAGAAAATGCATTATCACTTTCCAGGTGTAAATCATTTGTGATTTATGGTAATTAATGGAACTCACGAAGTGGGTTGAGATATACGATGGTCATTCACCTTCGACTGGTTTAATTAAGTGTTAATTCATCTAATTTAGTTAATGGGTCAGATCCTAACAATTTGACTGAATAATCCTAAATTTTGAGTTGGATTTTTCAATCATATGGGTTAGTCGAGTAGATGTGAGTTCTTGGTAGTTCACCTGCAGTGCTCATCTGGTGTATTTTTTGATCATGTAAAGTTTTACTCTGAATTCATAACATTATTNGAGTTAGTCAGGTAGATGTGAGTTCTTGGTAGTTCACCTGCAGTGCTCATTTGGTGGATTTTATAATCATGTAAAGTTTTACTCTGAATTCATAACATTATTCCTATGTTATGGTATGAATGTTATTTAAGATGCTGCTTCACTTGGGATATACTATCAGTTTAGTTTATTGCCTCAACAAAGTTCTTGTGTGACTAACTTTTTAGCATTTCCCATGGGATGGATGCATAAACAAGATCAATTGCTGGTTAAAGCTAAACAAAAGCAAGAGGTATGTTAAGCGTAGAATAATGATGCACTCTGTTTGCTTGCTGAAATTTGGATTGGCTCCTTTATGTACATCATGAGTCTTCCTTTTGGATGGGTAAGTTTACATGCAATTTGTTTTTGTATTGAGATGATTTCTGTTATACATTTTTCTTTCCATGGGCAATTTTAGTTCCTCTCTCTGATGTTTTCGCAGTTTTGAATTGTCCATTTGCAATATTCAATTTCTTCAATTCTTTGTTTGCACCAATAATAGTTGTCTAGCATGTCACTTTTAACTGGTTTTTGCAAACTTTGGTGTCTTGAGCAGACTGGCACGACATCAATATCGTTGATGATTTTAGTTATGGAGAAAGAGCGTTCAAGAATTAGTTGCGGGTGAAGGGGATATGGTGATTATGGTTTGGGATTTTAAGGGTTAGTAATCTATTAAATTGACAGAAAAATAGAGAGAATCAAATTAGATTGAATTTTTGCTTCCAAATAATTAATTTTCATATTTAATGGGATATATGATGTGTAACTGTTTTAATTCCCTCTTTCTTTATGTTAATGAGCTGTTTTTTTTTTTTGTGGATTGTTACGAAAGGTATGGAGTTTTTGGATCTTAGTACAAAGATAAAGATGCATATAATGGACAAAGTGTTTTTAGATTTACTTCAATGGCAATTGCAAGTTTATTGACAATCAACTTTTAGTCCCGTTGTCTCTCTTTTTTATTTATTGCAATTGAAGTTTTTTTTTTTTTTGGTTATATAGAATTTTTAGGCATTGACAACTGTTTGAGATTTTTTTATTTGTTTCTAATTACAATGCTCTTTTCTTAAACTTTGATTTTATATTTAACACAGTTAATCACACTACAACTGAAAAAACACAACTATTACACAATGGACAATGTCACCATTTTTAGTCATGTAAGTAACTTATTCCATAGATTTCATTCTAAGCCTCTCTTATTTGTTTCTATAAAAATGTTTTAATACTTGGTACTTTCTTTTCACCTATCTTATTACAGATGGATACGGACCTAAACCATACAATAAGCTAATGTTCTTCTCACTTTTCTTATTGTTTATCTTATTTTTTATCAGTCAGTTTAGCTCCAAAGTGTCATTGAAATTGTAGAGTCGTTTGCTTCGACAAAATAACATTTATGTTGTTTTCCGTAGTAAACGTGATCTTAATCCTCTTAACATTGAGAAAGAGGTACCACATCACACTATTTTTAGTGTATTGTTATTAATTATTTTTAACTTATCTACATTCTTAAAGGAAAGAGAAAAGCTTGTGATGGCGAATGCTAGCTCAAAAGGAAAAGAAAAGGCAACCTGTTCTGGTAAAAGAAATGAAAATACAGTAGTCCAAGTGGTATGATTAATCAATTGTTACACAATCATATCATTGTCGTAATTGTTAAGAAATTATTTAGCATTCACGAAAATACCTATATATTTTTTATCCTTTTTATTTAGGAAACCAATGATAATGTTATATCAAAACGTCAATTGGCACAACGGACACAAAAGGAACGGGAGAGATTGAAACGCCCACCCATTCAAGCTAGAAAGAATATAGACGTTGTGATTCACGATGATTGTGACGTTAATCGCCTTGGCATAGTTGAGATAGTACCATGTCTTATTTTTTTCGTGTATTGTCAATAATTTTTTAATGAATGTAATTTTTTGTTTATCCGTTTGATATTTTGAAGGGGAGAATAAAATCTAACTCGGTGGCGAATGTGAGCTGATTACACCCAAAGAATAATGCGGTAATTGTAGCACAACTTTGGGATGTCGATTCTACAGAAAGACAAACTAAAAGAATAGTAGAAAGAACAAACTAAAAGAATAGTAAAAAAAACAAAGAAACTAAAGAAAAATATTAAATGATTACTAGAGAATAAATATTAATTTTAAATGCAAATGAAAGTGAAGCAAAGTGACTAACAGAAAAATATTTAAATTTGACAAACAGTAAAACGTCAAGAATCCTTTGCACAAATTTGATATTTTAATTATTTTTAATTCATTGAATAACTCAATTGAGAATTTAATTTCTAAAATTTCCCATCAGCAGATATAGATTTATAAACCAAGATTAAACCAAATGTAACTCTTTGAAAAAATATTCACCACTTTTACAATACGTAAATTATTTTTACTATTGAAAAAATTCAACGACGATAATATACTTAAAAAATAATATTACAGTAAAAAATTAAATCAATATAGATAAATAATTGATCCAAACATAATCAAAGAGCTAATCCATTCAATAGAAAAAGTATGACTGAATTCATAAACAAAATACAACAATAAATTAAGAATGATAAAATAAAAGAGTTTTACTAATTAGAAATCAAATGCATAAATTAAAAATAAATAAAATATCATCTATTATGCATATTCATCCATCACCTTACTTGAGAATTTAGTTACCCATAAATACAATGGATAACAAAAGTCTCCCAAAAAAAAAGGAAAAAATGGAGAGCCTGGGAATTTTTCCTGACCCTGATCCCTGTTTTTCTTCCAGCCGCCACACACCAAAAGAAAAGAAAAGCACAGCCGTCCAACATCAAAAGGGAAAAAGAAGTTGGTAAAACCTAAAAGTCAATCTCCTTTTCAAAAAATATCTTTTTCTCTCTTTTTCATTTCCGCCTTTCTTAATTTTAACTTTTTTACTTTGGTCCCTAAAATCCTAAATCTTGTGTAATACGAGAAAGATAAAATCTAATAAAAATTATGAGTGTTAGGCCCACTTGATAGTTGCATCAATTTTATCATTTTTACTCTATGGATTGTCATCAAAATAAAAAAAAATATAAAAGTCGAATAATAAAGTCCCAAAAATGTTAAGTGTAAAGTCAAATTGTAAATTATCTCTCACCAATCCATAATACAATATTTGAGATTTAAAATATTATAAAATCATGCTCAAATATCTCTCAGTGTGAATAAATATTAATTTTTTTTTATCAAAAAAGAAATATTAAATTCAATAATATAAATTATATCTAATTATTTTTATTCACATTTTAACCCAATAAAATGATATTTAGAATGCACTTAGTGCACTCATCATGAGCTCTAAAAGAAAAGAAAAAATAAGTTGTTCTTACAAAAGAAAGGAAAATATAGAGTGTCAAAGGGTATGATTGATCGATTGCCTATGCATTAATGTACTTCTATCAAATATTCAACTAATTAACATAATTAATGTTTAACTTTACAATATAATTCAATCTTTGTATGATTGGTCTGAAATTGTTAGAGAGATGAAAATAATAAATACAACTCAGCTTCTACGATGGGGATATGCTAATGAGGTAACATAAATCTTATATTGTTGCAATGAAGTATACAATTTTTTTAAGTAATATATTTGACTAATATTCTTTTTCTCTTTTTCTAAAAAATTAGGTGGTTGTGTAATCACCTAACTTGCGGTTTTGCATTCGTGTTGATAGATAGACGTTCAGGATAGTGATGCAGAATAAATACAATCACAAATGAATCGTGTAATTATAGATTGAGTTCAGTGTATTAGATTGTTCTCATACTATGATTTTCTTCAGTGCACTTTGGTTTATTGTTTTTTGTTTCAATTTTGTTGTCAGTGAAAATGTGGGATTGAGAGTTTTGAGGTAGTAGAGAGAAAGGAGAGGTGAGGGGGATTGATTTTAATTACTTTAATTACTTTATATGCAATAGTGCTTCAATAGTTTGCTGGGTACACTTTCAATGGTTGGAACTTATTGGAATTCAAGTTACCAAAGCTCAACTAATGTTATTTTTGAGCAATTTTTTNAATTACTTTATATGCAATAGTGCTTCAATAGTTTGCTGGGTACACTTTCAATGGTTGGAACTTATTGGAATTCAAGTTACCAAAGCTCAACTAATGTTATTTTTGAGCAATTTTTTAGATAGCCTCTTGAATGCTTTAACGTTTCGTAATTTCTTTTATATCTATTTCTATGGTGTGCATTTGTAATTGAAAATTAATAGTTATATGTCAGATCAAATTGATTGAGAATGAGGATTTACACTTTAACCATATAGAGAGAGTGGTTATTTGATATCAAAAAGCGTTCGTTTATTTGATATGCATCTTAATTAATTTTTTTTTACTATAATGGGCAAATTAATAATATACAATGAGTAATAGCTTTTTAAAGTACGATGATAAAACATGTATATTGTGTATATGTTTAAATTTTTTGAGTTATGTTTTCAGAGGTAATTTTGTACATTTTTTATATATTCATCAGCTCTATATATTTATTGTTATCATTATGTGCACCGTTTTTTTTCTCTTCCTAACCTATATATGGATATATATAGATAATAGAAAGAAATTTTTTTAATGTTAGTCAAACTCCTAAAATTTAAGAATTTTTAATTTTTAGTTTTATTTTATTTTTAAAAGTAAGAGATAGTCTGGAAAAATTAATAAAATACGGACTTCATAATAAATAAATTTTTTTGATGGACTTAAGTCCAAATAAGTCCATCAAAAGGACTGATCTCTAAATTTCTCTTGAAATTATTGTAAGGGACCGATCTGCATCGTTACCACATTATTGGCCCAATAGTTACAAAGTAGATTATTGTGGATGTGGGGTCGGNGTAAAATTAACAAAATACGGACTTCATAATAAATAAATTTTTTTGGTGGACTTAAGTCCAAATAAGTCTATCAAAAGGACTGATCTCTAAATTTCTCTTGAAATTATTGTAAGGGACCGATCTGCATCGTTACCACATTATTGGCCCAATAGTTACAAAGTAGATTATTGTGGATGTGGGGTCGGGAAGTATGGTGGTATGCTACCAGCAAAGTATAATGTCAAATAACCGACACATTTCGTCAGTATAATGCCAAATAATTGACACATTTCGTCAATAAAATGCCAAATAATTGGTACCTACCCTACCACGACCACAAACCACATAACGTTCATCTTCCACATGGATTCCCTTTCTATCTAACGTGCTCCATTCATAATGTAGCATAGCAATCATTCACAGAGAGGATTATGTTCTCGAAAAAAAAATTCAGTATCATACCGCTAAGTTTTGTAAGTTTTGCGAGGTGATATACATCTCACCTGATAGTAGNCGCATGGATTCCCTTTCTATCTAACGTGCTCCATTCATAATGTAGCATAGCAATCATTCAAAGAGAGGATTATGTTATCGAAAAAAAATTTCAGTATCATACCGCTAAGTTTTGTAAGTTTTGCGAGGTGATATACATCTCACCTGATAGTAGAGTTCCTCCGATATACCTCCCAAATTTTACATTATGTTGACATTGTAGACACATAATTAATTTACAAGTACTCCAATATACCAAAGGACTATAGTTAATGCCTTTAATGTTGACCCATGAATCGAGTGATCATACTCATTTCATGTGACTCAGGATGTAATGGTTGGTGGTTATTTTTTCATGCATGAGGAGAAATATCATAGAGAGANTTGAGTGATCATACTCATTTCATGTGACTCATGAATGGATGTAATGGTTGGTGGTTATTTTTTCATGCATGAGGAGAAATATCATAGAGAGAGAAATATAGGTTGTTTGAATTTGAACCAATACAACTCTTGGAATAGTTGTGATTGTATCAACTGTCAGTTTTGTAAACTCAATTTTTTAATGGGTAATTTTTGTATTTTATTTTTAGATTTACGATGTAATAATGAAAAGTTGAAGTGTTAGATAGTATTTAAGCTTATCTTTTGAGAATTTTGAGAGGCCGTAGAAAAGTCCAGAAATCTTTGGGAGGTCTGATTCATGCCACGTGGAAAGCCGACCAGACAATAGTTGATTTGATGTATGGTGGCGACTGGCCATGGAATGGTCAAATTGAAGGACTTTTGGCTAGAAAACAAAGGCGGAAAAAGGAGTAATAATTGCTGCAAAACAGAGTGGTTTGTGCATAAAAACAGAGGAAAAATGGGAGAGAAAAATTGTGTTTTGTAGAGAAGAAAAACCAGCAGTGTGTCCCTGAGCAGAAGCTCCGTTTGTACGTTCTTTCTATAGCTTATTGTGTGTTTCTCTTGCTGGAAAAACAGGATAGTCTTCTCCTTTATATTGCTTGAAATTGTGATAATTCTTGATGAAATATAGAGGTGTTTTTTAAGTGAAATTTGGGTGATAGTGTAGAAGATTATTTGTCTCTGTTTTACTTGATTTTGTGTCCCTTAGTGATCTAATTTACTTTCAATTTCCAACACCAACAGTTTCAACCTTTCTAAAGTGTTGAATGAGTGTCTTGCATGTCTATAAATATTAGTACAACCTCATTGTTTCGTTTTATTTGTGACGGTTAATCTTTAAAATTTCAAAGTTCAATTATCTGTGTTGTATTGAAAATTACCACCCTTACTAAGTGGAACCCTAATTTCAACAGCAATAAATATTTAATATAGCAGTGATACCTAGTCATCAATGCTTTCGTAGTAATTTCAAATGGATAAATTGAACCCCTATATGAGGTTGCAATTATTACATTACATTAATAGATAGTTATCAAATTTTGTAGGATCTGCTTACTCATTAGTTAGATTTTTATTGAATGTTGATATGACAGGTGATATCACGGTCGCAGCGAATATTTTCTCGTCCAACACACAGCAGCATACTTCACACGGCCTCATTCAAGCACGCATCTTCTTCTGATCATTAACCAGAACGAGATTAGAAGTTTAGATCATTCATAACATCTTCTACAATAGTATATATATAGAGAGGGAGACAACCTCGTTAACTACAATTACTCACACTAAATTTACTTTCAAATTCCCCTGCTTCCCAGTGAGATCCATTCAGAAGACCCAAAGCTCTCAATCAGACATATTCATGGATGTCATACCAGAAGATCTCAAACGTATTCGAATTGGCAAACCAGATGGACAACGTATGATTGCTAAGGGAGAGGAAGAAGAAGAACCACTGAGTCCTATGGCTCGTGTGTTTCATGAACCTGGTTGTAACATCTATATCATTACTAAAATTGGCTTGAAAACCCAAATACTTGATATTCAGGCTTTCAAAGCCAATCTGGGGCTTACTCTGGCGAAACACCCTCGTTTCTCTAGTTTGCAGGTATGAACAACAAGATACCTACATACACATTTGACATAAAAACTCCATATAGGTACAATCATCGCAGATTAAACTATAAGGCATGAGGTTAGCCCCATGATGTAACCAAGCTGAGTTATTGTTATGTTTTGTGTTTTATTTCCTATTTGAGTACTTCTTTCTTCAATTTGAATCTCTTGACTATTGACAGTACTACAATCATTACAGGTTGCAAGCAAAGAAAGAGGAGGAGAGATTATATGGGTTCAAACAGAGGTGGACATGGATAACCACCTTATAGTCCCCCACATTGATTACCCTGATGAAAAGTTTGTCGAGGATTACATCTGCAACCTGAGTAAATCTACCATTGACAAGTCGAAACCTATGTGGGACTTCCACATCCTCAATGTCAAAACATCCGACGCCGAGGCTATAGGTGTCCTCCGCGTCCATCACTCCCTCGGTGACGGTGCATCTCTTATGTCTCTTTTTCTTGCTTGCACTCGTAAAACATCTGATCCTGAAGCTTTACCAAGTAGTACGACTGTGACAAAAAAATCAAATTTGTCAAAAGCTTGGGGGTTTGGTTTTGTTGTGATGACGATGATGATGGTATGGAACACAATCGTTGGTTTGATGATGTTTGTACTCACTGCATTGTTTTTCAAGGACACGAAAACCCCTCTGAAAGGTTCGCCAGGTGTTGAGAACAATCCTCGACGCATTATTCATCGAACAGTTAGTCTGGATGATGTGAAGTTTGTGAAAAGAGCCATGAATATTGTGAGTTTTGTTTACGCATTCAGCATAAATGCATCGTAATGACTAAAATAAATCAGTGATAGAATTTATACAAATTCTTATTCATAAGTTTTATGAAAAATAATGTATACAATAATTTCATGTGATGAAAAACGAAATACTTGGTTATGAGTTTGCAGACAGTAAACGATGTAGTTCTTGGAGTAACACAAGCTGGCATAACAAAGTATCTCAACAGGAGATATGGTGAGTTTTCATTTCAAAGATTACCAAACTTACCCGTGTTTAGACCAAAATCTGATCCGCTCTGAAGAAAGCATGTTGAAGTAGCACGCATACGATTGAGTGGGTCATTCTAACACTGATATATTCTCCAATATGACAGGTGATGGTAAACAAAACCAGGGGGCAACCGTGAAGAAAAATAACCTTCCGGAGAACATTCGTCTTAGAGCAATATTTTACATGAATTTAAGACCTTCTGCGGGGATTTATGTAAGTGATTATTTCTTGTTAATTTCCACTTGTTCGTTTAGGCCAGGCTAGCGAAGGGGTATATATAACGGATCCAAATCCAGATCCTCTCTAATAGACATTTCATCATTGGTAGATAACTCAATATGTATTGAAAAAAATTCAGGAAAAAAGGGTTAGAGGAGCTCACTCCATGTATTACAGATAGGTACATATCTAGCGTTAAAATATATAGTAGGTAAGTTGTATACCATCCAGTGTAATAATATGATGGTACCAACCCATGGTACTGATTGGGGTTTGATTCTCGTATACTCGATTGTAATTTTTTTAGTGAAGTTGTATATCATCCTTATCCTATTCTTTTCTCACGTGTTTGGTATTCAGGATCTAGTCAATATGATGGAGAAGGGTACAAAGGCCAGATGGGGTAACGAGATCGGTTATGTCCTCCTCCCCTTAACCATTGCATTCCGAGAGGATCCACTGGAGTATGTAAGGGAAGCTAGTGCAATTATGAGTCAAAAGAAGACTTCGCTTGAAGTTATTTATAGCCGCTGGATTGTTGATTTAGTCCTCAAGTGCTTTGGCGTTAAGGTAAATATATCATCATACGGGACGGCCTGACGTAAACAAAGACCTAAGACAACTTTAAATGAGATTTTATTAACATTTAGCCCCTTAGTGGGTGCCCTGGGCGCCCCGTGTGATGCACGGAATTTATAACTTGTTTTGCTCCGGCATGTTCCTTCCCACCCTTCCAAACTCACTCTTTTCCTGTCACGCAACATGGGTAGTTCAAGTATTATTAAAGTAAAGTGGGAGGAAAAACTTCTCAAGTCATTTTTCCTAAAAATGATTGTTATTTATATTTAGATAAATTATATACTGTGGTTGACTTCAATCATCTCACTGCAGCAACAAATTTTTTGTTTTAAAAATTACCCTAGTAATCCTAAAAAACGAAGTAAATGAGCTGAATTATGAATAACCAACCTGCTGGACTGAAAATCTAAGTTGAGGATAGAGTAACCAAAACAAAATATGAAAAAAAGAGTTTACTTGAGTATGTTTATTTCAGCCCCTGTACTCCTCTATTCTTATTCCGTCATAAAAAAATGTTTTTTGCCTAACTTTTATTTATTTAAAATTTGAAATTTCACTTATTGTATTAATGTCACATTATTTAGTCTCTATCATCGATCTCTTTTTTAGTCAATGCAGCATTACCTGAGTATAAATGGTTTAGATTGAATGAACTACTTTTAAATAGCTGGAACACTGTTTTTGGTTCAAGAATTAGTAACATAAATGAGTTTTTAGGGATTATTGAGTAGTTAAAAACTCACTTTCAACCTTGATGAGCAGGCTGCAGGCAAGCTTTCCCACAAAGTTTTTTATAACACAACACTGTGGTTTTCAAACGTACCTGGACCCCAAGAAGAAGTTGCTTTTTTCGGCCATCCGGTTTCCTATATTGCTCCGACTTGTTTTGGGCAGCCCAACGTATGTTCTCATTCTTTGTGGCACCAAATTTGTTTTTGCAACACACACACACACACACACACACATATTTATATCCGCCATGAATTAAGAGGCAAGGCACATAGATATATGGATCTTAGTGTCACCGAAAGTTATCAAGTGATCTACACAAAATGCATAAATGAAAAAGAAAGTTAGACATGACTAGAGGTCCAAGTCATAGCATGGATCACTAAACAATATCATGGTGTCACGGAATGATGACTAGGATGACTTGGTTGAGTCAGCCAAGATGTCTGCAAGTCGACCATGTGTTGAGTTGTATCAGTCTCGGTATATAGGTAAATTTATATGAGTTTGTTTTGTATTAACCCCTGCTAATTAACCTGTATTTTAGGCATTGATGATTCATGTGGTTAGTTATGTGGACAAATTGACGTTCATTCTATCAGCCGATGAAGAAACTATTCCAGACCCACATCAGTTGGGTGATGATCTTGAAGATTCACTCAAGCTCATCATGGCTGCCGTCCATAGCAAAACAAACCCACAAAGTGTGGATACAAGAGGATGAGCACCGCCCTGGCCGTAACCCTGGCACACTCTTTTATTAAGAATAATATTATTTGAATATAATTTATCCTTTGATTGATAGCGGGTTTCAACTAAAATTGGGGTTTATTATCGATCAAATGCTGCTAATTAATTAGATTAATAAATTAGGTTCAAATTGTATTTCTGATATAATATGTGTGATATATGTCATGTATGCATGTGTACTTAAGAAGGTTTGGGTTGTATACTAGTTGTATTTGCATGGGTGTGAATAAAGAAAGTTGAGTTGTATGTAGTGTATGATCCAACATTTTCCTTTTCACATTCATCACTACCCCACAAGTCATTCTTTGACTCTAGCCCGGGTTAGGAGAGAGCACAGGCGTTACTTTGAAGGAGTTAAGACAATCTTTCATAATGAAAATCGACTCTATTCTCCTTTACAAAAAAAGAGTCAATCATTCACAAAATAGAGATAGGAGATCTTTACCTTCTAACATTGAACATGACACTTGAAATAGCTTTGTTGCACCGCTCTCTGCAAAAGCCTAGAGAAAGTTGAGAGAAAGCTGAAATAACCAAAACAAAGAAGTAAGGCCACATTGGTCGACCTACCCTTAACCCTTTGCCCCCAAGGAAGTAGCCCTTCAGTTCCTCATGTTTAGGGCACTTTTTTTTTTTTTTTTTTTTTTTTTGATAATGAAGAGGTATTCGGTTTTTTTTTTTTTTGGGTAATGGACAATATATATTTCATATATGATAACCTAACATTTAGGAACAAGTTCTCACTCAAATTTAAGAGCATCCAATTCTGACTCAAATTTAAATTTGAGTCAAAATGACCTAAAAAATTTTCCAATCTTAGGCCCAAATGTATACTAAATTAAAGAAAAACTAATTTTAAACCAAAATTGAGGGAGACTCAAATTCCATATCAAATTTTCAACAATAATTATTTATCCTATATTAAACTAAAAGTCTCCTTCGACGGAACAAGTTCTTACCTCTCCTACCTCCTTGCCTCTATTCTTCGACGATAACTTTTTACTCTCTCTATCTCTCGCTCCCTCCCTCTTTTTACCTTTTTTTTTTCTCTCAAACTCTCATTCTCAATAAAACTCTCTCTCGTATCTCATACTTAGTAAAAAGTTCACGAATCTATCACTCAAAGTGGTTGGTGTTCTTATCTTTTCTTTTGGTTAATATTAGTGAAGTTTGTAAGAAATAAGTTTTAATATTTTATAAAATATTTTGATGGGAAAAATTAAAAAAAAATGACCTTTGGGACAATAAGGAAATTTTTAAATGATTTGAGTAGATATTTAAGTTTATCAATTAGAATGATTTATATTAAATTAAATTTTTTATTTAAAATTAGATTCAAATTTAAATTTAAATTTAAATCATAATTGGAGATGTTGTAACAACCAAGTGTAGTTTTTGTGAAGTTTTTCTGATTTGAACTAGAGCGTTCATTTTGACTTTCTTTGCCATTGTGGGTAGTGAGCATCTTGCGAAGTTGGATTTTCTAGAAGATAAATATTTGGGATGGTCCAGACTAGGGTGGGGAGAGCATAAAATCTAGCCCATAGACCATATTCGCCTGGCCCAGACCTATCATTTGGAATTTTGTATTATACTTCTTGATTTTTCAAACTCTAATACGAGGTTGTTAGAGGATGATCTAATGAGAACCAATCTCACTGTTGGATTTTAAGGTCGAGTTCGTTTCTCGTTGTCTCATTTCAGGTGATTGGCGCATGACCAAAGTCGTTAATGATTTTTTGACAGACGCTTAAGACGCATAACCAAAATCGTTAATGATTTTTTGACAGACGCTTAAGATTGGACTACGTACATACAAATTCAAAACTTAGGAACCAAATAAGTATAATTGAAAGATTAAGGACTAAATAGACACTTTACATATACCTTGAGAACTAAAAATGTATTTTACCCAAAAGGAGAATAAAGAAAAACCCTCTTGAACAATGCTTAAGCATTATTCTAAAGACTCTAAACCAGAACAAAGTGTGACAAACGCAAGGGAAAATAATCCCATTGGTCCCATCTATCCAAAACTTAATTATACCCTTAAGGAAAGGATTCCTTTGTCTATTAGGAAACCTAGTTAGAAACAAATTGGGGAATAATTACTGCCTATTTATAATTAGCATCGATTTACTTTTCCCTAGATCACCCATTACTTAATTGTTTCAGAGGACATTCGAAGTGTGTTTAATCAACCAGTTCATTCTTGTTTTCTTAATTTACCTTGGGGATGTCAGACAATCTCGCATACATATTTGTTGTCTCCCGGGATTTCGGAATCGTGCTGGTGGATCGCCGTCAAAGGTGTGATAGTTTCTATGTTCAATTATAGATTTCTGGTATGGTTAGATGATCTTTCTTATTAAAACGCAACGATTTTCTAGTAAAAGAAAAGATGGGTGAAATTTTTTTAACCAATATATCCATTGTTTACCCATACTTACCCTTAGACTTNATCTTGCGAAGTTGGATTTTCTAGAAGATAAATATTTGGGATGGTCCAGACTAGGGTGGGGAGAGCATAAAATCTAGCCCATAGACCATATTCGCCTGGCCCAGACCTATCATTTGGAATTTTGTATTATACTTCTTGATTTTTCAAACTCTAATACGAGGTTGTTAGAGGATGATCTAATGAGAACCAATCTCACTGTTGGATTTTAAGGTCGAGTTCGATTCTCGTTGTCTCATTTCAGGTGATTGGCGCATGACCAAAGTCGTTAATGATTTTTTGACAGACGCTTAAGACGCATGACCAAAATCGTTAATGATTTTTTGACAGACGCTTAAGATTGGACTACGTACATACAAATTCAAAACTTAGGAACCAAATAGGTATAATTGAAAGATTAAGGACTAAATAGACACTTTACATATACCTTGAGAACTAAAAATGTATTTTACCCAAAAGGAGAATAAAGAAAAACCCTCTTGAACAATGCTTAAGCATTATTCTAAAGACTCTAAACCAGAACAAAGTGTGACAAACGCAAGGGAAAATAATCCCATTGGTCCCATCTATCCAAAACTTAATTATACCCTTAAGGAAAGGATTCCTTTGTCTATTAGGAAACCTAGTTAGAAACAAATTGGGGAATAATTACTGCCTATTTATAATTAGCATCGATTTACTTTTCCCTAGATCACCCATTACTTAATTGTTTCAGAGGACATTCGAAGTGTGTTTAATCAACCAGTTCATTCTTGTTTTCTTAATTTACCTTGGGGATGTCAGACAATCTCGCATACATATTTGTTGTCTCCCGGGATTTCGGAATCGTGCTGGTGGATCGCCGTCAAAGGTGTGATAGTTTCTATGTTCAATTATAGATTTCTGGTATGGTTAGATGATCTTTCTTATTAAAACGCAACGATTTTCTAGTAAAAGAAAAGATGGGTGAAATTTTTTTAACCAATATATCCATTGTTTACCCATACTTACCCTTAGACTTCATTGAGGAAATCATAGATAACGCTTTCGATTTGGGGCTTTCAATGGTAGGCAATTCTCAGAATACGGGAAGAAACATACTCTCAATGATCGTGAAAATTAGAGTATTTTTTATCGTACGCTCGAGTGACAGTGCCGACGAGGAGGAAGTTGCTTCTATCAGGCCAGCAACGAAATCATCTATTGAAGTCTTGGAGAAGGTGACACTCAAACTTGATGATTTTTGTTCAGAAAGAGAGTGTGCAATTTGTTGGGAGACGTTTTGTGCGGGGTTGGAGGTCATTCGCATGCCATGCTCGCATATGTTTCATGGCAATTGCATTGCCCGATGGTTGGAGAAGAGTAGCATGTGTCCCCTATGCCGCTTACCCATGCCTGTTCACTCAATTTCCAGTTCAAAAAAATAAAAAAAAACAACTGCTATTTGTTTTTGTTAGTCAAGTGTGTTAAAGACCAATAACCCGTTTAACATGCATGTTTTCTGTAGTTTTTTTAATTTCATGATTTAATGTTGTATGAGTTTTTTTTTTTTTTTTATTATTATTGAATGATGTTTGGTTTGATTGTTTGGTTTTGTCTCAAGCCAATTTGTAGTTTATGAAAGACTCATAACAAGTGAATTTGGTTGAAAGAGAAAAGGATATAAGTGTTATGGTTTCTGGTTCGCAGTTTACACGAATACAATATAAATAAAAAATGAAACACTCCAAAATGCTATAGGGAATTTAGTATTTTTTTTTTTTTTGCTGATCTATGTTTTTATTGTTTGTTGTCACACCACTGGTGTTGAACAATCTCTTAACTGTTTAATGTAGTGGAGTTGTTTTATTTACTTGTCAAGCGCTTTAGTTTATTTTTCGATAGTTTAATCTTGTATAAATTTCATTATTTTTTAAAAAAATGACTTTTCGCACTTCGTACTTTGAAAAATTTCAAGATTCTCATTTTATGTCCTCAAAGATTAAATTTTTCATATTACATCTTTAATGTATCAAAAGTATTACAATGTGGTTTTTCTATTAATTTATTTTATTTTTTCGTCAAAAGTTAACCCATTGACAAAAATGAAAAATCTAACGGAAAGCTAACAGAAGAGTGACATTATAACATTTTTGATACGTTGAGAGTGTAATATAAAAAATTAATCTTTGATAGTGTAAAATAAAATTTTTAAAATCTTTTAAGGTACAAAGTATAATTCGCTCAAAAAAAGAAAGAGGGCACCGGTTTTACCCCGAAAAATATTTTTCTAGGAAAAGATCNTTTATTAATTTATTTTATTTTTTTGTCAAAAGTTAACCCATTGACAAAAATGAAAAATCTAACGGAAAGCTAACAGAAGAGTGACATTATAACATTTTTGGTACATTGAGAGTGTAATATAAAAAATTTAATCTTTGATAGTGCAAAATAAAATTTTTAAAATCTTTTAAGGTACAAAGTATAATTCGCTCAAAAAAAGAAAGAGGGCACCGGTTTTACCCCGAAAAATATTTTTCTAGGAAAAGATCACAAAACTTTTGTTTGCAATTGAATTCCTAATTTCCCTTTTCCCTAGGATTTACATTAATTAACCACAAATTTTAAGTCAATTGTATCTAAATGTGTGTTTTTACCTTGGAAATCGAATTTTTTTGGTAAATATTTTCAAGAACCACTGGAACAAAAAAAAAAACCAAATTTCCAAGTGGAAGCATTTAACCAATGGATATTTCAACTCACTTTTGTAGCAGAAACTGACGATAATTTACATTGTCATTACTCAAGGAGCAATGCTACATGAATTTAAAAAGTAGACTTAATAATCTCAACTATGAATTTCATTATGGGTCCCAGTATTTATTATGACCCATTAATAATGTCATCATCTTAACCTTAGTTTTAAAAAGATTTTCTTATTAAAATTGGGATTAGATTTTGAAGCAATAGTAACTAACCTGATTGTTTTTGGAAATGAAAAACACGTTTTTACAAGACTTCGACTTGTATTTGTATTAGACTCCAATTTCAAATTTGTACAAGACTCGGACTTTTATTTCGGTAATAACTTGTTAGGCAANTTTATAAAACACCACGATTTTCCAGCAGAGAAAAAGATGGTTCATATTTTTTTTTTACCAATCTGGCTTGTTCCGACCCGTACTTACCATTGGACACCATAGAGGAAATCATAGATGATGCTTTCAATTTGGGGCTTTCGATGGTGGGTGATCCTCAGGATGCGGGAAGGAATATACTCTCAATGGTTGTGAAAATTAGAGTATNTGCTCAAAGAGCAATGCTACGTAGATTTAAAAAGTAGACTTGATAATCTCAACTATTGATTTTATTGTAGGTCCCAGTATTTATTATGACCCATTAATAAGGTCATCCATTGCTAATCCCAACCTTAGTTTTAAAAAGATTTTCTTATTAAAATTGGGATTAGATTTTGAAGCAATAGTAAATAACCTGATTGTTTTTGGAAATGAAAAACACGTTTTTACAAGACTTCGACTTGTATTTGTATTAGACTCCAATTTCAAATTTGTACAAGACTCGGACTTTTATTTCGGTAATAACTTGTTAGGCAAGTAATGTAATTAGGTTTTGGCCCAATAGGCATACTGAAAATGCTGGGTATCAGCAGTCAATTTGTTCTTAGAAGAATGACACTTTTCTACCCTAAAAAATTTGATTTTTATATTTTATCTAGGTACCAATGTATTCGTTTTTACTTTTTTATTTTTTTGGGTAAATTTGACCGGACTGAAAGGGGATTAATCCAGACACTTCTAAACTGACTCAAACACTCTTGATCGCAATTTAAAACCAAGAAAAGAAAAGAAAAGAAAACNTTATTTTTTTGGGTAAATTTGACCGGACTGAAAGGGGATTAATCGAGACACTTCTAAGTTGACTCAAACACTCTTGATCGCAATTTAAAACCAAGAAAAGAAAAGAAAAGAAAACTTTGTGTATTAATTTAACGAATGCAATCTTTTTAATTGCACATTATGAAAGTACATACAACATTGTTATGCTAAGCAATATTTCTTATCAAGTTTTCTATCTCTAGCGATAGGGCATAATTTTCACTATCAAATTAGTGGGTCCCATTATTATTCAATGATGAAGATTGTACCATATCACTTTGGAATAAAAAAATTAGTAAGAAACTTAGTAAGCATAGAATTATTGAAGCACATAAAATCTAATTTTAAATGAAATAAAGAAGGTATGGATCCACCACAAAAAAATAGTTGAAGAATATCCAGATTGATGTGTGTGGGGGTATATATAAATGTATATTTTGACCTAATTTCTATATGCATAATTACGAAAAGAAACCAGGCTAACCCATGCTAACTCATAACTTCTTCATTAAAATTAAAAATTCTATTGATACGGAATTGAAGGTTTACAAGAACATAATAATGTTATTCAGTTTTAGTTTATCAATCTAATCTGTTGACTTAATCAACTAGAACTACTATATTGAATGACAGATTCTATTTAACATTGAGACTTGTTAATTTTTTAGATTAAGGAAAGGACTCCTTTGACCTAGTAGTATTTAGTAAACCTTGTTACAAATAATTGGGACCTAGATCCTATATAATCCTAGACCTATTAGGAAACCTTGTTAGAAACAAATTAAAATCAGTGTGTGCCTACCAAAATTGGGATGGAGATCCTATATATACACTCACACACTCATACAGTTTCCCCTTAATTTTCCATAGATCACCCACCAAATAATTGTTTTAGAGATCTGTCGCCTAGGTGTGTTTGATCAAACAATTCATTCTTATTTTCTTTGGTTGAATTCATTGGGGATGGCAGACAGTTTTGCCTACATATTTGTGGTCAACGAGGATCTCGGGATCGTGCCGGAGGACCACCATGAGAAGGGTGATGGTTCTATGTTCAAATAAAGGTTTCTGGTACAGTTAAACGGTCTTTTTTTATAAAACACCACGATTTTCTAGCAGAGAAAAAGATGGTTCATATTTTTTTTTACCAATCTGGCTTGTTCCGACCCGTACTTACCATTAGACACCATAGAGGAAATCATAGATGATGCTTTCAATTTGGGGCTTTCGATGGTGGATGATCCTCAGGATGCGGGAAGGAATATACTCTCAATGGTTGTGAAAATTAGAGTATTGTTAATCGTACACTTGAGTGACAAAGACGAGGACAAGGACGGGGATGAGGAGGAAGTTGCTTCTATGATGCCAGCAACAAAATCATCTATTGAAGAATTGGAGACGGTGACACTCGAAATCAATGATTCTTGTTTAACAAGACAATGTGTGATTTGTTTGGAGATGTTTAGTGCCGGGTTGGAGGTCACTCGCATGCCATGCTCGCATATGTTTCATGGGAATCGCATCGTCCGATGGTTGGAGCAGAGTAACTTGTGTCCCCTATGCCGCGCTTCGCCATGCCTGTTCAGTAAATTTCCAGTTCCAAAAAAAAACTGCTATTTGTTTTTGTTGGTGAAGTACCCATTTAACATGCATGGTTTGTCTAGTTTTTTTCAATTTCATCATTTAATATTGTATGAATTTTTTTATAATTGAATGATTTTTGATTTGATTTGTCTGAAGTCCATTTTTATTTTATGAAAGACTCATAACAAGTGAATTTGGTTGAGAGAGAAAAGAATATAAGTGTTATGGTTTCTGATTCGCATTTTACACGAATATGATATGGACAAAAAATGATACAATCCAAAATGTTATAGGGGATTTAGTATTTTTTTTGGCTGAACTATGCTTTTGTTGTTTTTTATCACAGCGCTGGTGTTGAACAATCTCTCTCTTTTTCTTTCTTTTTTGAGAAAGGTGAATTTTAAATATTGAATCAAAGAATTACAAGAATCAAAAGAATACCCGTCTAACTGACGAAAAATTAATTTTTTTATATTACATCCTCTATATATTAAAAGTATTGCAATATGACATTTTCATTAGTTTTTGTTATTTTTTCATCAAAAGTCAATCTATTTACACTGACGAAAAATCTAACGGAAAATTAACAGAAAGTTTACATTGAAAGTGCAATGTAAAAAATTTAACCTTTGATAATAAAAAATAAGAGTTTTAAAATTTTTTAGTATACAAAATGTAATTCGCCCATAAAAAAAGGTAACGGTTTTACCCGGGAAAATATTTTCCTAGGAAAAGATCATCCTTTCAATGACAAAATTTTTGTAAGCAATTGAATTCCTATTTCCCTTTTCCCTAGGATTTACATTAATTAACCACAAATTTTAAGTCAATTTTTATCTAAATGTGTGCTTTTATCTTGGAAATCGAATTTTGTCGGAAAATGTTTTCAACAACCATTGCAACAAAAAAAAAAAAAAATTTCCAGGTGGAAGCATTTTACCGACAAGCGTTCCACTTTTACCTAGGAAAAATTTTCTAGTTGAATCAACTTTTTATAGAGGCCGCCAAAAAACAACAATAGAAACTGTTAAGAGTAAACCTTACATTTGTAGTAGAAACTGACCATAATTTACATCTTCATTAATCTTTTGACGGGGTATAAAGTCCTAGTAATCTACAAAAGATTTTCCTATTAAAATGGGGACTGGATTTTGAAGCAATAGTAAATAATCTGATCGTTTTTGGAAATGAAAAACACATTTTTTTCGACTTGTATTCGTATTAGACTCCAATTTCTAATTTATACGAGACTCAGATTTTTATATCCGTAATAACTTGTCAGGCGAGTAATGTAATGAGAATTAGGCCCGATATGCATACGAAAAATGCTGAGTCCATCCTCGTAACTTGGAGTAGAAGAGCTTGTTGGTGAACAAACTCATTCGTGTATGCATACCGAAAATTATTGATGTTTCATAATCGCTCGAGGCCAAAATAAATCGTGCAAAAGGGGGGTTCAAGTGAAACTACACTCGGTGTCAAAGAGAACCTTTGACGGAGAGACATAAAGACAACCCTGATTGTAATACAATTAAAAAAAAAACAACAAAAAGAACTTTGTGTAATTATTTAACGTATGCTTTCTTCTTAGTTCTTGCATTTTAAGGCCTCAGTACTTAATGTCCAACTCCCATTCTGAGATAAAAATTTAACTGATTTTTCAAAATAGATGAAAACAAAGAGTACTGATGAGATGGTGATTCACTGTATTGTGACATTATACCGACATATATTTTTTTTATATATATGAATAATTGGTGGAATAAATTGTTTTGAAATGGTGGCTTTTGGTCGAATACAGCCCACCCGAAAATGGTGCGACTTTTAATTGCACATTATGAAAGCACAAAAAACATAATTTTAAATGAAATAAAGAAGATATGGATCCACCACATAAAAAATTCTTGAAAAATGCATGGACTGATAGGTGTGGGGGTATGAGCAATGCTATTGAGATATAATTTGGGAACATATTTTAGAACTTAATAATTGTGACCATTGAATTGTCAGTGAGTTCTAGCATTGAATGCACTTTATTATCAATCTAATGATCATAATACATTAAGTTTCCAAATTATGTCTCAATCGAATTAATGATGGGGGTATACATATTTTGACCTAATTTTTATGTGCATAATTACCAAAATGAATCGGGTTAACCTATAACTTTTTAATTAAAATTAAAAATTCTATAGAAATTTTTTTGAGAAAAAAAATTATATTTATACGGAATTGAAGCTTTACAAGAAAATAATAATGCTATTCGGTTTTAGTTTAACAATCTAATTTGTTGGCCTAATCAACTAGAATTGTTATATTAAAATGACAGATTTTATTTAACATTGAGACTTCTTAATTTTTTTGACCTATTAGTAAACCTTGTTACAAACAAATTAGGAATCAGTTACTGCCTAACCATAATTGAGACATAGATCCTATATAATCCTTGACCTATTAGGAAACCATGTAAGAAAATTAGGAATCAGTTACTGCCTGCCCATAATTGGGATCGAGATTCCATATATACACACACACTCTTATAGTTTCCCCTTAATTTTTCCTAGGTCTCCCACCAAATAATTGTTTTAGAGGACTATCGTCTAAGTGTGTTTGATCAAAATCGAGAAGTTCATTCTTATTTTCTTTACTTGAATTATGTTAGAAAGTCTCGCCAACATATTTGTGGTCAACGAGCATCTGGGAATCGTGCCGGAGGACCATCATGAGAGGTTTGAGTATTTCTATGTTCCAGTAAAAGTTTATGGCATAAAATGTGATGATTTTCTAGGAAAGAAAAAGATGGGTGAAGTTTTTTTTTACCAATCTGTCATGTCCCAAATCGTACTTACCATTAGACACAATGGAGGAAATCTTCTCATAATGATCGGTTTAAGTTTAGACTTTTTTGGAGACCAAGAACATCCGAGTGCACAGATAGCGGCCCAATAAGCCCATCCAAGCAATACCCCTCTGGGCTCAAATTGGGCTTCAACGAGGAGCCAGAGAACCCCAAGATTAATGAACACATCCCATGCTTTTAGTCTTTCGGCTGAGACGAGCCACTTAAGTTCTGTCTTCTCTTCTTTGTTCGTTCACATCATACACCTTCACACACACATACACATATTGGACTTCATCCGATTTTGTTCTGCGAGCCAGGTTTTTCAGTTTTGAGCACCATCACTTTCAATTTGGGGCTTTCGATGGTGGATGATCCTCAAAATGTGGGAAGGAACATACTCAATGGTTGTGAAAATTAGAGTATTGTTAATCGCACACGAGTGACAGTGAGGAGGAGGAAGTTGCTTCTATCCTGCCAGCAATGAAATCATCTATTAAAGCATTGGAGAAGGTGACACTCAAAATCAATAATTCTTGTTTAGAGAGAGAATTTGTGATTTGTTTGGAGATGTTTAGCGCCTGGTTGGAGGTCACCCGTATGCCGTGGTCGCATATATATCACGGTGATTGCATCGTCCGATGGTTGAAGAAGAGTAACTTGTGTCCCCTATGCCGCTTAGTCTTGCCTGTTCAATAAATTTATGACCTTACTGTTAGCTTATTTCTCTATCTTTGGTTAGACTTATTTGTTAGTGAAAAAGTGATACAAACTAAGTGTAGAGCCCTTTATATATAGTCAATGAACGTTACAATAAGGATAAAAAGATAAAAAGAGAAAACTTAAGAAGCCCTAATAAACTAGGCTGCTGCTATATCTCCAACACTCCCCCTCCAGCTAGGCGCACAAATGTCAACTAAGTCAAGCTTGACAACAGAGTCCCGAAGAATAGATAGAGTGACAGATTTGGTAAAAATATCTACAATCTGATCACTGGTCCTCACAAACGATAGAGTGACAATACCACTGCTAACCTTCTCCCGAAGAAAGTGAACATCGATCTCTATATGTTTCGTCCTCTCGTATAATACAGAGTCAGAAGGAAGCTGAATAGCAGATCGATTATTACAATATAATATAGATGAAGAAGTCACTAAAAATCTCAACTCGCCAAGAATCGATCGTAGCCAGATAATCTCACATGTGTCAAGTGTCAGTGCTCGATATTCTGCCTCCGCTGACGAGTGAGAGACAACTGACTGCTTTTTGCTCTTCCAAGAGATAAGATAAGTCCCTCGAAAAGCACAGAAACCTGTAGTAGATCGACCATCACATGCTCCCCCATAATCTGAATCTGAATAACAGGCTAGAGAACCAATCTGAAATCCTGATGCATAGAACAACCCAAGTCTAGGACAAGACTTGAGGTACCGAAGAATATGATAAACTGCATCAAGATGATGCTGACATGGTCTGTGCATGAACTGACTAACTCGGCTGACAATGAATGAAATATTTGGCCTAGTGTTGGCTAGGTAGATAAATCTACCTACCAACCTCCGATAGACAGACGGATCTCTCAACTCCTCACCTTCAGCAGTAAGCTTCAAGTTTGGAATCATGGGTGATGATGCCGGTTTGCACCCCAGCATCCCATTGTCTGAGAGAAGATCTAGAATATACTTTCTCTGAGAAAGAATAATACCTCTACTGCTACGGGCAACCTCAATTCCAAGAAAGTATCGTAAAAATTTAAGGTCCTTCACATCGAAGGTCTTCCCAAGGTCTACCTTAACCTGTGAAGTCCCAGAAATATCATCTCCAGTAATAATAATATCATCAACATATACCAAAATGATGACACACTGTCCAGAAGTATTTTTTCGAATGAAACAAGTATGATCAGAATGACATCTGAAAAACCTAAACATACAACAACATCACTAAAGCAAGAGAATCAAGCTCATGGTGACTATTTCAGTCCATAAAGAGACTTACGCANCTCGATATTCTGCCTCCGCTGACGAGTGAGAGACAACTGACTGCTTTTTGCTCTTCCAAGAGATAAGATAAGTCCCTCGAAAAGCACAGAAACCTGTAGTAGATCGACCATCACATGCTCCCCCATAATCTGAATCTGAATAACAGGCTAGAGAACCGGTCTGAGATCCTGATGCATAAAACAACCCAAGTCCAGGACAAGACTTGAGGTACCGAAGAATATGATAAACTGCATCAAGATGATGCTGACATGGTCTGTGCATGAACTGACTAACTCGGCTGACAATGAATGAAATATTTGGCCTAGTGTTGGCTAGGTAGATAAATCTACCTACCAACCTCCGATAGACAGACGGATCTCTCAACTCCTCACCTTCAGCAGTAAGCTTCAAGTTTGGAATCATGGGTGATGATGCCGGTTTGCACCCCAGCATCCCATTGTCTGAGAGAAGATCTAGAATATACTTTCTCTGAGAAAGAATAATACCTCTACTGCTACGGGCAACCTCAATTCCAAGAAAGTATCGTAAAAATTTAAGGTCCTTCACATCGAAGGTCTTCCCAAGGTCTACCTTAACCTGTGAAGTCCCAGAAATATCATCTCCAGTAATAATAATATCATCAACATATACCAAAATGATGACACACTGTCCAGAAGTATTTTGTCGAATGAAACAAGTATGATCAGAATGACATCTGAAAAACCTAAACATACAACAACATCACTAAAGCAAGAGAATCAAGCTCATGGTGACTATTTCAGTCCATAAAGAGACTTACGCAGTCGACATACCTTTCCAACATACTCCCCCTCACCAGGAAAGCCCGGTGGTGCATCCATATAAATAATCTCGTTCAAATCACCGTGAAGAAATGTATTCTTTACATTCAACTAATGAAGAGGTCAAGAGTACTCCACAACTAAAGAAATAATCAGTCGAACAGTAATCAATTTTGCCACGGGGGCAAAGGTAGCACCAAAATCATGACCTAGTACCTAAGTAAAGCTTTTCACCACAAGCCTAGCCTTGTGAAGATCAATAGTACCATCCGCAAGAAACTTCAGGGTGCAAATCCAGCGACAGCAGACAGGCTTCATCCCTGAAGGTAAAGAGACAAGATCTCATGTATGATTATACTGAAAAGCGTCCATCTCTGTCTGCATGGCAAGAACCCACTCAGGCTCCTACATAGCCTCTGAAACAGAGCGAGGAACCGGCATATTTGAAGACCATACTATAAGCCTGAAATATAGAAGACAGAACACCATAAGAAACATAAGCACAGATTAGGTATACAATCCTGATAGTCCAACCATAACGAACAACTGAACGACGATCACGCTGCGAATAACGACGCTCTAAATCATCATCATCCACTGACAATGTCTCATCAGGTAAAACAACTGGCTCAATATCTGCAATCTCATTAATACTAACAACAGGTGTATCAATATGCTCAACAAAACTGAGAAGTATTACCTACATCGCCTGAGGTAGAGGGGACATCAGCAAGGGGATGAGAGTGAGGGCAACGAACATAAACCTACAACGGAAGAGAGGCCGGTGACTCTGTACTAGGGATGAATGGCTTTAGAGGAGGAGAGACCGATGACTCTGTAGTGATAGGGAGCAATGGCTCTGGCTCTGACTCCGAGGGTAATGAAAAATCAAAGGAAGTATCATCCACTAGAGAGGCAGACACATGACTGGAAGAAAAATAAGGAATATGCTCAAAAAAGGTAACATCTAGACTGTGATACATACGGCGCCTAACAGGATTATAATATCGATATCCCTTAGATTGATTGCAATAGCCCACAAAGACACNCGTAACAGGATTATAATACCGATATCCCTTAGATTGATTGCAATAGCCCACAAAGACACAACAAATTACTTTATCATCAAGCTTATAACAAGTAGGAGATCGATCCTAGACAAAAAATGTGCATCCAAAAATACGAGGGGGGACCGAAAAGAGTGTTCACTCAAGAAATAAAACTTGTAAGGGAGCCTTATGCTGAAGAACATGACTCGGCGTATGATTGCACAGAAAGGTAAAAGTCAAAATAGCAAAATACCAATAAGATTTTGACACCCCCATGCCTCTAAGCATACAACGTACCTTCCCTATCAGTCTCCTATTTTTCCTTTCAGCAACGCCATATTGCTCAGGAGTATATGGACAAGTAAGTTACCGAAGGATACCCTGATAAGAAAGGTGAGACATTAAGGCATCAGACACATATTCCTTAACATTATCTGAACAAAGAGCACGAACAATGACATCAAATTGTATTTTAATCATCTGTAGAAACTAAGTGATTATAGGGAGTACATCGGACTTCCTATGCAAAAGGTAGACTCAAGTACAACGGGTATGATCATCTATAAATGTTACATAGTATTAGACACCTGACAGAGCAGTAACAGGAGAAAATCCTCAAATATCAGAGTGTATTAGGTCAAATGACTTGGGTGACTGGTGCATGCGAGGAATATAACTGGCCCTAACATGTTTTGATAGGGAACATATAACACAGTCAAGTTTACCACCAACACAAGCATTGCTCAAAGCAGGAAACAACATACATAAATATTTAAAATTTGTATGTCCAAAACGGTCATGCCACAACTGAACAGTTTGTGACGAAAAATGATAATGACAATTATTAGGTAAAATATTAGCATGCAAGTTAGGAACAGATAAAGATAAAGCATGTGCAAGTGATTTAGGTGGAGGAACTAGTGAAACTGGAGGCGGGTCGCCTAGATAATACAGTCCATTTCTCTCATGTCCCCTAATAATAATCCTCCTGGTACTCAGGTCCTGCAAATAACACGAATCAGATAAAAACACAACCGTACCGTAAAAATCTCTAGCTAACTGATGTACAAATAATAGATTCATGACCAACTTTGGCGCATGAAAAACCAATCGTAATGTAAAGCCATCTGGGTGACGGACTGTACCCCTACTAACAATAGGGGCATGTGTCTCATCTGCTAACTGAACCTGTGTATGTAACTGGTCAACAAAAGGGGTGAAGTGATGGGTCTCACCTGTCATGTGACCATTCGCACCCGAGTCCAACATCCAAAGGGGAGATGGACTGGCATAAACATGAAAGGCACGAGGTATACCTGTAGTGGTGGCTATAGTAATAGTCAGACTCTGAGAAGTTAGAGTGGACATAAGTATATCCAATCGGAAAGTGATAGCATCCATATCATTATGCCAAGGAGGAGCAATAGTAGGAGTAGATAGTGGTATCTCAGCAATAGCAGCAGTACGACCATGAGGAGGCGGCTTAAGCTCTAGATGGAGCTTCCAACAAGCAGCCCTGAGATGTCCTGGTCGGCCACAATAATCACACTGACGAGATTTCCTCTATCTGCGCTGATCTGGGGCACTTTGACAGCGCTGGTCTGAGCTTTGCCCACCCCTGACTGAGGATCCTGAACTAGACCCTGCAGCTGCTGGAAGGGTCATATGATCAACTGGAGGAGTCAAAGCCGCAACTGAAAGTGATGTAATATGGACGCAGCGCTCGTGCAGCTCAATCATCGCATACACCTCATAAAGTAAAGGAAGTGTCAACATCGATAAGATCTGGGAATGAGGTTCCTCAAACTCATCATGAAGCCCCATAAGGAACTTGTGAATTCTATCCTCCTGCTCTCGAGTATGCAAGAATGCTGCTCCCTCGGGCTCTATCCTTGAAATAGTAACAAGAGGACGTAGAGTCTCATACTCAAGTTAGCACTGGGTCAAATAGCCATAATAATTCTAAACGGTTATATCTCCTTGTCGAGCATATGAGAGCTCCTGAAAAAGCTCATAAACACGTACTCCTCGTCCTGACTCAGAATACATCACTGATAATACGCTCCATAGCTTCAGAACAGAACTATGAAACTGGTGAATCTTACAAACAAATGGCTTTATCGAGCCAAATAACCATCCAAGAATAGTGCAGTTCTCAGAGAACCACGTAGAATATCCAGGGTAGGCATCAACTGGATTTGGATGAGATCCCGCCAGCCAACCAAGCTTCCCTACACGGCCTAAGAAAAGCTGGAATGAACGAGATCACTCAGTGAAGTTACAACCATTCAACAACTGTGTCGTAACTTTCTGAGAGAGCATGCCCGGCATTACTGGTAATGCAACTGTGCCAGTAGGTACTGTATACTAGTCGAACATAAAAGTGGAAGTACTAATAGATGTCTCAATAGTAAGAGTCTCAATGATAGAGGTGTCAATAGTGGGAGTCTCAAGTCCCTCAGTAGTAGTCATATCAACAATAATACTAGTGCACCCATGGCAAAAAAATAATTTTAAGAAAAATAGAGGGATAAAATAAGGGAGAATAATATACCTCCAGTCGAACAGTTGCGACAGATAAAGAAGGTTCAGAAAGCTCCCAAATAATCAAGTCACGGTGCCCAAAAATCCGTTAAATATAAATAAATGATCTACTGCATCCAGAGCATATCAACGGAGAAGAGGATTCAACTCATCTTAAAAAGTCCTACGATCCCAAATAATCAAGCGTACGAAGATAAAACACAAAACTGTGACAAAGAGCGCGTCACAGTAGTGGGCTGGTTAACTGGTGTGAGTACTGTGTTGAGTCAATTGGCGTTGATGGGTTTTGGGTTTATGAGTTGCTGATTATTAGTGGGTTTTGGATTTATGTTTGTTAGTGGGTATTTTTTTTTTTTTTTTGTTTTGGTTTCGATGGAATGGGGGCAGTATCTAGGATTGTCGATGTGGATTTCTTTGCTAGTTTGTTAGGTAGTCGATGCAGTGGCTTATAAATGCAGTCAGTACAGTGGGTTTTTTTCGGTAGGCAGTCGGTGCAGTATATACCTCCAGTCGGTGCAGTGGGGTTTGCTGTTTTGCTGGTCTAATTGAGGCAGCCGGTGCAGTGGGGTTTTGGTAGGTGGATGCTATTTGGAGCTGCTGGGATAGGTTGGGCAATATGTCAGTTGGCAGTTTGTATGCCTGCTGAAGGTAGAAGGTGGTTGGGCAGCATGATTATGGTGGAGGCTAGGGTTAGGGTTAGAGTTTGGCTCTGATACCAATTTGAAATATTTGTTAGTGAAAAATGGATACAAACTAAGTGTAGAGTCCCGTATATATAGCCAATGAAAATTACAATAAGGATAAAAAGGTAAAAAGAGAAAACTTAAGAAGCTCTAATAAACTAGGTTGTTGTTATATCTCCAACAGTTATAAGTGTTTGATTTCTCGAGTGAGTGGTAGCATAGAATAACCAACTAACCAGTTATAATATAGGGTTTGTTTGGTTTTTCATTCTTGATTCAATTTTGTATGCATTTTTTTTTTAATTAAATGGACGCTTTTGATTTGATATTGTGAGGTTTTGTCTCAAATTGACTTGTAGTTCATGAAAGACTAGTAATAAATGAATTTGGTTGAGGGATAAAAAGGATGTAAGTGCAACGGTTTTTGGTTTGCTATTTTATACTAATTTTGTAAGAATCTAAAATGACGCCATCCAAAATGATTTGACATTACTATGACATAACNGGACTGGCATAAACATGAAAGGCACGAGGTATACCTGTAGTGGTGGCTATAGTAATAGTCAGACTCTGAGAAGTTAGAGTGGACATAAGTATATCCAATCGGAAAGTGATAGCATCCATATCATTATGCCAAGGAGGAGCAATAGTAGGAGTAGATAGTGGTATCTCAGCAATAGCAGCAGTACGACCATGAGGAGGCGGCTTAAGCTCTAGATGGAGCTTCCAACAAGCAGCCCTGAGATGTCCTGGTCGGCCACAATAATCACACTGACGAGATTTCCTCTATCTGCGCTGATCTGGGGCACTTTGACAGCGCTGGTCTGAGCTTTGCCCACCCCTGACTGAGGATCCTGAACTAGACCCTGCAGCTGCTGGAAGGGTCATATGATCAACTGGAGGAGTCAAAGCCGCAACTGAAAGTGATGTAATATGGACGCAGCGCTCGTGCAGCTCAATCATCGCATACACCTCATAAAGTAAAGGAAGTGTCAACATCGATAAGATCTGGGAATGAGGTTCCTCAAACTCATCATGAAGCCCCATAAGGAACTTGTGAATTCTATCCTCCTGCTCTCGAGTATGCAAGAATGCTGCTCCCTCGGGCTCTATCCTTGAAATAGTAACAAGAGGACGTAGAGTCTCATACTCAAGTTAGCACTGGGTCAAATAGCCATAATAATTCTAAACGGTTATATCTCCTTGTCGAGCATATGAGAGCTCCTGAAAAAGCTCATAAACACGTACTCCTCGTCCTGACTCAGAATACATCACTGATAATACGCTCCATAGCTTCAGAACAGAACTATGAAACTGGTGAATCTTACAAACAAATGGCTTTATCGAGCCAAATAACCATCCAAGAATAGTGCAGTTCTCAGAGAACCACGTAGAATATCCAGGGTAGGCATCAACTGGATTTGGATGAGATCCCGCCAGCCAACCAAGCTTCCCTACACGGCCTAAGAAAAGCTGGAATGAACGAGATCACTCAGTGAAGTTACAACCATTCAACAACTGTGTCGTAACTTTCTGAGAGAGCATGCCCGGCATTACTGGTAATGCAACTGTGCCAGTAGGTACTGTATACTAGTCGAACATAAAAGTGGAAGTACTAATAGATGTCTCAATAGTAAGAGTCTCAATGATAGAGGTGTCAATAGTGGGAGTCTCAAGTCCCTCAGTAGTAGTCATATCAACAATAATACTAGTGCACCCATGGCAAAAAAATAATTTTAAGAAAAATAGAGGGATAAAATAAGGGAGAATAATATACCTCCAGTCGAACAGTTGCGACAGATAAAGAAGGTTCAGAAAGCTCCCAAATAATCAAGTCACGGTGCCCAAAAATCCGTTAAATATAAATAAATGATCTACTGCATCCAGAGCATATCAACGGAGAAGAGGATTCAACTCATCTTAAAAAGTCCTACGATCCCAAATAATCAAGCGTACGAAGATAAAACACAAAACTGTGACAAAGAGCGCGTCACAGTAGTGGGCTGGTTAACTGGTGTGAGTACTGTGTTGAGTCAATTGGCGTTGATGGGTTTTGGGTTTATGAGTTGCTGATTATTAGTGGGTTTTGGATTTATGTTTGTTAGTGGGTATTTTTTTTTTTTTTGTTTTGGTTTCGATGGAATGGGGGCAGTATCTAGGATTGTCGATGTGGATTTCTTTGCTAGTTTGTTAGGTAGTCGATGCAGTGGCTTATAAAGGCAGTCAGTACAGTGGGTTTTTTTCGGTAGGCAGTCGGTGCAGTATATACCTCCAGTCGGTGCAGTGGGGTTTGCTGTTTTGCTGGTCTAATTGAGGCAGCCGGTGCAGTGGGGTTTTGGTAGGTGGATGCTATTTGGAGCTGCTGGGATAGGTTGGGCAATATGTCAGTTGGCAGTTTGTATGCCTGCTGAAGGTAGAAGGTGGTTGGGCAGCATGATTATGGTGGAGGCTAGGGTTAGGGTTAGAGTTTGGCTCTGATACCAATTTGAAATATTTGTTAGTGAAAAATGGATACAAACTAAGTGTAGAGTCCCGTATATATAGCCAATGAAAATTACAATAAGGATAAAAAGGTAAAAAGAGAAAACTTAAGAAGCTCTAATAAACTAGGTTGTTGTTATATCTCCAACAGTTATAAGTGTTTGATTTCTCGAGTGAGTGGTAGCATAGAATAACCAACTAACCAGTTATAATATAGGGTTTGTTTGGTTTTTCATTCTTGATTCAATTTTGTATGCATTTTTTTTTTAATTAAATGGACGCTTTTGATTTGATATTGTGAGGTTTTGTCTCAAATTGACTTGTAGTTCATGAAAGACTAGTAATAAATGAATTTGGTTGAGGGATAAAAAGGATGTAAGTGCAACGGTTTTTGGTTTGCTATTTTATACTAATTTTGTAAGAATCTAAAATGACGCCATCCAAAATGATTTGACATTACTATGACATAACACAACTTGATTGACACCTTAATCGAATAATACGGTCAAGACTGCTAAAATATTTTTCTGCATGAATGAACGCATAGGCTTCGACTATCATCTTTTTCAAGACGGTCAATCTATTGTTCATCTCATAACTTTGTTCATTAGTTTGCGCTTTTGATTTTCTTGAATAAAAAGTGCAACCAATGAGGGTAGATAATGACAAATGGATCCATTTGTGTTCTAAATTTGTTAAGTTTATTGTGACGGACCCATAATTTGAGTATTGAGGTAAATAATTATGTGATTAGAAATAAATAAAGTACACAACAACACAAGAGATTTACATGATTTGACAATTATTTACATCCACGAGGTGTGACTAAATCTACTATGAGAGAACATGCACAAGTCATTGTACATCTGTATGTAAATGCCCTATTTATAGACAGATGCAAAACGCAGAAGTCTAACTTCTGCATTGCAAGTTGCACAGTTGGCCTACAAAAGGCACACAGTATGAGCACCTTTGCCTTTTCATTCTTCACCAGCCCTCTGCCCACCATTTACAGGTACATGGACAATTTGAATTATTACTAAAATTTGGCTGAGTTTCTTGTTTATATGTTCATATTTGCTTCAACTTGGCTCAATTTCTTGCTCGTAGATAGAGTCTAATGCAATTTGGCTATGCTTGGCTCATTATTAAGCTTGAGCTCGGGTCATCAAGTAAATCCTACAAACTTACAATCAATGAACAGATAATCTATTTGATTAGAAACACAACATTTTAGTCCATTTAAGTTAAGGGTGTTATTTTATCATTTTTTCATCCCATAAAATATTTAAAGATTTTATGCAAACGAATCGTGTTTGAGTCTACCAAGTTTAGCAGCATATTGCTAGGGCTATACCAGCCAAACCGAGGTAAGTATCGAATAAATCAAGAGTTTTTTCAATAGTTAAAAGAAAATGTTGGAATGCTCTGCCATATTTGGTCATCTTGAATGTTATTTATTTATTTATTTTTTGTCTTGAATGTTAAATGAGTTAAAGATTCTAATCAAAATTTGTTGATTTTCTAATACGAAAAGAATTCAGTCAGAGCTTGGTTCAAAATAGGGCTTGGGCTGAGGCATGGGCTTGGTCTTGGGCCTGTGCAAGTTACATTTCGCATCCACACAAAATACATAATCTACTTGACTCATGTGAGAATGAAACTTAATCAAAAATTATTTAATTTTATTATAATACATAACATTGATCAATAAAATTAAACCTTCTTTTTTTAATTAAGAGGTTTTATAACGTGAAAATCAAATCATCCGTGTTTGACATTAGTCTAAGCTATATTTACTATGTATGTTAGTCAATCATTTCATTATCGAGTTCGTATTATTTATATTTGTATTTGTTAACATATCACGTCTCAAATAAACACCCTTCAAGACCATGAGCCAAAAAATTAGGTGTAACTCGAATAGGCTTAACATGAATCGAGCCCTAAAAATATAGGGTTTTGGTTAAAGTTTTTAAAATCGGGGTTAGACTTGAACTAAAAAACCTCAACTCAAGTTGAATTTGGATCATAATTGGATTAAGACTTTGAGTTGTCTCGAATTGAATTTGAACTGTACTCATGTTGAGGACTCAGGTTCAACCGGAACCCAACTCGAATTATAAAAATTGGGCCTAACTCGAATTCACAATTCAGGTTCAATCCGAATGATTTTAAGTATATTTTAAGTTTTTATTGAATTTATTTTGAATTTAAGTTGATTAAATTATTGTGTTATGTCCAAAATTGAACCCTAATTACGAGTCCAAATTCAACCCGAATTACAAGTCCGATTTAACTCTGAATTAGTTAACCTACACAAAATCGAAGGTTAGCCAAAATTAAATTGGGCAATACTCGGTATGTGTACCTCAAGTTGAAAATCGGGCTCAAATTGAGTTAGGATTAAAAATTTTAAAACTTGAGTTAGGTCCGAATAAATCCTCTAAAAATTTTACAACTTGAATTAGGTCCGAATAAATCCTCTAAAAATTTTACAACTTGAATTAGGTCCGAATGCACCATTATAAAAAATTGAGCTTTTGGTAACAGCCATCCAAGTGGCACAGTGACTCTTAGACATTTCTTCACAGGTGTACACCACCATACTCAAGGTCGACCAGCCGCCGCGTGAACAGCTGAGGCAACACCGAGTCTTCTCCACGTGAAAGCGAAACATAGACTCAATGTCGTAGTGCCGTAACTGGTCAACCGACACAGACCCATTTTGTCAAAACAAAACAAACAGTCGGAGGTTTCAACGAGTGGGTTAGTGGCCCTGCAAGATGTGTCTTCATCCGTAGCTATCTCTACTGATATGCGACGCGGAAAAAAGGGNTTTTTGTTTTGGTTTCGATGGAATGGGGGCAGTATCTAGGATTGTCGATGTGGATTTCTTTGCTAGTTTGTTAGGTAGTCGATGCAGTGGCTTATAAAGGCAGTCAGTACAGTGGGTTTTTTTCGGTAGGCAGTCGGTGCAGTATATACCTCCAGTCGGTGCAGTGGGGTTTGCTGTTTTGCTGGTCTAATTGAGGCAGCCGGTGCAGTGGGGTTTTGGTAGGTGGATGCTATTTGGAGCTGCTGGGATAGGTTGGGCAATATGTCAGTTGGCAGTTTGTATGCCTGCTGAAGGTAGAAGGTGGTTGGGCAGCATGATTATGGTGGAGGCTAGGGTTAGGGTTAGAGTTTGGCTCTGATACCAATTTGAAATATTTGTTAGTGAAAAATGGATACAAACTAAGTGTAGAGTCCCGTATATATAGCCAATGAAAATTACAATAAGGATAAAAAGGTAAAAAGAGAAAACTTAAGAAGCTCTAATAAACTAGGTTGTTGTTATATCTCCAACAGTTATAAGTGTTTGATTTCTCGAGTGAGTGGTAGCATAGAATAACCAACTAACCAGTTATAATATAGGGTTTGTTTGGTTTTTCATTCTTGATTCAATTTTGTATGCATTTTTTTTTTAATTAAATGGACGCTTTTGATTTGATATTGTGAGGTTTTGTCTCAAATTGACTTGTAGTTCATGAAAGACTAGTAATAAATGAATTTGGTTGAGGGATAAAAAGGATGTAAGTGCAACGGTTTTTGGTTTGCTATTTTATACTAATTTTGTAAGAATCTAAAATGACGCCATCCAAAATGATTTGACATTACTATGACATAACACAACTTGATTGACACCTTAATCGAATAATACGGTCAAGACTGCTAAAATATTTTTCTGCATGAATGAACGCATAGGCTTCGACTATCATCTTTTTCAAGACGGTCAATCTATTGTTCATCTCATAACTTTGTTCATTAGTTTGCGCTTTTGATTTTCTTGAATAAAAAGTGCAACCAATGAGGGTAGATAATGACAAATGGATCCATTTGTGTTCTAAATTTGTTAAGTTTATTGTGACGGACCCATAATTTGAGTATTGAGGTAAATAATTATGTGATTAGAAATAAATAANATCCCCAAATAATACCTCCACCTCCACATCCTGCCGTTGCCTAGCTAGAACTTGCGACAAATAGAAGGCCTTGGTTGATTAAGCCATAAATTTATTAAGTTAGGCAGGTAGCTTGTCATATTCTTGTGAACATAGACAAATGCAAGGTGACATAAGAAATGCACAATTTGCAGCATAGTCAAAGTAGTTCTAGACATAGGTTTTGAAGGTCTTCGATTATTTTCATTGCAATAATAGAGGACAATGGTCCCTCCTCATGTACATCAACTGAATTTCTTCTTTGTCTTCTCCGTTGCTTGCAATAATTTTAGGAAACTCTACAATTATGTATTCTACTTCATGTCATAAAAAAACCCACCTAGACATAGGAGTATTATCTAATGCATACATAATGAAAGCTTCAGAAATTGAGGTAGAGAGCACAGATAATTTAGTACAGGATATCATGGATGACTAATATTTCGCTACGACGTGTGTTGAATCAGACACAAAACCATACCCCATTAGAACTAGGGTTTTTGTAGTTAGTATTTTTGGAAATTTCGAATTTTTCCAAATAATTTTGTAGGGCACTTAGGTGATGTATACTAATGTATATATGTTATAAACTCATGGTTAAACGTAAGACTTTCTCTTGCTTTCATTTCATAACATCTTTTTGTGATATTCGTTCGCTTGTCAAAACATTGAGGCCATCCATCTCCTTAGATCAATGATTCAAATAGGTAATAACAAGTTTTGACAGATCACATTTTTGGCATTTTCTTTTGTATATGTTGTTGTTTCGTAATAAAATGGTCTATGAATTGATTCATTTCTTTTTCTTTAATTTTTGTTGAATGGGAAAGGAATAATTGTTCCTTTCACACCAGGTATTTCAAGAACGACTCAATCTCCGTGGGTGTTTTTAAAAATATTTGAGGACTTGAAAGTCATCCATTAATCAAAGGAGTTGCTTCATTTCAGTCAACATTTGATGCTAATTAGTGTTCTAAAATCTTCCAACGAAACCGATCATGTCGACCTTACCCCCATTCGAAGGCAAGTCAGGTTTGCCATGATAATAAATATGCATTTATCTCATATAAGACCTTTTTCCATGGATACCTGTGAGGTGATAATCAGTCGTATACTTATACTATCCAGTTTGTAATACGTGTAATTACAAGGCCAAGATATATATATGTGGCTGTCAGTCTTAGAGAGTGGAGATCACCCCCTGACAAAATGACTCATATTTTGCACTTTTCTACTGCTCTTTCTTTGTTTGGATTATTTGCAATTAGTGGCTGTTGTTGAATGCCTTGGATCTAAAAATAGAATTTTGGATGAGGATGAATGATGTTAAGTTGTCTACATTATCTTCCCGGAGAAAGGAAAAATACACAAAAAGAAAAATAATTCAAAAAGCACACAAAATGTGCACTACTATATACATTTATTTATTTATTTTTCATTTTTCCTATTCTTTGAATGGTGAAGAGGGTTGGGATTGATGTATGTTAAGGTTATTTTATTGAAACACATGTTTCGCAAACTTGACTCACCAAAATAATTTTTGCCATGTATGTATAGGATTGCATACATTTTATCTTTCAAAAAAAAAAAAAAACACTCATCTATCTAAATTTTGTCTTGAATGGAGGCTCGCACCCTAACTTTTTTTATTTTCAAAAAACTTGGTTGGAAGTTGAACTACTTTTAAAGAAATAGTGTATCAATTATCAAAATTGTCAAACAAAACAAGCATAAAATATGTGTAATTCAAGTTCTTCAAAATATTTTATAAACAATTAATCATGCATTTTCAATGGCTTTGTTGGGGTCTTTTCTTCATGAAAAGTGTTTTATCACAACCACCAAGAGCTTCGAACCTTTTGATTTTCCTCTCAAAACCCGATTATTATATCCCCAGAGGCTTACATGGTGTGACAATAGTTCAACTAAGAAGGGGATGGAGTCAAGATTTTTTTTTTGCAGTTGTACAACCTTGTACGTACTACGAAAATTCATATCTTTCATCCATATGGTTTTTTAGTACTAATTACGATGAAGACAGGTGTCTCCATTGCTCCCACTCTATATCTGTCATTTTAAGACAGGTGTCTCCATTGCTCCAATCTAAATCTGTCACTGTTAATGTGATTGACGTTACATAATTTAAATAAAATTTTAAATTTAAATATATATATATTTTTTTAATGAGTGTTGGATGAGTGAGTTTTATTAAAAATTTTAATGGGACTTACTTATCCAAATAGGGGGGGCTGTCCAGAACGCGAGTCAAATATTTCAGCTGTTGCTGGAAGATCTTTTGACTAAGGTGTGGGTTGGGGGGTGCATCACTGTGGAAAGGAACCCACAACACAGAAATTATTGTACGTACCAAGATATTTCAAACAATCACGCCCCTGTGGCCCCCTATAGCTTTGATACCCACTTAATTGAAAAAGGCAAAAGGAACAGTGGAAAATTATTTTCCGAGCGACTACCAACAGACACAACCCAAAGAAAGTATGAGGCAAAGAGAAGCCAGCATCAACAAACGACACAGATAATAGTGCCCAATGATCATGCAGAACAAAGACTTTACTACTCCTAATTAGGGTTGTGTTTTGATTAAGATCGGATTTTATTGATATTAATTTGAATTGGACTTAAAAATTTTGATTCAAATCTAATTTGATCGTCTGTCGGATTTGAGCTGCATAATGCACATCCGAATATGTTAAAAATCAGAAATTCCATCTGTTCAAAATGTCAAATTAAGCATAAGTTTTACCAGCTTAATTTTAATTTACCATATTGAATTATAATTGAATTGGGTATTTGTATATTTCCTAACCTGAATTTTAGCTTCAAATTCAAATAGTCAGTTAAATATGTCAATCTATCTCCAAGAAATCGAGTTCGGATTGAATTTTGATTGCTAAGTTTACTGCTAATACCCTGGTCTCGATATTTTTCTGAGTTTTTGCAAAATTTTTAATTACTTTAGTTCAATGATGTTTGCTTCTGAAGGAATTTAGGGTTTACAAACCATGATTTGCCAACTAAGTTTAAACACGTGACAGTCATCACGTGTCAAAAGGAATTGTTTTAAATAGCTCTGCCATGATCGAAAATGATATATTATACCGAGTAAACTACTCGGCTGAGTATATTGTAACGTACCCAAACAAAATTGAGTTCTTGAGCAAGGAAAATGTGGGTTGGACAGAGCTTAACGATATATATATATATATTCAGAAAAAGAGACTATCAGAATAAAGTTGAATGAGAGTCCGACTCTATTTACTAGTTGTGCGTGCTAGATTTTGCACAATATAAACACGATAACAGATTTCTCTCTTGATGAATTCGAGTAAGGCTGAGAAAGGTTCCTGAAACAAAGAAAGACATGTTAGAAGGGCGCCAGAGTGTTTTTCGGCCTATCCCCTTCGACGATCAAGTCAGTTTTTTTGAGAGAGAGGAAGAAGAAAACACTGAGTATAATTNGAGGTGATAATCAGTCGTATACTTATACTATCCAGTTTGTAATACGTGTAATTACAAGGCCAAGATATATATATGTGGCTGTCAGTCTTAGAGAGTGGAGATCACCCCCTGACAAAATGACTCATATTTTGCACTTTTCTACTGCTCTTTCTTTGTTTGGATTATTTGCAATTAGTGGCTGTTGTTGAATGCCTTGGATCTAAAAATAGAATTTTGGATGAGGATGAATGATGTTAAGTTGTCTACATTATCTTCCCGGAGAAAGGAAAAATACACAAAAAGAAAAATAATTCAAAAAGCACACAAAATGTGCACTACTATATACATTTATTTATTTATTTTTCATTTTTCCTATTCTTTGAATGGTGAAGAGGGTTGGGATTGATGTATGTTAAGGTTATTTTATTGAAACACATGTTTCGCAAACTTGACTCACCAAAATAATTTTTGCCATGTATGTATAGGATTGCATACATTTTATCTTTCAAAAAAAAAAAAAAACACTCATCTATCTAAATTTTGTCTTGAATGGAGGCTCGCACCCTAACTTTTTTTATTTTCAAAAAACTTGGTTGGAAGTTGAACTACTTTTAAAGAAATAGTGTATCAATTATCAAAATTGTCAAACAAAACAAGCATAAAATATGTGTAATTCAAGTTCTTCAAAATATTTTATAAACAATTAATCATGCATTTTCAATGGCTTTGTTGGGGTCTTTTCTTCATGAAAAGTGTTTTATCACAACCACCAAGAGTTTCGAACCTTTTGATTTTCCTCTCAAAACCCGATTATTATATCTCCAGAGGCTTACATGGTGTGACAATAGTTCAACTAAGAAGGGGATGGAGTCGAGATTTTTTTTTTGCAGTTGTACAACCTTGTACGTACTACGAAAATTCATATCTTTCATCCATATGATTTTTTAGTACTAATTACGATGAAGACAGGTGTCTCCATTGCTCCCACTCTACATCTGTCACTTTAAGACAGGTGTTTCCGTTGCTCCAATCTAAATCTGCCACTGTTAATGTGATTAACGTTACATAATCTAAATAAAATTTTAAATTTAAATATATATATATATATATATATTTTTATTAGTGTTGAATGAATGAGTTTCACAAAAAATTTTAATGAGACTTACTTATCTAAATAGGGGGGGGGGGGGGGGGGGGGGNTTATAATTGAATTGGGTATTTGTATATTTCCTAACCTGAATTTTAGCTTCAAATTCAAATAGTCAGTTAAATATGTCAATCTATCTCCAAGAAATCGAGTTCGGATTGAATTTTGATTGCTAAGTTTACTGCTAATACCCTGGTCTCGATATTTTTCTGAGTTTTTGCAAAATTTTTAATTACTTTAGTTCAATGATGTTTGCTTCTGAAGGAATTTAGGGTTTACAAACCATGATTTGCCAACTAAGTTTAAACACGTGACAGTCATCACGTGTCAAAAGGAATTGTTTTAAATAGCTCTGCCATGATCGAAAATGATATATTATACCGAGTAAACTACTCGGCTGAGTATATTGTAACGTACCCAAACAAAATTGAGTTCTTGAGCAAGGAAAATGTGGGTTGGACAGAGCTTAACGATATATATATATATATTCAGAAAAAGAGACTATCAGAATAAAGTTGAATGAGAGTCCGACTCTATTTACTAGTTGTGCGTGCTAGATTTTGCACAATATAAACACGATAACAGATTTCTCTCTTGATGAATTCGAGTAAGGCTGAGAAAGGTTCCTGAAACAAAGAAAGACATGTTAGAAGGGCGCCAGAGTGTTTTTCGGCCTATCCCCTTCGACGATCAAGTCAGTTTTTTTGAGAGAGAGGAAGAAGAAAACACTGAGTATAATTTGTAGCCAAGGTTTTTCGTTGCCTACCGTCTTGCCTTTTGTGAGGAGTATTTATACCTTAAAAACTTATGATTGCTGTCAGTGTGGTCAGTAGGTGATCATTAGGTACAGGTAACGTGTCTATGGTTTCCTATGAGGAATGTCTTCTTTTTTAACTGCTTGGGATCCCAAGCAACCAAGGCTGTGTCATCGGCCTGCCGACTGTTCAATGAGCTCCTCTCGGGNCGTGTTTCGCAAATTTGACTCACCAATAATTTTTGCCGTGTATGAATAGGATTGCATACATTTTATCTTAAAAAAAAAAAAAACACTCATTTATCTAAATTTTGTCTTGAATGGAGGCTCGCACCCTAACTTTTTTTATTTTCAAAAAACTTGGTTGGAAGTTGAACTACTTTTAAAGAAATAGTGTATCAATTATCAAAATTGTCAAACAAAACAAGCATAAAATATGTGTAATTCAAGTTCTTCAAAATATTTTATAAACAATTAATCATGCATTTTCAATGGCTTTGTTGGGGTCTTTTCTTCATGAAAAGTGTTTTATCACAACCACCAAGAGTTTCGAACCTTTTGATTTTCCTCTCAAAACCCGATTATTATATCTCCAGAGGCTTACATGGTGTGACAATAGTTCAACTAAGAAGGGGATGGAGTCGAGATTTTTTTTTTGCAGTTGTACAACCTTGTACGTACTACGAAAATTCATATCTTTCATCCATATGATTTTTTAGTACTAATTACGATGAAGACAGGTGTCTCCATTGCTCCCACTCTACATCTGTCACTTTAAGACAGGTGTTTCCGTTGCTCCAATCTAAATCTGCCACTGTTAATGTGATTAACGTTACATAATCTAAATAAAATTTTAAATTTAAATATATATATATATATATATATTTTTATTAGTGTTGAATGAATGAGTTTCACAAAAAATTTTAATGAGACTTACTTATCTAAATAGGGGGGGGGGGGGGGGGGGGGGNACCTTTTGATTTTCCTCTCAAAACCCGATTATTATATCCCCAGAGGCTTACATGGTGTGACAATAGTTCAACTAAGAAGGGGATGGAGTCAAGATTTTTTTTTTGCAGTTGTACAACCTTGTACGTACTACGAAAATTCATATCTTTCATCCATATGGTTTTTTAGTACTAATTACGATGAAGACAGGTGTCTCCATTGCTCCCACTCTATATCTGTCATTTTAAGACAGGTGTCTCCATTGCTCCAATCTAAATCTGTCACTGTTAATGTGATTGACGTTACATAATTTAAATAAAATTTTAAATTTAAATATATATATATTTTTTTAATGAGTGTTGGATGAGTGAGTTTTATTAAAAATTTTAATGGGACTTACTTATCCAAATAGGGGGGGCTGTCCAGAACGCGAGTCAAATATTTCAGCTGTTGCTGGAAGATCTTTTGACTAAGGTGTGGGTTGGGGGGTGCATCACTGTGGAAAGGAACCCACAACACAGAAATTATTGTACGTACCAAGATATTTCAAACAATCACGCCCCTGTGGCCCCCTATAGCTTTGATACCCACTTAATTGAAAAAGGCAAAAGGAACAGTGGAAAATTATTTTCCGAGCGACTACCAACAGACACAACCCAAAGAAAGTATGAGGCAAAGAGAAGCCAGCATCAACAAACGACACAGATAATAGTGCCCAATGATCATGCAGAACAAAGACTTTACTACTCCTAATTAGGGTTGTGTTTTGATTAAGATCGGATTTTATTGATATTAATTTGAATTGGACTTAAAAATTTTGATTCAAATCTAATTTGATCGTCTGTCGGATTTGAGCTGCATAATGCACATCCGAATATGTTAAAAATCAGAAATTCCATCTGTTCAAAATGTCAAATTAAGCATAAGTTTTACCAGCTTAATTTTAATTTACCATATTGAATTATAATTGAATTGGGTATTTGTATATTTCCTAACCTGAATTTTAGCTTCAAATTCAAATAGTCAGTTAAATATGTCAATCTATCTCCAAGAAATCGAGTTCGGATTGAATTTTGATTGCTAAGTTTACTGCTAATACCCTGGTCTCGATATTTTTCTGAGTTTTTGCAAAATTTTTAATTACTTTAGTTCAATGATGTTTGCTTCTGAAGGAATTTAGGGTTTACAAACCATGATTTGCCAACTAAGTTTAAACACGTGACAGTCATCACGTGTCAAAAGGAATTGTTTTAAATAGCTCTGCCATGATCGAAAATGATATATTATACCGAGTAAACTACTCGGCTGAGTATATTGTAACGTACCCAAACAAAATTGAGTTCTTGAGCAAGGAAAATGTGGGTTGGACAGAGCTTAACGATATATATATATATATTCAGAAAAAGAGACTATCAGAATAAAGTTGAATGAGAGTCCGACTCTATTTACTAGTTGTGCGTGCTAGATTTTGCACAATATAAACACGATAACAGATTTCTCTCTTGATGAATTCGAGTAAGGCTGAGAAAGGTTCCTGAAACAAAGAAAGACATGTTAGAAGGGCGCCAGAGTGTTTTTCGGCCTATCCCCTTCGACGATCAAGTCAGTTTTTTTGAGAGAGAGGAAGAAGAAAACACTGAGTATAATTTGTAGCCAAGGTTTTTCGTTGCCTACCGTCTTGCCTTTTGTGAGGAGTATTTATACCTTAAAAACTTATGATTGCTGTCAGTGTGGTCAGTAGGTGATCATTAGGTACAGGTAACGTGTCTATGGTTTCCTATGAGGAATGTCTTCTTTTTTAACTGCTTGGGATCCCAAGCAACCAAGGCTGTGTCATCGGCCTGCCGACTGTTCAATGAGCTCCTCTCGGGGAGGATGTAATAAATGTCCAGCCTTAGAGACATTTATTATCTTTCACTTCCGAGCTTTACCGCATTAAATGTTGTCTCATCAAGGGAATGGTGTAATTAAATGCTTGCTTTCCCAAGTCGTATGTCAGCAAGGGCATCCGGTCTTTGTGTCTCTGATGTAACACAATATGTCACGCGTTCATTCTCCATTGGTTGTGTCCCCTGCCTTCTTGAGTCTTCTGACACTAATTGTGTAAGACGAGGTCATGATGGCTAACATAGCCTAGGCTAGTGGCCTGTACATCGATAGCTCTGCAGGAGCAGAGAATGTCATCCTGGACGGTACTCCTCGGAACCAAGAAGGAAGTACACATAGGGACCGATGTACCATATCCCCCCGACCGAGGGGTACGTGTCGGTACGTAAACGTACTGGATGTCATTGATCCCTACGACCAGTACCTCGGGGGGAGAGGGACTTGTGAACCAATAGGTACGTGTTGTGATCACAATAACAAGAANGTTTCGAACCTTTTGATTTTCCTCTCAAAACCCGATTATTATATCTCCAGAGGCTTACATGGTGTGACAATAGTTCAACTAAGAAGGGGATGGAGTCGAGATTTTTTTTTTGCAGTTGTACAACCTTGTACGTACTACGAAAATTCATATCTTTCATCCATATGATTTTTTAGTACTAATTACGATGAAGACAGGTGTCTCCATTGCTCCCACTCTACATCTGTCACTTTAAGACAGGTGTTTCCGTTGCTCCAATCTAAATCTGCCACTGTTAATGTGATTAACGTTACATAATCTAAATAAAATTTTAAATTTAAATATATATATATATATATATATATTNGCTTCGAACCTTTTGATTTTCCTCTCAAAACCCGATTATTATATCCCCAGAGGCTTACATGGTGTGACAATAGTTCAACTAAGAAGGGGATGGAGTCAAGATTTTTTTTTTGCAGTTGTACAACCTTGTACGTACTACGAAAATTCATATCTTTCATCCATATGGTTTTTTAGTACTAATTACGATGAAGACAGGTGTCTCCATTGCTCCCACTCTATATCTGTCATTTTAAGACAGGTGTCTCCATTGCTCCAATCTAAATCTGTCACTGTTAATGTGATTGACGTTACATAATTTAAATAAAATTTTAAATTTAAATATATATATATTTTTTTAATGAGTGTTGGATGAGTGAGTTTTATTAAAAATTTTAATGGGACTTACTTATCCAAATAGGGGGGGCTGTCCAGAACGCGAGTCAAATATTTCAGCTGTTGCTGGAAGATCTTTTGACTAAGGTGTGGGTTGGGGGGTGCATCACTGTGGAAAGGAACCCACAACACAGAAATTATTGTACGTACCAAGATATTTCAAACAATCACGCCCCTGTGGCCCCCTATAGCTTTGATACCCACTTAATTGAAAAAGGCAAAAGGAACAGTGGAAAATTATTTTCCGAGCGACTACCAACAGACACAACCCAAAGAAAGTATGAGGCAAAGAGAAGCCAGCATCAACAAACGACACAGATAATAGTGCCCAATGATCATGCAGAACAAAGACTTTACTACTCCTAATTAGGGTTGTGTTTTGATTAAGATCGGATTTTATTGATATTAATTTGAATTGGACTTAAAAATTTTGATTCAAATCTAATTTGATCGTCTGTCGGATTTGAGCTGCATAATGCACATCCGAATATGTTAAAAATCAGAAATTCCATCTGTTCAAAATGTCAAATTAAGCATAAGTTTTACCAGCTTAATTTTAATTTACCATATTGAATTATAATTGAATTGGGTATTTGTATATTTCCTAACCTGAATTTTAGCTTCAAATTCAAATAGTCAGTTAAATATGTCAATCTATCTCCAAGAAATCGAGTTCGGATTGAATTTTGATTGCTAAGTTTACTGCTAATACCCTGGTCTCGATATTTTTCTGAGTTTTTGCAAAATTTTTAATTACTTTAGTTCAATGATGTTTGCTTCTGAAGGAATTTAGGGTTTACAAACCATGATTTGCCAACTAAGTTTAAACACGTGACAGTCATCACGTGTCAAAAGGAATTGTTTTAAATAGCTCTGCCATGATCGAAAATGATATATTATACCGAGTAAACTACTCGGCTGAGTATATTGTAACGTACCCAAACAAAATTGAGTTCTTGAGCAAGGAAAATGTGGGTTGGACAGAGCTTAACGATATATATATATATATTCAGAAAAAGAGACTATCAGAATAAAGTTGAATGAGAGTCCGACTCTATTTACTAGTTGTGCGTGCTAGATTTTGCACAATATAAACACGATAACAGATTTCTCTCTTGATGAATTCGAGTAAGGCTGAGAAAGGTTCCTGAAACAAAGAAAGACATGTTAGAAGGGCGCCAGAGTGTTTTTCGGCCTATCCCCTTCGACGATCAAGTCAGTTTTTTTGAGAGAGAGGAAGAAGAAAACACTGAGTATAATTTGTAGCCAAGGTTTTTCGTTGCCTACCGTCTTGCCTTTTGTGAGGAGTATTTATACCTTAAAAACTTATGATTGCTGTCAGTGTGGTCAGTAGGTGATCATTAGGTACAGGTAACGTGTCTATGGTTTCCTATGAGGAATGTCTTCTTTTTTAACTGCTTGGGATCCCAAGCAACCAAGGCTGTGTCATCGGCCTGCCGACTGTTCAATGAGCTCCTCTCGGGGAGGATGTAATAAATGTCCAGCCTTAGAGACATTTATTATCTTTCACTTCCGAGCTTTACCGCATTAAATGTTGTCTCATCAAGGGAATGGTGTAATTAAATGCTTGCTTTCCCAAGTCGTATGTCAGCAAGGGCATCCGGTCTTTGTGTCTCTGATGTAACACAATATGTCACGCGTTCATTCTCCATTGGTTGTGTCCCCTGCCTTCTTGAGTCTTCTGACACTAATTGTGTAAGACGAGGTCATGATGGCTAACATAGCCTAGGCTAGTGGCCTGTACATCGATAGCTCTGCAGGAGCAGAGAATGTCATCCTGGACGGTACTCCTCGGAACCAAGAAGGAAGTACACATAGGGACCGATGTACCATATCCCCCCGACCGAGGGGTACGTGTCGGTACGTAAACGTACTGGATGTCATTGATCCCTACGACCAGTACCTCGGGGGGAGAGGGACTTGTGAACCAATAGGTACGTGTTGTGATCACAATAACAAGAATTTAGTGACACCGAGGACACGTGTCTTCATTTTAGAATATTTTGAAAATGTCTCATCACTAGGAGGACCCCCGAACAGAATAAATAGTTAGACATCCCTAGAAACATAAGATGGTTGACGGGATTAAAATGGCACATTATAAACATGTGACCTATAAAACTAACCACTGAGACTAAAGTTGATTTTGATTACAAGATTAATTAAGTGACTTTGGCTAGGTTTAAAATGTGTCACCTCACTGCTACCAGCGGATAGATTTATTGAAATCTGTCATATTTTATATTGTAAATTCGAAATATTCTAATTAGTTACATCTGAGATAAGTTGGCAAGGAGTTTGAGGGTATTTTTCTTTTCTTTTTTTTGGAGTCGGGACATTCAGCACCAAAACCTAGTGGGATCCTCATTATAGTCTCGTAAAAATACATAATCAAATTTTGCTGTAGGGTAAAACATACATTATTCACATCGGATATAAGTTTAACTTTAATAGATTCATTTTAAAATTAAATTGATTGGTTAAACCTATTTTATAAATGAGTCAATACAAACTTTATTATTCATGATACGAACTCAACTATAAATGAATATAGTTGATCTAATTATAAATGTACACAACCCAGGCCGGACTATACTTGAATATAAATGAGTTGGCCACAAATAAATTAAAAGGGTTTTTGGAAATCGGTACAGTGTCTTGGACTTTTAGGAGGAAACATCTAAGGATATACTTTTTGGGATTTTAAGGACATGTATTTGTACAAAGACCAAAAAAACACAAATCTATTTCAAAACGCAATACAAAAATCAAACAAAATCAATTACACAATTCAAAAATCAAATAAAATCAAATCTCCTTAGTTTTAGATTTTTTATAATTAAACTATCCATATAAAATCCACATTTCAAAATTTAAAATAAATTCAAATCTCCTTTATTTATATACATACACGTATGTACAAAAATAAACATATATATACATAAATATATATACAAAAATAAAGAACGCGCATTACGACACTATGACGCATATATATATACTAATCATAACTTATGTCTATAGGCACGATAAAACATAAGATTATAGCCTTCTAAAAATTAATCCCACTATACTAAATTTAAAATTTATTTCTACTTATTATTTTCTTAAAAATAGCATCAAAATTTTCTTATAATGCATAACTTGATAAAAAATTTTCAACATGTGTACACTATCGTATGAATAATAAATGAAATAAAAGTTGTGTTAAACTACAAATTAACTAATATTAAATGCTTGAACATATGATAGAATTTAGTGATGTGATTTTTTAGAAGGAAAATGTATAACAGATAAAGATTCAACTTGTTAACTGATTTATTATATAGATATATACAGTAACAGTGCCTCTATTACTACTGTGGGATAGTAAAAATACTTTTTGTTACTATTTTCGGGACAGTAACAATGTCACTATTATTGTCTCACGACAGTAACAGTGTCTCTGTTACTGTTTAATGAAAAAATTCCATCTTTTTTTTCTCTTACACTTTCTCCCCAACCAAACAGAACAAATTTGAGATTCACAGAAAAAAGAAAAACAACAACCTAGAAAATGGCTCACCAACAAAAATCAAACAAAAAAAAAAAGAATCACACACAGAGAACAATGAAGAATGAATAAAAAAAAAAAGAGCTTGATGTGGATGGGAATGAACAAACCAGTCCTCTTTGAACACAATCAGACTTGATCATGATAACAACCTACTCCATTTCTTCGTTCTGTGATGTTGTGATGTCTTCAATCTGGCAATAAATTGAAACGAAGATGGTGAGAGAGAAGAGATAAAGAATGATATAAAATATAAGGGAGAGAAGTGAGAAATTAAAGGAAGAGAAAGAAGTCTTGAAATGATATGCGTGATCCACTAAAGGTGAAAATAGGAAAAAAAAAAAAAAAAAGGGGACTATTGGACATACTTATAAAAAAATACATAACATATATCGGTAATCATCCAGAGAGATTGCATATGTCCTTATTGACAAAAGAGTTCCTCATATTATACTTGATTCTAATTTTCATTAAATTAAATTGCAAAATTTAACCTTTCTTTCCTCAGTCTTTGGGAACTACAGATGAGAATATGATTCTGATTGCCCAATGTCCATCAACTATCATGGCAATGATTTGTGCTTATAATCACCAAATGCTAAGTGCTTAAACCCTTTTGGGATTATTCCAATCAAATGCTACCTAAGAAATGTTTGACTGAGAATTGATATGCTCTCAAATCCAAATATATAATTATTGTACCTGTGTTATTCTTTTTGAGAAAGTGTTAAACCATCTTCAAATATACGTTTAACTCTTTTGTTGGTGTGCTCAAATTTAGAATAATGACTAGTGTTAATCAGTTAAGGTGATGTACCATTCGGTTCAAATCTAGGATTAGTTTTTGCCAAAATGAGAGTAAAACTACTTATAACATACCTCGTTCAAATAACTTTTACTGTTTTACACGTGTCTTTTGAGTAATCTATTCATCTGATTATGTAGCAATCTTAGTAAAACGTAGTTGGAATGGACTTATTGTTTACACTTTCAATATCATGTTTAACCATCAGTTTATCTGCAAGTTTACATTAGTAGGTAACATATAGAGTATAGAAGGGGTATATAACAATAATATTCCATTAACAGGGTTATTATTTTCAAAGGAACCGTATATTCTGTGCCACCATTGGTGAATGAGAAGCCACAAACTGAAATTATATTGCTTCAAAGGTGTTCTTCCAAGGAAAGAAGAACATTTAATGAAAAAAGATAATTACTATCACTCCACGTAAGATAATTACTATCTTATGTAAAAAGAGCAATGATATTTGGATTTTATTTATTGACATAATTTGTTGACCTAATTTATTATAATATATTGATTGACTATGATCCCGATCAAATATTGAAACTTAGTGTTAATATAAGGATTACAGTAATACCACATCATTAAATGAACAAATTAAATCAAATTTTTNTTGATTGACTATGACCCCATCAAATATTGAAATTTAGTGTTAATATAAAGATTACAGTAATACCACATCATTAAATGAACAAATTAAATCAAATTTTTACGTCTAACTCTCTCCGTGGGTTGATTGGAATCAAAAATGATATTAGTTATGAGCTTGTCTATAACTAATTAGTTACAGGCAAGACCATCATTTAATCAAGAACGTTATTAGTTACACTAATACCACATCATTAAATCAACTAGTCTATGATAAGGGAAATTGATCGCACGATGTACAATTTAATGGAAGAACAATGCAATATAAATTTAAAAAGTAGATTTAAAATATATATTTGACAATCATAATTATTAATTTTATTATGAGTCACAGTATTTATTAAGACTCATTATCTATTTAATAATTTTGATTATTAAGTATACATTTTAAGTTCAAATAACATTTTAACGGAACGGCAGCTTTTCTCCTCCGGTTTTTTAATAATTTTTTGAGAAAATTCAACCCACCAAAACGGCACCGTTTTGGACCCAACCATCGCCACCAAGCCCACCTTCGCTTCATCCCTCACCCCACTCCACCTATTCCGCCACCACACCCACCACCACCACAGTGCCCCCACAGACCCTCAAGTCCCGCCTCAACAATGGTGAGAGCCTCTATGGCCTCTTCCTCCTCAGCTTCTCCCCGACTCTCGCTGAGATCATGTGCCTAGTCGAGTCTGAGGATGGGGTGAAGAAGACCGAAGAAATCGCGGCCGTTGATAGGGGTGGATTGCATTCAAATGAGGACGTTGGATCTGAGTGCGAGCACGGGGTCCTTGTGGGATCCGGGGAACAAGAAGGTGAGGGAGGTGATGAGGGCGGCGAAAAGGCGGAATCGAAAATAGGTACCAAAGCCAAAGCGGCGATGGTGGTGGTGGGGCTTTCTTATCTGGCTTTGCTATGCCACATGACAGTCCTGAGAATGGGTATGGGTAGGTGTTGTTAATTTGTTTTTGTTATGCTTATTTTTTTCCTTGTTAGATTGAACATGCAGGCAAAATATAAAGAGATCATGTGTTGATGTTTAGCTTTATCAATTCATTTTTGCATTCCATTGCTGTTAAAGTGTGTGTTTACTTCTTCCTTTCTTATTTATTTATTTTTTTGTATTACTGGAATTCAGAAAATAAGCTTATGACAATGGTTCTGTCTGGCATGACCTCACTTCACAAACTCTAAGTAACAATTGACGTCTTGTAGAAGAAGAATCAGGAGATGGAGAGACATGCGCTTGTTTTGTTGAGGCTGGGCCCAAAACGGTGCCGTTTTGGTGAGTGAGTTTTCCAAAACTGTCCTTTTTTGTCACGTGGCTATTCTGGCCCTTTTTCCTCCCTCTTCGACCCCCCATTTATACCCCGTCCATTCCCTCCTGTCAGTACACCCAGCTCATTTCACTCCATTCTCTTTCACTCAGTTACTATCAACTTTGTAACTGAAACGACTTCTAGCCCTCTTTGTCCTTGTTCAATTTAAGCTTACCCATCTTGATAGAAATCTTAAATCCACTTGGGTTTCTGTATTTTTCTTGAGAAGTGTGTCCATTGGACACAAACTCACTATCCCTGTGTGCACTGAATTTAAAGATTATTCAGTGGAAAAGGAGAGCTTTTTTCTTTTCCTGCAAATCATTCCAAACAGATAAGAACTTAATTGTTTTAGGTTTCTTTTGATAACAAAGATGGGTGAGAACACTGCTTCAAAGACCCAGAATCATGCTCATCTCCAAGTGTTTGATGTTTCGCTCAATGTGCCGCCTCAGGGTGGTGCCAAATGCTTCGACGACGATGGTCGCCTCAAAAGAACTGGTATATTCCACAACTTTGCAGAATTACAGTTCTGAACTCTCTCTCTCTCTCTCTCTCTCTCTCTCTCTCTCTCTCTTTGAGGGATGCTCAGGATTTTGCTTGATTGTATGCAAATAGGGACTGTTTGGACAGCAAGTGCTCACATAATCACAGCTGTGATCGGGTCTGGAGTTCTGTCTTTGGCTTGGGCAACTGCGCAGCTGGGATGGATTGCCGGTCCGACTGTCTTGTTCTTGTTCTCCTTTGTGACATACTACACTTCTACTCTACTCGCTGCTTGTTACCGTTCTGGAGACCCTGTCACTGGCAAGAGAAACTATACTTACATGGAGGCTGTTAGATCCAATCTTGGTAAAATTTCATCCAATTGTAAAGTTTCAGACAAATTGGTAAGTGGGTTCTTTTCGAAACTTCAAAAATTGATCTGAATTCAATGTTTTCCTAATCTTTTCAGGTGGTGATAAAGTCAAAATTTGTGGGATAATTCAGTACTTGAATCTGTTTGGAGTTGCTATTGGATACACCATTGCAGCATCTATAAGCATGAAGTGAGTATGAATTTTGAAAACAATTTCTTTTCTATTTCAATTGATGTTTGGGAATTTTTGGGCTAATGGGTGAGTTGGTTCTTGATCAAACAGGGCAATCAAAAGGTCTAATTGCTTCCATGAGAGGGGAGGGAAAAATCCTTGCAAAATATCAAGCAATCCTTACATGATTGTGTTTGGTGCGGTAGAAATTATTTTCTCTCAGATTCCAGACTTTGATCAGATATCATGGCTCTCAATTGTTGCAGCAGTCATGTCATTCACTTACTCTTCAATCGGCCTTGGCCTTGGAGTTGGAAAAGTTGCTGGTAAAATGAGCTTCAATTTGAAATTTAGTCCTAGTTTTAAGTTCTGTAGTTCAAGAGTCAATTAAATTTGTTCTATTAAAGGCAGATTGACTCAGGTCGAATCACAAAATACTCTAAAAGCTTAAGTTGTTAGAGAGAAGTACAACATATGCAATTATCTAATAGCTTTTTGTTTTTCATGATCAGAAACTGGAAAATTCAGAGGAAGTCTGACTGGAATAAGCATTGGCACTGTAACTCAAGCCCAAAAAATATGGAGGAGCTTCCAAGCACTTGGAGCCATAGCTTTTGCATATTCTTACTCTCTAATCCTTATTGAAATTCAGGTATATTCTCTCTCTTAAATTCAGCAAATATTCCGTTGTTTCCATTTTCTGGTATTTTTTTGCTTACTAATTTTGGCTTCTTGCATATATATATGACAGGACACAGTTAAATCCCCACCAACAGAAGCCAAGACAATGGAGAAGGCGACTCTACTAAGTGTGGCAGTAACAACCATTTTCTACATGTCCTGTGGCTGCTTTGGCTACGCTGCTTTCGGAGACATGGCACCTGGAAACCTCCTAACCGGGTTCGGGTTTTATAACCCATATTGGCTGCTTGACATAGCCAATGCTGCCATAGTCATCCACCTTGTTGGTGCATACCAAGTTTTCTGCCAACCCCTCTTTGCCTTCATTGAAAAAACTGCTGCAGAGTGGTTTCCCAACAGTCAATTCATCACCAAAGAAATCGAAATCCCAATCCCAGGCTTCAAGCCATACAAACTCAATCTTTTCAGAGTGATTTGGAGGACAATTTTTGTGATCATAACCACAATCATATCAATGCTTCTTCCATTCTTCAATGATATCGTTGGAATTCTTGGAGCGTTTGGGTTTTGGCCACTCACAGTTTATTTCCCAGTGGAGATGTACATTGTGCAAAAGCAGATACCAAAATGGAGCACTAGATGGCTTTGCCTTCAAATCTTAAGCGTTACTTGCCTAATAATCTCCATTGCCGCCGCGGTCGGGTCCTTTGCCGGAGTTCTTACTGATCTCAAAGTTTACCTGCCCTTCAAGACCAGTTACTGATTTATTTCCATTTCAACAGCAGAAAAGATTTCCGAAAGAAGGGGAGAAATGAACTTCTTGTTCATGACGATAACAGGTCTAATAGACTGTCGATGCAGCAATTTTCATTCTCTAGTTTAATGTTGGTTTTTACTGGTTGTAGAGCCTGTTCATATGGAAAGTAGAGGAAAAATGTAGTCTGATTTTATGATCAGGCATTGTCTTTCAATCGTCTTATACACTCACTTCTTTGCATTTAAACTACCCAATTTTTTGCTTAGTTTTTAAGCTGCAGTTATGGCGACATTATTGTATATGATCCAATATTGGGGTGTCAATTTTACAACGCGAAAGGAACTCAAAAATGATACGAATAAATTAAAGCAAATAATAAGTTGGTCATGTTAGTGAATAACCCAAATAACATTTTTAACTAGTGTTGGTCATGAGGAGAAATTTAATTTTTTTTTTATATTTTTTTGTTTCTTAATATAATATTGTTTGAATTTTTTAATTAGTAAAGTATATTTAATTTGATTTTCGACCAGGCATGTTAATTTATGAAAGACCAATATCAAGTAAATTTAGCTGAGAGACACAAGGAGATTAGTCCCCTAGGTTCTAGCACAAATATTGTATGTGCCCAAATTATCATGATCCCAATATGACTTAATGATCAACACCTTAATTGAATGTTACAGGTAAAAATTTAATTTTGCAAGAGTCATGTGGTTGTCTATCGGTTCATTAGCATATTCTTCTTTTGTTTTCTTGAATCCCTAATGACTAATGAGAGTTGTTAAGGATTATATTGTGCTTTTTAAGTCGTGTTAGATTTCTCAATTCATGTTTGACCAATGAATCGAGTTTTAAAATTGGATTAGTTTTTGGTTGATTTTTTTAATACAATTAAACTTAAACTGTATTAAATTCATGTCTACCTCGTTTAATAGTCATTCGCTTGCTTGATCCCTTCAACCCCTCGCAATAAACTCATTGGATCCATGACAAAGGTAATGTTTGGGATTCGGAGTGGTCGATCTTGGGCCTTGGCGAATTAGATTTGGTATGCAAACAGAATGGTGGTAACAGGCATACAAAGAGGCCGTCACTCTAGACATTTCCTTACACGTGTACACCGCCCTACGCATGTCGGCCCGCCGCATGGGCAGCCCAGTCAACACCGAGTCTCCGCCACATCAAAAGAGATACAAAGACCACACGGTCTCGATTTCAGCGTGATCTATTTTAAGATGGAAATATCGCGGAAACAAAATTTTGAACCTCAGTGGTAGTAGCTGCCGTAAATGGTCAAACGACACGGACCCATTTTGTCAAAAGAAAGAAAGATTCGGTGGTTGAAGGAGTGGGTCAGTGGCCTGCAAGAACCAGTAGTTATCTGCTGAGATGCGACGCGGAAATAATGGACCTCAATTGTGGGCGACTGCCAGTGTTGACCGGCATTGTGATAAATGCTGTCGTGGTCCTCCGTCGGCACTCACTTCTCCCCCATCATCGTCCAAAAAGGAATAATGGTTCGGACGAAATCACCACTAATACATAGGAAAAATTTTTATCCATACTTCTTATAGTTAATTTTAAATTTAATAATACATTCTCTTTCTAAAATTTCACTTTATCCCTTTCTAGTTTGTAATGTAGAATTATTGACACCTTTTAACACTAACTTCCGTCTCTAACATTAAAAATAGCGTACGACTTGACTACTTCTTCTTTGAAAATGTCAAACTTATTATTTATTATGTTAATAGACTAAAATACCCTAAACTTTTTGCCCCATTATATATGCTCTAAGCTACCAATAGAGGCCTTAAACTTCAAATTTTATCAAATTAATAGTCATATTCATCAAAATTGTATTTAATTCATCCAATTAACATTCAATTTAATTAAACAAATACCAAATTAAAATTCAATTTAATAACTATCAATTTTATTAATTTACCATCCAGTTTTATTGTGTCAACATTAAATTTTATTAAATTAATGTGAAATTTTACCATCAAATATTATTTGTTAAAATTTAATATTAATTGAATAAATTTGGTCTTAATTTGATATATATAAATATTAATTTGTTATTAATTTGATAAAATTTAATGTTAATTTAGCGTTAATTTGATAAAATTTAATATTAATTGAATAAATTTGAATGCAGCTTTGATAAAATTGAGTATTAACTTTGTGTTAAATTAAATAAATGACATTAATTTGATAAGGTTAAAAGTTAAATTAATAAAATTTAATATTTTTTAAATATAATTAAATTTTAATTTGATAAAATTAAATGTCAATTTGGTGTTGATTTGATGAAATTAAATAATAATTTAGTGTTAGATTAAAAAAAAATAATATTAACTTGATGAAATGAAATATTAAATTAATGCAACTGAATGTTAATTTAATTAAATTAAATATTAATTTTATGTTGATTAGATAAGATCGAATGTTAACTTAGTTTAAATTACAGGAATGATATTGATTTATTAAAATTAAATATTAAATTAATGAACCTAAAAAATTAATACAATAGAAATAAAAAGGAAAAAGTTAATAGATTCCTTTTTTTAATGTAAAAGTGTTTGTCACAAAGCACCAAAATCTTCAACCCATTCTTCTCCTTTTTCCCCAATATATAACAGTGGACCAAAAAGATTTTGCGCCCCACAGCATCTTAAACTCATGATAGTTTTTATTACTCTTTTCATCTTTTTTATCAAGATTTTGCCAATGATACTCCTTCAAATTTAGTAAAAATATATTACATTTTCTAAGATTTTAAAAAGTCATATTCCTTTTAACTCGAAATTCTCTATAAATTTCTTATAAAAAAGATTAGTTACATATCCAAACAAGATATACAAATTTTTAATAGATTACGTGAAATCTCAAGGAATTTCTTAGTCCATTGTACTATTGTATCCAATTATCTCAATGAGGGTTATCCAATGATTGCTATTTGGCTAATAGATCAATACCAGTCAGATTGGAATGTCAAGACTCTCCTCGTTAAAATTAAAAAAAAAATGAATACATATAAAATATTAAATAAAATAAAATTATGAAAGAAAAATAACAAATGATTAGGAAATATTGAAAATGAATTGTTTTTGTGACCCTCCCCCACTCACTCCTTTTTCTCTCAGGCCCCCTCCCTAAACACACTAGTCAACTCTCATGTTTTCCTTTTTATTTTTGACCATCTTACAAAAAAAGNAATTTGTAATGTAGAATTATTGACACCTTTTAACACTAACTTCCGTCTCTAACATTAAAAATGACTACTTCTTCTTTGAAAATGTCAAACTTATTATTTATTATGTTAATAGACTAANAGTTTGTAATGTAGAATTATTGACACCTTTTAACACTAACTTCCGTCTCTAACATTAAAAATAGCGTACGACTTGACTACTTCTTCTTTGAAAATGTCAAACTTATTATTTATTATGTTAATAGACTAAAATACCCTAAACTTTTTGCCCCATTATATATGCTCTAAGCTACCAATAGAGGCCTTAAACTTCAAATTTTATCAAATTAATAGTCATATTCATCAAAATTGTATTTAATTCATCCAATTAACATTCAATTTAATTAAACAAATACCAAATTAAAATTCAATTTAATAACTATCAATTTTATTAATTTACCATCCAGTTTTATTGTGTCAACATTAAATTTTATTAAATTAATGTGAAATTTTACCATCAAATATTATTTGTTAAAATTTAATATTAATTGAATAAATTTGGTCTTAATTTGATATATATAAATTTTAATTTGTTATTAATTTGATAAAATTTAATGTTAATTTAGCGTTAATTTGATAAAATTTAATATTAATTGAATAAATTTGAATGCAGCTTTGATAAAATTGAGTATTAACTTTGTGTTAAATTAAATAAATGACATTAATTTGATAAGGTTAAAAGTTAAATTAATAAAATTTAATATTTTTTAAATATAATTAAATTTTAATTTGATAAAATTAAATGTCAATTTGGTGTTGATTTGATGAAATTAAATAATAATTTAGTGTTAGATTAAAAAAAAATAATATTAACTTGATGAAATGAAATATTAAATTAATGCAACTGAATGTTAATTTAATTAAATTAAATATTAATTTTATGTTGATTAGATAAGATCGAATGTTAACTTAGTTTAAATTACAGGAATGATATTGATTTATTAAAATTAAATATTAAATTAATGAACCTAAAAAATTAATACAATAGAAATAAAAAGGAAAAAGTTAATAGATTCCTTTTTTTAATGTAAAAGTGTTTGTCACAAAGCACCAAAATCTTCAACCCATTCTTCTCCTTTTTCCCCAATATATAACAGTGGACCAAAAAGATTTTGCGCCCCACAGCATCTTAAACTCATGATAGTTTTTATTACTCTTTTCATCTTTTTTATCAAGATTTTGCCAATGATACTCCTTCAAGTTTAGTAAAAATATATTACATTTTCTAAGATTTTAGAAAGTCATATTCCTTTTAACTCGAAATTCTCTATAAATTTCTTATAAAAAAGATTAGTTACATATCCAAACAAGATATACAAATTTTTAATAGATTACGTGAAATCTCAAGGAATTTCTTAGTCCATTGTACTATTGCATCCAATTATCTCAATGAGGGTTATCCAATGATTGCTATTTGGCTAATAGATCAATACTAGTCAGATTGGAATGTCAAGACTCTCCTCGTTAAAATTAAAAAAAAAAAATGAATACATATAAGATATTAAATAAAATAAAATTATGAAAGAAAAATAACAAATGATTAGGAAATATTGAAAATGAATTGTTTTTGTGACCCTCCCCCACTCACTCCTTTTTCTCTCATTTAGGTCCCCTCCCTAAACACACTAGTCAACTCTCATGTTTTCCTTTTTATTTTTGACCATCTTACAAAAAAAGTTTCGCACAAGTCGAATAAGTTGCGTACATCTAATCTTTCACAATGGGAGAAGTCTTGTACACTTAAAATGGGTCACGATCATCTCCTCCACCTTCCTCCATTCACCGTCACCGTAACCACCACCTCCACCCGTCAACTATTACTTAGGACAAATGGAAGGCCTTGGTTGATTAAGCCATAAATTTATTAAGTTGGGCAGGTTGCTTGTCTTGTTCTTGTGAACATAGACCAAATGCAAGATGACATAAGAAATGCACAATTTGCCGCATAGTCAACGTAGTTCTAGACACAGCTTTTGAAGGTCTTCGATTATTTTCATTGCAATAATAGAGGACAGTGGTCCCTCCTCAAGTACATCAGTTGCTTACAATAGCATTAGGAAACTCTGACAATTATTTATTCTACTTCATGTTCTTAAAATTAAACTTTTAAGAATTATTATCGATTGGATATTTATACTATTAATAAAAATATTTTAATATAAAAAATTTGTAATTCTTATATTACCCTTATAAAGAACCGTAAAAGTCACATTATCCTTCCACAATTAAATATCTAAATTATCATTATATCCTTATGTATTTAAATCTCTAAATTACATATAACATCTTTTTTAATTTATCTATTTTTATGCATATATCAGTTTCTATGAAACTTTTTAATTGACTATATTACACTTAAAAAATATGCACATTATTATAATTTCCAATAAAGTGTGTTCAAAAAATATTCAAAAACTTCATCAATCTAACGTTACTCATCTCATATGCAAAGATAACATTATGTCTACATATGTATATTTTCTTTTGAAGACCGTCATTTTATAAGATAACAAATAATAGTATATATAATTTTTTTTAAATCAATTTAGGTTACATTAGCATAATTTTTTAGTCACAGTAAAATTTCTAAGATGTATTAAAGTTTCATATGAAAATAGAATATAGTGTATTTTTTAAGTAAAACAGGAACTTTTTAGGTTTTAGTATGCGTTGTAATATATATTATAGAGTAGTATGTTAAATTTTATCTCAATTGGTTCTTAATTACAATAAAGTTCTAATTTGATTAATATATTGACAATTACTTTTATTTTATTCAATAAATTATAAGTAGAATTTTAATCAAATGAATTTAAAATTTTTAATTTTTTAACATCACTCTCAATTAAAAAAATTTTAAAAAAATAAAACTTTAACTATTTATTTTTTTAAAATCTTTTTTCTTATAGTTAAAACAACGAACCTTGAGAACATAATTTTTTTTCATAATTCTATAATAGAAAATGAGCGATGAAAAATAAGATTGATAAATTTGAGATGATATTTAAATTAACTACATATATAACTAATTCTTTTTATTAATTTTTGTGAACAAAAATTATTTAATGCATTGCTAGTATGTAAAAAGATTTTGTAAATGTATGGTATTTTGCTCTAATTACTTAATTTGACATTAAACGGTTAAGATTTTAATCTGATATTTTTTAGTTGTTAGTCCATGTTTGACTATTTTAATAAAAAAAGAGCACTATTATGACTTTATGGGGAAAATTTAATTCCGCATCGACTAAATTACTAAAAGAACTTAAGTTTATGCACTATACTAGTGTCACCTAGTTATTGAGTTGAGTAAGACCCCGAGACTCTCATGTTTGTTAGATTGGTAAGGGTACAATATATTTTTTGACTGCATAGGTTTTCTAGGTAAAATAGAAAAGTGTTGTGTGAAGTTTTTATTTCATTCAATTGTGTAGATCGGAGAGAAGCTGCAATTAATTAAGTTGGACTGTTACATCCTATGGCACGATGCGCTATTATCGAATGGACCTTTTTTTTTTTATAAAAAGGCACAAATCGTCCTACGATAATGACTTGGTTGAAGTCTCACCATGCCATTTACCTTATTTTTGAGTTCATATTTATCTGTGTCCATAAACGGAGCGCTGGAGTTATAAGTCCACTTTTGTATGGATTGGAGCAAATTTTTGGGTAAACCATTTATGAACCCGAGTAGAAAACTAGGAGGCTGTTTGGATATATTACCAAATGACAGTGTTTCAAAAATATATTTTTGAGAAGAATTTTAAAAAAATGTGTTTTGATTTTTTTCTATCTCAAAAAATATTTATTTATATGATTCTGAAAATAGCTCTAAAAGAAAAAAAAATAGTAAAAATTATGTTTGGATAACAATCCAAAAAATGATAAAAATAAGGGATATAATTAGATTTGACTATTTGGTAAAAATGATGAAAAAGAGCACAAGGGTGAGTATGAGGGTGGGTGTGGTGAATGTTACCACAGTTTTCTTTTTCGGACAATGTTATACATGTGAATGAACAAGATTTACTCACAAAACTCTCAATATTACATTACTTGATGCTAGAAATTAAATGAAAAAAAAATTCAAAAAAAAAAACCCCCAAAGATAAAGAACTAATGTTGAATGCTCATGGACAAATTTCAGCCAACAAAAAATTAACTTCGAAAATTGAATATATAACAAAGATGCCATCATTTCTCTCACTATAAAAAATGAAAAAACAAAGCCCAAATTTCTTGTTTCCATAGGGTCAGATCGAGGGAGAAAATCAACCTCAAGAAAATATACAAAAATCAATATGCGAGAAAATACAAAGTACGTGAAAAGAACATTTTTTAATATTTTGTTAGATGCCTATCAGACCTCTTCTCACCGGCTTTTGCCACTTGAAGGGCCAATCGACCAGAGCTTCGAACGAGACCTTGGGGTTGAAGGAATCGATCGGACTTGCTTGGAAACAGAGTGAAAGACAAGGATTAGAGAGACACAAATTTCTTTTAAATGATGCCTTTAAGTGTATAGTAGGTTGTATCCTATGTTTTCATTTTTTTTCAAAACTGTCTCAAAACTAGCAAAAACATATTAATAATGTTCTCTTAAATTCTAACTTTTTGTTCTCAATGTTTGAAAAACTAGATACAAAGCTTTGTTGTCCAAACATCTTCTCTTCTGTTTTTCATATTTAAAAACAGGAAAACTATTTTACATATGCAAATCAAACATACCATAGATTTCTGCTAAAATTTTGAACCTAGAGTTTTTTTAGAATTTTTTTTTCAGCCTTGGGTTGTGTGTGTGTGTGTGTGTGTCTTATATATTCTTGAAAAAGTAAAGTAGTATTTCTCTTGCTTTTGTTTTAGAAAACCTTCTGTCATTTTCGTTGTTCATCATGAAGTTTTATTACTGTACGTTACTAAGGCATGAAGACATTCGAGATGAGTCACATAATCTTGTGTTTTCTATATTTACTTGTTTCGTTTTTATGTTTATTTCATACGTTAAACCAAGAGATTGTTAAAACATTGAGGCCATCCACCTCCACAGATATCAAATTCGAATAAGCTCTGACAGATCACAATGGTTTGGCGTCTTCTTTTGTATATTCTAATGTTAATTCGGACCATGTTTCTTATAAATAATAATAATAAAAAAATTCTTATGCTTCAAGGAAGGAAAGTAGAAATTATATATTTTTCTTCTTTTGTGTTTGGTTGGATGGATGGAAAATAAAAATGATTATTTTTTTTTTTATGCTGGTTAAGATTAGGGATGACAATCGAATCGTGTCAGATTCGTGTTAAGTCAAGTCATTTTCAAGTTCGCGTGTCTGGTCATTTTCAAGTTCGTGTCAAAATATAATCAAATTTGTGTCATAAAATTCGTATCTAGTTCGAGCCGTGTCATCATGCTAAGTCAAAAAATTTTACCCCTAGCTAAGATGGGAAAAATATTTTTTTAATTTAATTTTTTTATTTTTTTTATTTTTTTTTGTTAAATTTATTTTTAAATTTTTTTAAAAATAATATATGCGTACATATTTTATCATTGTATTTTTATATGAAATTAATGTATACATAATATATGTATATATCAAAAGATATATAGACAAATAAGATACATCTTAACACAAATAATTAACTTTTTATCCACTTTCTTTTTGATATTGGAGAGATTAATTTTGGTGAGCTGGAAGAAAAGTTAATCCATTAACTTTTCCTTTCTTTACTAAACATGATGTTTTATTTATACTTCCAACTTTTTGTCCTTTTCAACTTTTCATCTTTTTATCATACCAAACAGAGCATTAACCTGAGGACCAAAAAAAAACATCAAGTACGAGGCATTATATATCCATGTTCATTTTATTTATATTCCATTTGGTAGGAGTCATTAAAAAAAATAAAGTTGAAGGAGAATATTAGAAAAGATACAATTTTTATTCTCAAGAAAAAATTCTCTCTTCTCCTTTTTGTGGTTGGTAAAAGAGATGTAAACTTTAAGGAAAATTGGAATAATTTCTTCCGTTTACTTAAAAAAAATACAATTAAAAGGGACATTTTTTTTAATAGAAGAAAAAGTGAAAAGAAAAAAAAACTAGGCAAATCTATTTTACCATTTTATCTTCACATCTAAAATTAACTTTNAGTTACAAAAAATTACAATTAAAAGGGACATTTTTTTTAATAGAAGAAAAAGTGAAAAGAAAAAAAAAAACTAGGCAAATCTATTTTACCATTTTATCTTCACATCTAAAATTAACTTTAAAGACTAGTAAAATATCTATTTTGAGAAATGTAAGAGTGAATAACATATATTTTGGCTTAGATGCATGCTTCTTTTTATTTCTACTTTTTCACTTAATTTTTTTGAGGATAATAATCTCTCCTTTTTTTTTCCCATCCANAGGATAATAATCTCTCCTTTTTTTTTCCCATCCACTTTTTCTTCGTCACCAAACCTAATGTTCTATCATTTCACGCCCTTTTCTATTTCTCAACTTTTTGGTCCTTTCATTGAGGAAACATACCAAACAAACTATTACGTATATATTTGTTTTTTTCTTCTTTCAACAACGAATTATTGCTCCTTTCACTAGCATTTCCAGTACAGCTCTCCACAACTTTAGATTTGAAAGTCATCCATCAATCAAAGGAGTGGTTTCATTTAAGTCAACATTNACGAATTATTGTTCCTTTCACTAGCATTTCCAGTACAGCTCTCCACAACATTAGATTTGAAAGTCATCCATCAATCAAAGGAGTGGTTTCATTTAAGTCAACATTGCAGTCTAGATAGACAAAAAAACCTATCATCTCCCGCTTATCTATTATAATTTGCGTATATTCTATACACAACCTTTTTTTTCATCGATACGTGTTGCATGTAATGTAGGATTCGTAACATGTTTAGCCTAAATTATGTTTAAAATATTTTATTTATATTAAATTTAATTATAATTTTGTAGAATAAAATAAGTTTGTGTCAACTCCATAAAATATTGTGACGATTTCGTAGCAGATTCACTGACTATGTGGTCGCCACTGGCTACGGTGGAGATCACCCTCTTGGATAAAGACTATATTGCTTTTCAGGGCTTGGTGAATGAGTAGTTGACCCCACTTTTGGGATTTGGAGATCAATGCATTGCATCATGTATGATGCTTTGAGATTCTGGCTCACATGTCTGGGTGACCCATTCATTAATGGCTGTCCTACTTATTTTCCTTTTTTAGATTATTTGCATTAATGGCTGATGAATGCCATGGGTCTAAAAATAGGTTACGTAGATGGGTCTACAACATTAAAGTTGTTATATGATTGTTCGTGTATCAAAAGTTTGAGTTGCGCAGACAACCTTTTCACTTGTGAGAATAAAACAGTCAATATTTGATCATTTTCAAAACTCGTAATATTGAGAGCATCGTGTACTAAGTCATCTACGTATATTTACTTTACATAGAAAAGAAAGATATATAAAGATAATATGTTTTTTAGTTAGTGCAACGATAGATTTAAGTAGAAAGAAGCGGACGATCGCCATAGCTTAAGGTTTGAGGACTACCAGGGTTTGATCCTCTGAAATAAAATTTTTTTTTTCTCTCAACTTTCTCTAATTTTTGAGTAAAGTTACATTAACTTAAAAAATAGACTTGATAATTATAATAGATCCTAATAAATATTGAGATCCAAAGTGAAATTAATAATTCCCGAAATACCTATCAAAATAGTTGGTCCGGTCTCCCTAATCCTAAATCATTAAATAATCTCTACGCATAGGCAGAGGGGGGTAGGGGCCAGGGTGGGCACGTGCCCCCCTCAAATTGTTTTTTTTTATTAGTTAGATATATATATATTATGTGTGCCCCCATTTATATTATGCTCACATTATTTATCCAAAATAATTAAACAATTAAGTCCATTTAAAACCAAAAAAAATTGAATTCACTATTATTTATCCAAACTTATTAAAAAATCAAATATTTAACCTATCACAATCCACCCAAACCTATTTAAAAAAAGGAAATTTAGAGCCCGGTCCCCCTATATGGACTTGTTTGGACTTGAGTCCGTCAAAGAAACCTATTTGTTATGAAGTCCGTTTTTTGTCAATTTTATCATACTATTCATTTCCTTTAGAAGTGGAATAAAACTAACAATTAAAAACTCTTAAATCTTAGGAGTTTAATTAATATTAAAATTTTCTCTCTCTCATATCCATCTATATCCATATATAGGTTAAGAGTTTGACTAACATTAAAAATTTTTCTCTTTCTTATCTATCTACATATAGGTTATATATATGTACAAATATATATATAGTAACATGAAAAATAAAAAATAGTAACATTCAAATACAAAAAAAAAAATTTATCATTTGGACACAAAAAATAATACATTTAAACACAAAAAAATAGTAACATTTAAACATAAAAAAAATTAAAACATTCAATATTAATATTTTTTAAAAATAACAACAGTAACATATTCAACAAAAATATTAACATATTCAACAAAAATAGTAGCATGCTTAACAAAAACTGTAATATACTTAACAATAATTATTTCTCTCAAATTCAAACGCAAAAAATAATATCATTTAAATACAAAAAATTNAACAGTAACATATTCAACAAAAATATTAACATATTCAACAAAAATAGTAGCATGCTTAACAAAAACTGTAATATACTTAACAATAATTATTTCTCTCAAATTCAAACGCAAAAAATAATATCATTTAAATACAAAAAATTGTAATATTCAAAAAAAAAATAGTAACATTGAATATTAATATTTAGAAAAATAATAGTAGTAACAAGGTCAACAAAACAGTAATATGCTCAAAAATAATAGTACATAAACAGTAACATACTCAACAAAAGCAGTAACATAAAAATTAACATAATAAAAAAAAAAGTAACATGAATTTGAATTTTATTATTCAAATTCATAGTAATTTTTTTTTTGTATTTGAATGTTACTATAGGTTATTAATTAAACTACATGAATTTTTTTTATAGGTTAGCCAAACTTTTAACCTATATATGGATATAGATAAATATGAGAGAGAAAATATTAACTTCCTTTCAAGGAAGGGTATTTTTGAAATAAAAAAAAAGTGGACTTAAGTCATTATATATAATTTTAAATATGAATTTAGTTCCTTATAAGTTTTCTTGCAGGACTTATCTCCAAACAAGTACATCTAAAGGGACTCNATCCAAAATAATTAAACAATTAAGTCCATTTAAAACCAAAAAAAATTGAATTCACTATTATTTATCCAAACTTATTAAAAAATCAAATATTTAACCTATCACAATCCACCCAAACCTATTTAAAAAAAGGAAATTTAGAGCCCGGTCCCCCTATATGGACTTGTTTGGACTTGNTCATTTTCCAATTTTCACTTAAAAAAACAAATTTTTTTGCCCAACATTAAAAATAAATTTTTTTACCCAACATTAAAAACAAAATTTTTGGTCCACTTGACTAAAACCTATCTTATCTTTTTTTTTCCCTCTCTGTATCACTCACTCCTAANTTCCTTATAAGTTTTCTTGCAGGACTTATCTCCAAACAAGTACATCTAAAGGGACTCATTTTCCAATTTTCACTTAAAAAAACAAATTTTTTTGCCCAACATTAAAAATAAAATTTTTTACCCAACATTAAAAACAAAAAATTTTTGGTCCACTTGACTAAAACCTATCTTATCTTTTTTTTTTCCCTCTCTGTATCACTCACTCCTAACTTCCCACTGCTCAGCCACGAGAAAAAGAGAAAAAACAAAAACAAGCTCAACACACAAGAAACTCAGTTCCTTGAGTTTTTTTGTCCTTCCTTGCACCAATTTATAAAATTGTTTTATACATTATATTTACCCCATAAATTTTTGAAAATTTTAATAATGGTTCTAATTGTTTTTTTTAATAAATTAGTGAACCATTAACCCTCTAAAATAAATATGTTAGTTTTGGATTGAGTCAATGTTTTATTTGTATATTGACGAAAATACAATATTTCTCTTTATCTAACACAATATTCGTTACTTTTTAAGAATAATTTTTAGTTTTCATTTACTATTTTTTTTAGTAATAATAGTCTATAACCTAATAAAATATAAAACTTAATTTACATTTAATTCATATACAAAATTTTAGATATTTTTAAAAAAATTATATTTTATTAAAATATATAATTAGGTTAAAATGTACTAAAAAAATTATTTTGTATTTTTTTTTAAGATTTTGTTTCGGCTAAATAACAATTGAATTTACTATTTCACAATAATTTATTGTTGATTCTTACTTTTTTTTTATTCTTGAACTGATTTTTTTTGTATTAATTTCGGCTTAATATTTTTTTATACCAATTATATTTTGTCTCTGTCATAGATATTCATGGTTCCGTCCCTGGGCAATATATATATATATTTTTTTAAATTTTTTATGTTAAATGGACTTCATATATCAAATATAATATAATAAATATAAATATGTTATATTGTGTGATTGATTAGAAGAAAAAAAATTAGAGTGCATAATTAAAGTGTCTTGAGCAAAATTTTTGATTCCAACCCTGTCTCTACGTGTGAGATGTCATGTGCAACGACAAACCATGTAAGGGGTTCCTTTGGATGATGTTTTCTTCATTCAAGCTTGCACAGGGCTTTAACAGGGATAAGTTTGTTTCATTGTGATTAAGGATTACGTAATAAAGCTAAATAAATACATACACGTCACGTAGAGTAGGTGTATTTAACCTTGTTCAGTCGGCAATGACAAGAGCGTTGTTCATTAATTTGCCATTTTTTTTTTGTCAATTTGGTCCGAAGATTACCGACTCTTCAAGAATTATGTATCAGCAATCAAAATTTTTCAAACAAAACGACCATGAAAAATATATGTAGTGCATGTTATTCAAAGTTTTTTCATATAAAAATTGTCAAACATGTAGCCTTTATGCCGACAATCCACCGTCTGAACCCAAATTCAACCACTAGTCGCGACTTCACAATAAATTAATATAAGAAATATGAATGCACAAAGCAAAGCAATTGAGTATATATGAAGGAATTAGTCAAAACCTAGTAGGCTTAAAAAATTCTTTAGATTTTTCTCAGCTTATTAGTCACTAGACAGAAAGAATAAGGTGGTGGATAGTAAACGCCTACCTAAAACTGTTTACTATGCTTTAATTTCAAAAAGTAAGAGTAGTTATCGTCAATAGCATTGTTGGGTGAAAGACTACGGTACCGAAGGAAGTGCGTACTAAATTTATAACTATTTAAGGTTAAATTATAATTTTTTTAAGATGTAAGTTATAATTTTTAAAGTCATGATCGATAATGATAAATTGAGATTGATAACGAAATTATAATTTTTAAAGATCGAGTTATAACTTATAAGATATAAGTTACAGCTTCTCAGGGAAAGTTCATGATCGATCATGGTCTCTTTGATCGATCATGAACTTCCTTTGAGCAGTTATAATTTTTCGTTTTTGAGTTATAACTTTAATATAAAAATAGTAAATTGTAGTACGATACCGAAGACAGAACGGTTGTTGGGATCTATTCTTCATGAAAAATGTTTGTCACAGTTGGGGTCTATTCTTCACGAAAAGTGTTTGTCACAATCGCAAGAGGTTCAGTGCGTTTGATTTTCCCCTCAAATCCACATGTTTATCACTAAAGAAGTACTTGGTGCGATAAGGTGCTACTTGATAAAATTAAAAATTAAGTATTAAAAACTAAATATTTGGTTTAAATTGTTGAATGTTGAATTTTTTAATTCATAAACTGTTTGGAATCCACTAAAATTAATAAAATCTTGAATTGAATCAAACCGTTTAACGAATAAAAGAGTTGAAATCTACAAATTACTATTTTTCGAATTTTGTCTCTCTTTTTACCATCTCACTACTACTATCTTATACCTACTACTATTTTCACTATTATTTTGTAAATCACCTCTGTTGCCCTACACACATTATTGTCGCCACTGTCATCTCCCGACCATCACCTTCTTAGCCATCCCACCTCCACCACTTTCTTAGTGGTGATGGTAGTCACAGTAGTAATGGTGGTGGCAATGTTGGTGGCAGTGATATCGGGGGAATGGTAGGTGGTAACGGATATGGTTAAGTGGTAATGGTGGGAGAAAAGATGAGTGGGGGTGGCAAGGTGGCAGTAGTAGCAATAATGGTTGTGACAGTAATGTCCGTGGTGGTCATGGTGGCAATAGTAGGTGATGAGCCCAAATTCACTAGGTCATGCCCAATAAATTAAGTAGGCCTAGATCAGCTAAAGGGGTTGGCCAAGCCCAGCTCGTGGATTCGACTTTGTGCCTATCCTTAACTGTAGTCCAAGAAAATTAGAGCACGTAAGGAGCAATTATCGGGATACTCACTCTCAAAGATCAAGGCTATTTTTAATTGTACCTATCATTAACTATAGTTGTCCTCCCCGAAGAACTAGCATTTTTACCCTCACGTCACCGCTTCAACTAAGACTTTGTGCCTATAAATTGTAAGTTCTCTCTACGTGAGAAAGCATCTCTTTACACACCTCTGCATAGCTGTCATCCCTCTCCCAGAGCTCTCTCTCTCTCTCTCTCTTTCTCTCTCCTTACTTTATTAATAAAGATTCTCCANGTACCTATCATTAACTATAGTTGTCCTCCCCGAAGAACTAGCATTTTTACCCTCACGTCACCGCTTCAACTAAGACTTTGTGCCTATAAATTGTAAGTTCTCTCTACGTGAGAAAGCATCTCTTTACACACCTCTGCATAGCTGTCATCCCTCTCCCAGAGCTCTCTCTCTCTCTCTCTTTCTCTCTCCTTACTTTATTAATAAAGATTCTCCAGCACCGTTGCCATTTTAGAAATGGAGTAGATTCTCCTGACCAAACCACTATATATCTGTGTGTTATCTGTGATGACCCCGTATTTGCCTTTTACCATTGGTTGTTTTATTAATTATTCATTAATTACTCTATATTACACACTCGATTGTTGATTGTGCATAAACCTATTTTGTGCATCATCAGTAGTGATGGTAGTTATGGCAGTAATGGCGATGGAGGGTGGTGACAATGACGGGTGGTGGTGGTAGTACTAACAATAATGGTTGTGACAATATAGTGGCGATGACAGGGGAAGAGGTGGTTGTGGTAGCAGTGGCGACAGTGATAGGGCTGGCAATGATGAGAATGTGGGTTGTAGGTAGTGGCGATGACAAGGGAGGAGGTNGGAGGGTGGTGACAATGACGGGTGGTGGTGGTAGTACTAACAATAATGGTTGTGACAGTATAGTGGCGATGACAGGGGAAGAGGTGGTTGTGGTAGCAGTGGCGACAGTGATAGGGCTGGCAATGATGAGGATGTGGGTTGTAGGTAGTGGCGATGACAAGGGAGGATGANATTATCATAACCCACCACCACTTGTTGCCCACTGCCACCACCTATGGCCACTCACTATCATAACCCACTACCATTTATTATCCACTGCCATTCGCCACAATCGTAACCCCACCACCGCTGCCATCCACTGATATCACCCAACGCTACCCATTACCATAATCCACCACTAATTATTGTCATTGCCCTACCACCATTACCACCACGGTCATCGCCACCTACCGCAATAATCATTGTTCCCTATTACCACCTTTGTTGCCCACCACATTACTACCACTTGTCCACACTGTAATTAGTGTTTAAATTCTNAGGTTGTAGTGATTATTGAGGCGAAAGTGCCAACGATGATGGGGTAGTTAGTGGCAAAGGTGGTGGTGGCAGTGTTGCCAACAATGAGGCTGGTGGGTGGTAACATATATGGAGGAATGATGGTGGTGGTGACAGCAACGATAGGATAGTAGTGGTATTGATAGTGATAGCAATGGTGGAAGTAGTAGTGGTGTCATTGATAGGGGGTGGTGGTGATAATGTTGGTTATGCAGTGATGGGTGTTGGAAAATTGGATTGTAAAATGAATTTAAATCAAAATATTTGAAGGAACTGTTATCCATTATTAAAAATTTATAAAATCGTTATTAAATAGCACATTTTTAGCATTAATAATAAGTAAGTGACTTGTTACTTAAAATTTTAATATATTTTTAGGCGATACTTAAAATTCTAAATAGTGTAGTTTTAGTTATCAGATGCACTTAATTGAAAATATGCAAAATATTTCAATTCTAAGTATTAAATTAGATTATCAAGCATTATCTTAAAGCTTGAGTCAAAAAAAAAAATTTTAGATGTGGGAATAACTTAAAATTGGGAAAATTCACATCTTCTGTATAGTGTAAACTAGGGTTTTGTCCCGGTGAGATACACATAATATATATATATATATATATATATCATCATTTTTTAACTAATTTTTCTCCATCCCTTTCTTCTTTCACCTTATCACTTAAGAAGTTGAATAAAAAAAATAATAATAAATTATTTAATCATAAAAATAAGTTGAATGAGTTCAAAAAAGTATTGGTTAGTTGGAGGGTAGTTGAAGAGTGCTTACAAAGGACACATGGTAAAATGTGATTGGAAATTAATAATTAAACAAAATCAAAACTCTGAGAACTTAGGAAATGAAGAAGGAAAACTTTTGAAGTTTTCTCCATTCTAATTTGTTTGTTTTATATGTCTCTCTCTCTCTCTCTCTCTCTCTCTCTCTCTCTCTCTCTATTATATATATATATATATAACCGACTTCTTGGACTCTGGGTCCCAAAACTTGTACCCTTTCACACCTTTCTGGTAGCCAAGAAATATATATTTCCTAGACTTTGTATCAAGTTCTCTCATTACTAGACACATGCACATCAGCGGGACAACCGAATATTCTTAACCCAGAATAATCAACTTTATTATTTGTCAAAACTACCTTTGCAATTTTCCCATCTAGTGCTGCCACTAGCGACCTGTTGATGACATAACAAACCATACTTACTGCTTCTGTCCAAAAACTCTTAGAAAGTCCTGCATTTAATCTCATACATCTCACTCTTTTTTGCAATAGTTCCGTTTACCCTTTTTGAGACACTATTTTGATGTGGTGTCTTTCGGACTGTGAAATGTCGTTGAATACCCTACTCCTTACAATATTTTAAATTTTTTGAATCTGTGTACTTTGTACCATTATTTGACATAAGATATTTAATCTTCCTCCCGTTTGATTCTCAACTTCAGCTTTCCATAACCTGAACTTGGCAAACGTTTCAAATTTATGCTTCATGAAGTAAACTCAGATTTTTCGAGAGAATTCGTCTATGAAACTGATGGAGTACTGAGATCCACCCTTTGACTGCTCCCTGACTGGCCCCCAAACATTAGAATGCACATAATCAAGAATACCTTCTGTCTTGTGCTGACTTGTCTTGAATTGCACCCTACACTGTGTTCCAAGGATACAATACTTGCAGAAATCCAGATTGCATGATTTTACACACTTCAACAAATTCCTCTTGTGAAGTTCCATCATGCCCCACTCACCTATATACCCCAAACGCATATGTCATAGAAGTTCATCATTTGTCTCAGACTCTACTGTAGTAACTCCACCTATTAATGTATTTCATAACAGCCTGTAGATATTACTAGTAATATTTTGACCCTTCATAGCCCACTTTCANTGTATTTCATAACAGCCTGTAGATATTACTAGTAATATTTTGACCCTTCATAGCCCAGCCTGTAGATATTACTAGTAATATTTTGACCCTTCATAGCCCACTTTCATGACCCTCATGACTCCACCTTCTGACAAATAACTATGACCATTTGAGTGTAGAGTACCCAATTATACTAGAGAATTTTTATCCATGACGTGGTACATAACCTTGTCTGCTAGACAAAGCCGAATCATTCCAATTGCTCGAGCTTTGAGTTCTTCCCGGTCAGAATCGGTAATACATATTGGTTTCTTCTCGGTTAACGCCTTTGTCATCCTTTACTGTGCCAACAAGTTTTTCACTCTTCGTTGCCATAATCCAAAATTCTCAAAACCATCAAATTTAATCACATCGAATTTTGCAACTANTAATACATATTGGTTTCTTCTCGGTTAACGCCTTTGTCATCCTTTACTGTGCCAACAGGTTTTTCACTCTTCGTTGCCATAATCCAAAATTCTCAAAAGCGTCAAATTTAATCACATCGAATTTTGCAACTGAATAATTCACTGTCATTGTTAAACTTGGCTCTGATACCAATTATTGGGATTCAAGTGTGCGGTGAATAATCAATGAAACAGAATAATTGAAAAAGAACACAAGAATTTATGTGGTTCGACAATTTACCTACGTCCATGATCCTAGAGCGGCTNCTGATACCAATTATTGGGATTCAAGTGTGCGGTGAATAATCAATGAAACAGAATAATAGAAAAAGAACACAAGAATTTATGTGGTTCAACAATTTACCTACGTCCATGATCCTAGAGCGGCTACCTTGTTTTTATTCCACATTGAATTAGGGTTACAATTTAATTTATATATGTTACAATCCTAGGCATCCCAAAGGCACATGCAACTTAACTTCATTCACGCTTCGACAACTGGTCCATTATCATCTTAGGCCTGATGTAACTCTCCATACTTTGAATATGAGTCACCTATCACAACAATACGCTTTCCTCATGTCTAGTTTGATGGACATGTACCCTTTTTTGCCTATCCTCTTGTTCTTAAAAAAGTGATTCTGTTTATAAGCTATTAACACACTATCAGTTATTAGGAAAGTTAAAATCAAAAGATTAACAAAAGAAAATATATTTTTATTAATTTGAAAAGGTTTTTAAATTGCAACAGACTGATGAAACAGTCTTGAAATTAACTCTATCCTAAAACTAGTCTAAAACTAGTCCCATATTTACTCTAATCGTGGGTCTTTGATGGGTTTGATCATGTTATTCTTTTGCAATGAATGCCTCTAGTAAAAGCATTTTTTTCATTGACGGTTACACGAGTTCTTTGGGCAATTTTTTCTCGTATTTTAATTGCTATTTTCTCGGTCTCAAGGACTTGATTGCCTTTGATAATTGCTGTCTTTTAGAATCCTAGAGTAACTGTTTCATTTCATCCAACACTGGAATTGTAACCGACATTGAATTTGAAAAAATCACGTCGATTGATTTTGTTTACTCGTTAACTGATTAAATAAATGTCACGTGGTGCACCCCTTTGGTTGATTTATTCCCCGGACAGATGTCAATACATTATTTTTTCACAAAAAAAAAATTGTGAAATCTGGTCCAAACATTAACGCTTGCATCCTGGTTGCAAATTCAATTTTAAGGCTTACATTTCAAAAAAAAAAAAAAAAAATTAAGTTGCAGTGTAAAAAGTCTCTTTTGCCCCCAAATCTAATTCCGTCACTGAAAATGTGATTAACATTTAGTTGTATCCATAGAGAGAGAGAGAGAGAGAGAGAGAGAGTGCAGAATTAGAGTCAAACATGTCAGCTGTGCCTAGAAGTTTTTTTGACTAAGGTCTCCGTTGGCTGGGGGGTGGTGGGTGGATTCCCCGTGGAAAAAAATCTGACAGGGAGACTAATTTGTATCTCCTACCTTTGTTTTTTTTTTTCTGCTGTGAGGTATAACTTCCGCTGCCTACCAAGATATTTCACACAATCACACACCCTGGTTAGTGGTCCCTATAGATTTGCTCATGCCGGAGTCAGAAATTTTGTTTAGGGTAGATACTTTAATTATACACTTTAATTTTTTTTCTTCTAATCAATCACACTCTATAAGATATTTATATTTATTATATTATTTTTGATATATAAAGTCCATTTAACATAAAAATTTTAAAAAAAAAAATGTATATTATCAGGTATAAAAAAATATTAAGCCAAAATTAATACAAAAAAATTCAGTTCAAGAAAAAAAAAAAAATAAGAATCAACACTAAATTATTGTGAAATAGTAAATTCAATTTTTATTTAACTGAAACAAAATATTAACAAAAAGACACAAAATAATATTTTAGTACATTTTAACTTAATTATATATTTCAATAAAATATAAATTTTTTAAAATCTCTAAATTTTTTTGTATATGAATTAAATGTAAATTAATTTTCGTATTTTATTAGGTTATAGACTACTATTACTAAAAAAAATGGTAAATGAAATCTAAAAATCATTCTTAAAAAATAACTAACATTGTGTTAGATAAAGAGAAATATTGTATTTTCGTCAATATACAAATAAAACATTGACTCAATCCAAAACTAACATATTTATTTTAAAGGGTTAGTGTCCACTAATTTATTAAAAAAAAAAAAGACTAGAACCATTATTAAAATTTCCAAAAATTTAGAGGGTAAATATAATGTATAAAATAATTTTATAGGTTAGTACAAGGAAGGACAAAAAAATTCAAGGAACTGAGTTTCTTGTTGTTGAGCTTTTCTCTATTTCTTCTCTTTTTCTTGTGGTTGGGCAATGGGTAGCTGGAAGTGAGTGATACAGTGAAAAAAAAAATAAGATAAGATAGGTTTTAGTCAAGTGAGCCAAAAATTTTGTTTTTAATGTTGGGCCAAAAATTTTGTTTTTAATATTGGGCTAAAAGTTTTGTTTTTTAATAGGTTTAGGTGGATTGTGATAGGTCAAATATTTGATTTTTTAATAAGTTCGAATAGATAATAGTGATTTCAATTTTTTTTGTTTTAAATGGACTTAATTGTTTAATTATTTTGAGTAAATAATGTGGGCCTAATTTAAAAGAGGGGCACATATAATAAATATGTATAAATATATAACACATATATCTAACTAATAAAAAAAAAATGAGGGGGGCACGTGCCCACCCTAGCCCCTACCTCCCTCCGCCCATGGATTTGCTACACACTTTAGTGAATTAAATCCATGGTATCATATTGAGAAAAAAGAAAAAGGAAGAGTGAAAAGGAAGAAAGAAGAAAAGAACCATGCATGCATTGCCTTTCCTTTTTTTTTTTTCAGAACAAAAAATGAAGATGTAAATAGACTACTTTACATATTTATCAAAGAGTATTATTTTTTAAAATCACACAACTATCTGTAGGAGATTTCATTGCACCTATGTTGAGACCAAAACTAAGGTTCCACCGTGTGTTCTGAACGCTGAAAAGTAGGTTTAGTCTCAACGAACTATTGTAACTATGGAGATTCGAACTCAAGCATTGAAAGATAAAACCGTCTTCTTACGCACTAGGCCAACAAGCACATCTGATTCAAAAAATTCCTACCTAAGATTGACAATGATAGAATAAAGATAAAAAAGATTAATCATACTATTAATTAAAGAGAGGAACGAATTCTTCGTCTTTGGCTTCAGAAGAGAGAAACCAACGAGAGAGAGAAAGAAAGACAAATGAGGGAAAGAGAAGAAATGAAAGGAAAAAAGGCTTTTATACTTCTAACCAATAGTCTTAAATTTTGGTGTTAACAAGATTTGAATGTAAGACCTCATTAAAAAATGGTGATGAGGCGCGTGCGTGTTTTTTTTTTTTTTTTGATGTTTTCAAAAACGTCTTTTTTATTGTTTTGATATTTTTGCCTTGTTTTCAAAATGAGACTGTAAAAAAAATAAAAACACATCCCAAACGTGTTATTGTTTTTTTTAAAGCAAAATAAAAAAAAAAAAAAAAAAAAAACACAGATATCTTGTTACCAAATGCTACCCTAATCTTGAGTTTTTGTCTCAAGAGTTATTCTTATCAATTCAAACATGATCAACTAATTAAAAGATTATGTTGGTTTTAACTCATATGACATAATATTTTAAATAATCGGTTAACAACTAATTAATATTTGATACAAATTTTAAATTAAATAGCACGATCGATATTGCTGTGATATCTCCTAAAATGCATTATGTATTTTATTCCATTAAATTCTTATCTTGGAGTTCCTAATCATTACCATTTTCAAGTGAATTCTACCATTCATTAAGTGGTCAAGATTGCACCTCACTTACAACGGTAGCTATTGAATTGATCTTTATAAGAACGGCTGCAAATAATCTTCAAACAATTAATCAAGTTACATCCAACTTAAATATGGACTTTGAATAAAAATGTGGGGTGAAACTAAAATGCTTAATGGGTTCTTATTATAATGTAAACAAAAGGTAAGCAAAAAAAGAGCCTACATTACATGTGTTCCTAATTTTGCTACGTGTATCTATNATAAAAATGTGGGGTGAAACTAAAATGCTTAATGGGTTCTTATTATAATGTAAACAACAGGTAAGCAAAAAAAGAGCCTACATTACATGTGTTGCTAATTTTGCTACGTGTATCTACNTGTGGGGTGAAACTAAAATGCTTAATGGGTTCTTATTATAATGTAAACAAAAGGTAAGCAAAAAAAGAGCCTACATTACATGTGTTCCTAATTTTGCTACGTGTATCTACTAAACTTATTTTATCACTGATAAATTTAATTTAAATATTTAGTAGGTTTTTTAGTAGGCTGCAATGTGATGTTATAAGAGGAGGACCTATCTCTATACCATAAAAAGATGTATCTACAAACAAGGAGAAGCTTTCATTAATTTTCTAGATTTTGCAGTTTTTAATTACTAAAAATTATGTGGCTTCACATTACTGGACTGCTTCTATTTTCTGCAATGTTTAAATTTTATAATTAAATAATTCCTTTTAACTGCTACACGAACACTGTCTAGACCCGTCTCAGTATTTTCCTCCCACCCAACTCTCACTTTAACTTCCACCTCTAATTCCAAGAAATCAGCAATCATCTTTTGTAGTATAATTTGAAATCTGTCCAGATTTGATATTTATCTCATTAAACAATTTTCAACTGATTTAGAGCTCACCAAACCTATATTACCATGTATAATTTCTATGTTAACCAGCCATCTCTATCCTTATTCTTCATGTTTATCGTACTTAAATTGCTTAGTTGCTTTATTATCATGCTCACTTATGTGGATTATACATGCTATGAATTACCATTGATCTATTTTGAACATTATTTGATATAATCTCTATATTTATAATGATGTTATTATTAATATACTATCTAACGGATTACCAAAAATTTATTCCACCTCAAAAAAAGAAATAAAAAAACTAATTAAATTTAAAAAAATAGTGTATATTTCAAACCCACTGTTCAAGAGATATATTCATAAAAAATAGTGTATGAGAGTTGTTGGTTATATTCATTTGATAAATAAGTTGACATGAATCCGATTATACAGAATATTAACCTCATTATACATAATTTATATTCGTAATGAACTCAATTATACATTACTATAAATGGATCCACCATGAGTTGATTAATTTTTGACACAACATAAATGAAGCAGGACACGAATCGATATTACACAAAATATTGCTAACCTAGGTATGTACACATGCAAAATACGTAGACCCAACATAAAAAGGAACAGTAGAAAGGCTTTCTAAAACAAGGCGAGAGGGATTGAAACTTCAACGATAGACTCTCTCCAAAAAAATAAGCAGCTGTGTGTAATAGCCTTTCTTTCCTCAGTCTTTGGGAACTAATTAAAGATGAGAATAGGATTCGGATTGTCCATATACTAATACCAATGATTTGTGCTTATGATAACCAAATGCTAAGTGCTTAAAACCTTTAGGGATTATTCCCCTCAAAAGGCAACCAAAATAATGTTTGACTGAGAATTGATATGCTCTCAAATGAAAATAGATAATAGTACTCGTGTACTTATTCTTTATGGAAAAGTATTAAACCATGCATCTTTAAATATATAATTTGACACTTTCTTTCTCGTTTGATCGTATTACCAAATCAGAGATAAAAATGCCTACAACATATATATCACTTTCAGAGTTTAATGGTAAAAACCCTATGTAGTTGATATGACCCTTTTATTTTCTTGTCCACACTTGCAACCTTTCTTGAGTATCCTTCCATCTGATACTGTTGAGAGATTAGTAAAGTGGGTTGAACCGGGCTTAACATTTACATTTTTGATATCACTTTAAACCACCAATTCAATCGAGTTTAAGCCAGTTGATCGTAGAAGGAGTCCTACATAACATAAATAACTATTTACCTAAAAACATAATACTTAATATAATAAACAAATTTTTTAGCCTACTCCCCCATGGAGAGTTCGATCAATAGATCCTATTAGGTCTCACCAACCAAGTGATACTTATGATTGCACGATGTTGTCGCGTAAAAATTTAGTAAGAACAACATTATTGAAAAAATAATAAAGCTCAAGAAACGGTTAATTGTAGTGGAGGTCTCTAAAATATGAAATTTGTCTTATTTTGGTTTTCAATATTTTAATTACATCATTTTAGTTCATGAAATATTGAATATATTTTTATATAGTCTCTCAAAAAGACAACGTCTAAATTGTTAACATTTTTTTTTATCATAAATTTGTCACATAATACTTAAATATGAAAAGGATAATAATTTTGATAACTCTTAAATAAAATTTGGGTAGTTCTTAACAAAAAAAATGTATAATATGAATAACTTTCGATCAAAATTTAGATATCTTAATATCAAACTTATATAATTTGGAAAATGCTATTTGGATATAAAAATCTGACATAATTTGCTGACCTAATCACGTATTTTCATTGGAACCATTGAATTAATACCAAATTCTAATGTTTGATGGAGCCCACAATCAATCCAAATGTCATAATGAATTAGGTCAGCAAATTAAGTCAGTAAATTAGGTCCCAATAGCATTGCTCATATAATTTAGGTAGCTATTTAAGCAAAATTTTAGTAAAAATTTAGTCAAAAGTTATTTAAATTATTATTTTTTTTCATATTTAAGTATCATATGACAAGTTTATAATAAAAAATTATTAGCAATCTGAATAATATCTGCTTGAGGGATTATATAAAAATATATTCAATAATTTAGAGACCAAAATGATATAATTGAAACAGTAAAAATAAAAAATAATACAAATTTCATACTTTTAAGACCTCCGATACAATTAACCCCTCAAGAAAAGTAAAGTTATTTTTTAGTTTTCAAACTCTCTGCGCATGCCATTGAAGTGTCTACAAAAAGGTTGCCTCAAAGGGGTAATTCAACTAGATCCCATCCCCACTTTGTCATGCATCATTCATTCTTTCTACACCTTCCAAACCAACCGTATCCACACAATACAGAAGGGATTCTCAAATCATTGGCCTTTTCCTTTTCTCTTTCCCAGGCATTAAATTCCTTTATTATTTATGAGATGAAATTGTCATTTTGCCAACTACAATTACCTTTTAGTTCTTCTATTCAAAAAAGTAGAAGTGGGGAATATTGTGGGATATATGCGGTACTATTGTTAAAGAAGAGGAAGAGAGGGAGTGTTTGGTGTCTTATCACATATCATGTATTAACGAAGGGGTCCACTTACATAAAATGGGCTCATTTGGTTACTATATTCAATCTAATACAATACAAATAAGTAAAAGGCAAACAAGCCCTATAAACATTAAATAATAGTTATTTAGTCCAAACAGTTATTTGGTTAGAATTATTTTATCGCATTAATGTTAAATTAATAAAAATATTTTCAATTAGTATTTGATACATTACCTATAATATTGAAGTAAATCTCGCTCTTACCTATAGTACTCAGTATAGCACAATCAGGTGGTCTGATTTAGGATGTACTAGTATAAATTTATATAATAAAACAGGAGTGTGTTTAAATTTTGTCTCAATCATATTTTTTTCATAAAAACCATCATCAATCACTTTCTTCATTCATCATATTTTTGTCAGACTCAAACGTCAAATCGCATCACTCATTTTTATCATATATTTAATCATTTAATATTTGATTAATTTGTAATTAATATATTTTGAAAAAAATTAATATAATGGGATCGATATTTTGGGCGGTCAAATTTTATATTTTATTATCCCTTCAGGCACGAGTTATAACTAGTGTATCTATATTACTAATAAAAATGGCTTAGGTGAAATTTTTTTTATTTTTTGATTTATTTTTCAATAATTTTATAATTTCTATTTTATCTTTTTTAAAGTGGTTTAAAAAAAAACTTTTGATTTTTTATTTATCCTTCAAAAATTCTATGATGTCTATTTTATCCCCTTTTTGAATATTTTTTTATTTTTTTTATTAGTTGCATTAATTCGACTAATAATTTCATTGTTTGACCGTTGATTATCTTCTTTCCAAATAATATAAATTTGATCTAAATCCGATTTGAACAATGTGATTCGAATTCAATTCAATTGTATAATGAATTTTATTTTTTACAGTGCATATATTCATTCTGATTCAAATTAATTAATTAGAGACGATTTTAACATTTAACAAATAAATTTCTACTAAATTTTATTAAATAATTACTAAATTACACCATTTGTTTGCAAGTATGTAATGCATATCCAAATTCGTAAAAAAATAAATATTTGGATAGATCTAATAATCTATATACTACTTTTGAATGTTGATACTTGACAAAAAAAAACTTAATTAATAATACTATCATTAAAAAAATAAAAATACAATAATAATCTATTATAGTAACTTTTTATTAGTTCAAGAAATTAGTAGTCATCTATTTATTAATCATTTGTTGAAGTTAAACATTACAGATTTTAAATGCAATGCAATTTTTTTTTTACCTTGTGCAATTCAGTTCATTCAACTCAAAATACGAGAAAAAATTTGACTGTAACAGTTACCACACGTCAACAATATCACTTTGTGTAATCGTTAACCGACAACCGCACAAGTAAACAAGTTTCCTATAAAATTCAATAATCATCATGAAATATATAATCAATTCTATATAAAAAAATATTATTTTAATTTATCTATTTTTTTTAACAAAAAGTCAAAATAATTAACGTGCAACACACGCGTGCACCACGTAATTTGCTGTTGAATAGAATTTAGGGTTAATAGCATTTTTTGTTAGTTTGCTTTCTAAAATGTTAATTTTTGTTTAAATGATCACTGCATAGACAAATCGTTAAATTTTTAACAGTATAACCACGTGTTTGATACGTGATACTATCTGAAAAAATGACATGTGGTTATTCCTATCAAAAAATCTTTAACAAATTGTCCGATTAAATACGAAAGTGACATGAATTAAAATTTTAAAAATTAAATTGACAAAATTAATATAACGAGCACTGCACCAGCATATTTAAAATTGCTATTAATCCTAGAATTTATTAAGTCTATTAGAGAGGATCTATATCTCATATATACACACACGTGTGTGTGTGTATATATATATATAGAGAGAGGGAGAGAGAGAGATCAATGGTGAGTCAATCCTCTAAAACACTGGACTGTGAGTGGGTTGTTTAGGAACAAGGGGAATGTTTATACACGAGAGGCTTGTTAACAAACGCGTCCACCTTGGGTCTTTTGGTCACGTGCCTTATCTGTACCTTCTTCCTGCCCCTTCCAGCAGCCATATATACCCCCTCCATTCCCTCCTCTCAATGTACCCATCTCATTTCACTCCCTTCTCTTTCACTCAGTTACCATCAAAGAGTCTAACACACAACTTCAGTACCCCTTTGTCCTTTGTTCATTTCAAGCTTACCCATCTTGCCAGAAGTCTTAAATCCATTTGGGTTTCTGTATTATTTTTTCTTGCAAGTGTGTCGAGTTCTTTCACAGCTCACTGTCACTGCGCGCACAAAATTTAAAGATCATTCACTGATAGATATAATAAAGCTTTTTATGCATATTATTTAACAAAGATACATACTTAATCAATATTTGGTCTCTTTTGCTAACAACTATGGGTGAAAACACTGCTTCAAAGACCCAGAATCAAGCTCATCACCAAGTGTTTGATGTTTCCCTCAGTGTGCCGCCTCAGGGTGGCTCCAAATGGTTCGACGACGATGGTCGTCTCAAAAGAAATGGTATATTCCATATCTCTGCAGAATTACAATTGTGACTGTGTGTGTGTTGCTCATAATTTTCTTGGTTGTGTGAAAATAGGGACTGTTTGGACTGCAAGTGCTCACATAATCACAGCTGTGATTGGGTCTGGGGTTCTGTCCTTGGCTTGGGCAACTGCGCAGCTTGGGTGGATTGCTGGCCCAACTGTCTTGTTCTTGTTCTCCTTTGTGACTTACTACACTTCTACTCTTCTCGCTGCTTGTTACCGTTCTGGAGACCCTGTCATTGGCAAGAGAAATTATACATATATGGAGGCTGTTCGATCCAATCTTGGTAAATATTTCTTTACATTTCAAAGTTTCAAGCAAATTAGCAAGTGGGTTCTTTTCAGAACTTCTAAAATTGATCTGAATTTTATGTTGTCTTCATCTTTTCAGGTGGTGTTAAGGTCAAAATTTGTGGGATAATTCAGTATTTGAATCTCTTCGGAGTTGCTATTGGATACACCATTGCAGCATCTATAAGCATGATGTGAGTATGGCATTTGAAAATAGTTTCGTTTTTAATATAATTGGTGTTTGGGAAATTTTTATGCTAATGGGTGAGTGGATTTTGATCAAACAGGGCAATCAAAAGGTCTAATTGCTTCCATGAGGGAGAAGGGAAAAATCCTTGCAAAGTATCAAGCAATCCTTATATGATCGTGTTTGGTGTGGTAGAAATTATTTTCTCTCAGATCCCAGACTTTGATCAGATATCATGGCTTTCAATTGTTGCAGCAGTCATGTCCTTTACTTACTCTTCAATTGGCCTTGGCCTCGGAATCGGAAAAGTTGTAGGTAAAATAAACTTCAGTTTCTGATTTAGTCCTAGTTTCAGGAGTTAATTAAATTGGTTACATTGAAGGTGTATTTTCTCGAGCCTTTTTGAATCAATAGCTTTGTTTTTTTTCATGATCAGAAACTGGAAAATTCAGAGGAAGTCTGACTGGAATAAGCATTGGCACTGTAACTCAAGCCCAAAAAATCTGGAGGAGCTTCCAAGCACTTGGAGCCATAGCTTTTGCCTATTCTTACTCTCTCATCCTTATTGAAATTCAGGTATATTCTCACTCCTAGGTTCATCAGACACAGCTTTGTTTCCATTTTCTGCTGATGTTGTTTTTACTAATTATATTTTCTTGCATAAATATATGATAGGACACTATTAAAGCCCCACCAACAGAAGCCAAGACAATGCAGAAGGCAACTCTACTGAGTGTTGTAGTAACAACCATTTTCTATATGTTCTGTGGCTGCTTTGGCTATGCTGCTTTCGGAGACATGGCACCCGGAAACCTCTTAACTGGGTTCGGATTCTATAACCCATATTGGCTTCTTGACATAGCCAATGCTGCCATAGTCATCCACCTTGTTGGTGCATACCAAGTTTACTGCCAACCCCTCTTTGCCTTCATTGAAAAAACTGCAACAGATTGGTTTCCCAACAGTCAATTCATCACCAAAGAAATCGAAATCCCAATCCCGGGCTTCAAGCCATTCAAACTCAATCTTTTCAGGTTGATTTGGAGAACAATTTTTGTGATCATAACCACAATTATATCAATGCTTCTGCCATTCTTCAACGACATTGTTGGAATTCTTGGAGCGTTCGGGTTTTGGCCTCTTACAGTTTATTTCCCAGTGGAGATGTACATAGTGCAAAAACAGATACCAAAATGGAGCACTAGATGGCTTTGCCTCCAAATCTTAAGCGCTGCTTGCCTCATTATCTCCATTGCCGCTGCAGTCGGGTCCTTTGCCGGAGTTGTTACTGATCTGAAAGTTTACAGGCCCTTCAAGACCAGTTACTGATTTAGTTTTAATTTCAACAGCAGAAAAAATTTCCTAAAGAAGGGGAGAAATGAACTTCTTGTTCGTGTCCATATAAAGCCTCATAGAGTGATGCTGCAATTAGTAATTCTGTAGATTAATGTTGGTTTTTACTGTTCCGAAAAAAGGCAAGCCCTTGTATCTTTTTTTGTGTAATTCAAAACTGAGTAATTTTCAAGCAAAATCTTACAAAACTTGAATCTTCAGTTTATGTGAGTTTTAAGTTTATTCTTCATAAAATACTAGCTATTATGCAGTTAAGTGCCTGTTTTTTTTTTTTTTGATCGAAATAATGGTAGGGGCAAAGAAGAGTGCTCAGTGATCACTTCATTAGACATTAACCGGTGGGATCATAAAGTCCCTGATTGCTCCTGAAATACTTCTTGAGATCAGAACTAACTAGGCAGTATAATGGTCAACTACCAAATTGTAAGGAAGACTCCAACATATACCTACTAGATTAAGGCCAGCACTAGAGATGACAGTGAACCAGAAAAAGACAGATATTCATCTAAATCCGCCTCATTTGAACCTGGAGTGGACCATAAGTATTGGACAGTGTACGTATACGAAAATATCCGTATAAATCCGTACAAGAATGAAGGCAAAAATAGACTTACCGTTACCCCTGCCCCGC
>CAUOFW020005147.1:0-12924 GCA_963454935.2 Ilex paraguariensis | reverse complement strand
CCCCCCCCCCCCCCCCCCCCCCCCCCCCACCAATACCCGTTGCATGTTTCATTGTATTTTTTTCTTCTTGATAGATAATTGACTTGTGCCAAAGGGGTACAAAAAAGTGTTAATAAAAAGAAATAGAAGCTTACTTAAGCCCAATTGAATTATCCTCTAGCTGTGTCAAACACACCTTGCTTTTGTATGTGACAACAAGTTATGGACTGCATCCATTTCGGTCTAGATTGCTGCAGGTTGTTCAAGTGCTTTAATGGAGTAGTAGACCCATTTGTCTGGTTGACAACAATGCATGGTTCTGACATTATTTGATCGTGATCATTTGATAATCGTTTCATGTTATGTTAACAAAGTAATCACATTTTCTGTCTATAGTAAAAGGCTGAAAAGGGCATGGTTTTTTATTGCTTAATCAATGACACCATAACAGTGATGCAAGTTTGATTTCCATCCTTATGCCTCATTCCTGTCTAGTCTAGAGATCCACTGTTTTCTTACACACGTTTCTTAATACTGGCTATTGTATGCTATGTTACAATATAGTTAACAATGGTATACCTTTTGCATGGGGATGCCCGGGACCTTTTATACGTAACCTCTTCTTTTTATCCTTGAGATTGTATAAATTTTTTCCTCTTATCTTTTATTTAACATGGACTTACCCCAACTTAGAAAAGAGGTTAACTTGAGTGGAATAGATCTATTAAAAATATTTCACCTTGATTTAATTTGAGTGGAAGGACTTGGACTTGGGCTTGGGCTTGGACGGGTACGAGAAAAGTGGAGACAGGAACAGAGATTAGAAATTTACCCACAGATAGAAATGATGATAAAAACTATACCAGTTAACAGGGATGAATCAAAAATAGTCAGAATTTTTTTAAGCGGATACGAAGATAGAGATTACACCCTCTGTCCCCGATTCGATTCACTGACATCCCTGGCCAATACCACAGNGACGGGTACGAGAAAAGTGGAGACAGGAACAGAGATTAGAAATTTACCCACAGATAGGAATGGGGATAAAAATTATACCCGTTAACAGGAATGAATCGAAAATAGTCAGAATTTTTTTAAGCGGATACGAAGATAGAGATTACACCCTCTGTCCCCGATTCGATTCACTGACATCCCTAGCCAATACCACAACTAGAGTACCTACTCGGTGGTGCAGTTAAGTGCCTGTTGGAACTATGCCAAATTATATAATATTTGCCGATTGAGGTGGAATTGCCTCTTAATGACCCGTGAACATCCAACATATACCTACCACCAAAAACAAAAAATCTGCACAGGCAGGTACACTTGAGACAAAATGCAGAGATTACATGTTAAACTTAATTCATGTTTTTTTTTATCGTTAAAGGAGAATCATTTCAATCACGCANGTACACTTGAGACAAAATGCAGAGATTACATGTTAAACTTAATTCATGTTTTTTTTTTATTGTTAAAGGAGAATCATTTCAATCACGCATTCTTGAATATCAATGCAAACTTTAAATGTGTACAGTGACCCTAAAAAATCTTAATATTATTATTAGTATTATTTTTTTATTTCAATGCGAAGTGCTATTCAACTCCTTGTATTGAGCAGACGGTAATAGTGGGTTCCAGCTGTATGAATCAATGAGTTGGATGATAAGTGATTCAAACTATTGTGATTCCTTGCCTAAATAGGGTACCTTCATAAGCACCATCAAATTAAAGTGCCTTTTTTCTGAGCACCGCTGGTTAAAAAAGAAAAAAGATACATTTTTTTTGGGATAATATTAAATAGAGTTAAAAATTAGACTTGATAATCTTAACCATAAAAAAGGTAGTGAACTCCAATAAATACTGGAACCCACAGTGAAATCAATGGTTGAAATTATTGAGTTTAATTTTTAAGTCCACGTAGCATTGCTCTTCTTTTTGGTAGACAATTAACATACACCATCTAGCCATCCAATCCATGTGTGCATGCAAGATCCTGCACAATATAAAAAACGAGAACAGATCTCTCCCTTGGTGAACTTCGAGTGAGCCCGTTGAGTGACCAAACACGCTGCTTGGAACAGCCTGCAAGGTACGGTGGTAACCTGGAACGGCAATGGGAGATCCTGGGAACGGAAGAACGATCCAGTAAGGCTGAAAGAGGTTCCTGAAACAAAGAAGAACAAGTTAGAAGGGCGCCGGAGCGTTTTTCGGCGTATCCCCTCCGACGATCTAGTCAGTTTTTGAGAAAGAGAGAGGAATGAGAAAACACTGAGAATGTATTGTAGTAAAGAGTTTGTTGTTGCATACCCATCTTACCTTTTGCAAGGAGTATTTATACCTCAAANTTTGTTGCATACCCGTCTTGCCTTTTGCAAGGAGTATTTATACCTCAAAAGCTCATGATTGCTGTCAGTGTAGTCAGTAGGTGATCATTAGGTACAGGCAGTGTGCGCACTGATTCTGATGAGGAATGTCTTCTCTTCTTAACTGCTCGGGGTCCCGAGCAATCAATGTTGTGCCATCGGGACGCCGACAATACAATGTACTCCTCTCGGGGAGGATGCAATAAATGCTCTGTATTAAGAGCATTTATTGTCTTTCATTTCCGAGCCTTACCGCATTGAATGCGGTCTCATCAAAGGAAGGGTGTAATTAATGGTTTGCTTTCCCAAGTCGCGTGTCAGAAACGGCATGCGGTTTCTCTGTCTTCGATGTGATATCGTATGCCACGCGTCCATCCCTTATTGGCTGTGACCTCTGCATTCCTGTACGTCCTGACACTAATTGTGTAAGACAAGGTCATGATGAATAGCCTAGGCTAATGACCTGTACTCAATAGCTTATCCAAGAGTAGAGGCGTCCAGAACAGGGTACATCTCGGCACCGAGGAAAGGCTCATCCCGGAATCGAGGGAGGTATGCCGACCGAGGTACCATATCAGACCGAGTCCACGTGTCGGGTTGTAAAACATACTGAATGCATGATCCTATATGAGGTACCTCGGGAGCGAGGACCTTTATGCGCCGATGGTGCTTGATCTTAGCAACAGTGTTTTGGTAATGCCGAGGAGTGTCTTCATCATAGAGTATTTCAGAAAAGTCCNGCCGACCGAGGTACCATATCAGACCGAGGCCACGTGTCGGGTTGTAAAACATACTGAATGCATGATCCTATATGAGGTACCTCGGGAGCGAGGACCTTTATGCGCCGATGGTGCTTGATCTTAGCAACAGTGTTTTGATAATGCCGAGGACACGTGTCTTCATCATAGAGTATTTCAGAAAAGTCTCATCACCATGCTATGGAATCAAATTGTTGACCACATTTGATTTGACAATTGTGGATTGGGGATCAACCTTAGCACAACACAACAATAGTGTTGCTCCATTATATTCCGAGTATTGCGGATTTATATGGTGAAAATTCTCTCTCTGTATGCTATTACTAAAGGGGTGTAGGGTGGGGTTTGTTGTCGAACCTTCTAGTATTGGGTTAAGATTTCATCTGATCCTTCGAAACTTTGCAGCGATAAAAATCTCGTAAACAATATTGATTCTCTTTTTTAAGGTACAAATCAGGTAACTTTTTGGAAGGATGTAAGGCATGGGCCACTTTCTTTTACGCATACACTGTGAGTGACCTTTGGCATCTATTGACACCCTCCATCCGCATAGAGGGCCACCACTAATAAAGGAATGGATGGATGGAGGAGAAGTATACTTTNATCCTTCGAAACTTTGCAGCGATAAAAATCTCGTAAACAATATTGATTCTCTTTTTTTAAGGTACAAATCAGGTAACTTTTTGGAAGGATGTAAGGCATGGGCCACTTTCTTTTACGCATAGACTGTGAGTGACCTTTTGACACCCTCCATCCGCATAGAGGCCCACCACTAATAAAGGAATGGATGGATGGAGGAGAAGTATACTTGAAATTTGTAAATGAGTAGGGGAAAAGGAGTAAAGGGTATGCATGAGGTTCTTGGAAGTCGTCGTCTCGTATCTTTTAAAATATCTGTCCAAATGCATGTCAAAATTATCGAATTAGTCTTTTTCATGGAAGTTTTGGCCATGAGGTCTAGCGTTTGGAAGCTGTCTTCTCTTCTCCCACTAACAATAAAGTAGAACCAATTTTGATAAGCAAAATATATATCACACTCAAAAATATGTTAAAATTTTAAATAGATAGTTACCTATACTTACTTCTCTATCATTTAAACATAATCATATAACCCTATATGATTTGTGGACTAAAGTGCACCGTCAGACTTTCCATCCATTTTAACGGGTGATATTAATGACGCGCGGGCTGTGAGAGTTAGAACTGACAAAAAATGCCCTCACCCACAATCTGAGTCACCCTCTCTCTCAAGCCTGCAAGTTCATGGCTTTCAGCCACCCATCAACCACCTTCTTCTTCCCCTTTCTTCTTCTTCGACCAGTCCAGTCCACTGCCTCCAGTGACCACCAGCCACCTATTCGTTTTCTCTTCTTCCTTTTTAATCTTCACTCAGTCAATTCAATNAATATATATATATTTTGGATCTGATATCCTCGGATTCTCCGTCTACCAACGGTCATGATAGACATAAACAATCATGAATTAAAGCACATTATCCACAAGCTATAAACAAAGTTAAGATTTACCACACATGGAATTAATATACTACATATCCATAAAATCAGAGAAAAGTTACTTTGGGGTGGATTATTAGAAAAAGAAAAGGTGAAAGTTCAAATAAGACATTAGATTATTAAGCTGCTTTTTATGAGATCACTATATTTAAAGTGAGACAGTTATAACGATGGCACATTTAACGACCATAATTTGTTTATTTAAATGGCAGTGGAAGTGGTGGTGGCCCGCCGCCACGGGTGGTGATGAAGTTAGAAACACATGGCTTGCCTTTTCAAAGAATCTCTTTTTTCTTACGTCCTAATCTCTGAGATATGAGTGGGTGGGTATTGAGCTTTATCAGCAAGTCTTTTTTTCTTTTTTTTTTCTCTCTCAGAAAGTTGCTGTATTGCAAGTTTTATAAAGTCAATTATACTCATATATATACTTTTATCTAATTTATATTTTTATACAACTATTTGAATTTTAACTTATTTTGGACTCTTATATAAGGACTTTTAAATTCCTTTAAACTTATTTATTAGTAGTACAATTACTTATAATTATCTATATTTATATGAAGAAGTAAAATTCTATATATATATATATACCAGACTGAATTACACCGTCCAATATATATTATATTTTATTTTTTCATATGTAATAATATTATAAACGATCTAATTAATCTATTTAAATGTGCAAATGCCTAAAGTGTTGAAGAGATATCTAAATAAATGATAAATTATGTATTTAAAAAATTATAAAATAAATCAATAATTAAATTTAACAATAATTAAAATATGAATTAATTATTTGACACCTAATTTATTATTTAATTTAATTATACATATAATTTATATTTTTTATAAAAATAATATTATTTAAATTTATTTACAGACAACGCATGACGTGCATTACTAGTATATATATATATATAGATAAATTTGTTATTTTCTTCTAATTTTATTTATTTGAATCCTAATTTGTAATGCTTGCATCCTGGTTGCAAATTCAATTTTAAGGCTTACATTTCCCAAAAAAAAAAATTAAGTTGCAGTGGAAAAAAGTGTCTCTATTGTCCCCAATCTAAAGCCTTCAGAGAAATGTGATTAACAATTAGTTCTATCCACAGAGAGAGAGAGAGAGAGAGAGAGAGAGTGCGCATTGATTGCTCTTCAGAATAAGAAGTTCAATTGTGCCTAGAAGTTCTTTTGACTAAGGTCTCCGGTGATTGGGGGTGGATTCCCTGTGGAAAAATATCTATGACAGGGAGAGTAATGTATATCGCCTACTTCTTTTCCTTTTCTTTTTCCTTTTCTTTCTGTGATAAAGGGTGTTCAAATTTTCGATCGACCGTAAATTTTTATTCTACTCAATTCTATCCTACTCTACTGAACGATTAGCCGCAAATATCGGATAAAAATACAAAAAAAAATTTAGTCTTTCAACAATTTTCGGGTAGGAATGTANTCCTATCCTACTCAATTCTATCCTACTCTACTGAACGATTAGCCGCAAATATCGGATAAAAATGCGAAAAAAATTTTAATCTTTCGACAATTTTCGGGTAAGAATGTGAAATAGTCATTCATTTTCGCATTTCTATCCTACCCTACCCGCAATAATTTTTTAAATATATATATATAAACTAAAACAACCTTAATCTACCGAGTCCCAAGAGTGTCTGCATCTCACACCTCTCTCGATCACTCCACTGCTCCTCCTTCATCGTTCCAGACCTCTCTCTCTCTCTCTCTGGTGTGGTTTGGCTTGGAAGGCATATCGCAGACCTTCATCTACAGTAACAGATCGGTGTTGCTTTGCACGATTTGGTCATGAGTTGCAGATCAATACGCGATTTGATCGCATCTGATCTGAGTTGCAAATCCTTTGTTGCAGATCCATGGGTTTTTATCCTATGTTGCAGATCGTGATGGCCTACTCTTTGTTCTTATGTTGTAGATCTGGCTATTGCCATTTTGTTTGTGTATACTTACGAGTGAACTTAAATATGGCCTCTGGTTAGATGTTGTTTGCATATGTCGTTCTTTTTAAAAGGCAGTCACCACCTCTTTCTCTCAAATATATTTTTTTTTTGGATGGTATTGGTATGGTGGGAGGTGTTTTGTTGGAATGGCCTTGGAACCGAGGGTAGTGATGATGCACAAAACTAAATAAATGGTGCATGTTATTTAACTAAATTGTTAAAATGATTCAAAAATTAATTGTTACAAAAATGTTTATCCGACTTCCTACCCGATTAATCGAGTAGAAAGTCGGGTAAGATTATCACACCTGTCGGGTAGGGTAGGCCAAGAAAAAATTCTTTCGCAAAGTATCGGATAGGAAGGCGAAAGAGCATATTTTCTAACCGTAGGATAAGGTGAACACCCCTAACTGTGATGTGCAACTTCCACTAGCTACCAAGATATTTCACACAATCACACCCCCTGGTCCCTTTAGATTTGGTACCCACTTTACTGAATTAATTCCATCAATGGTATCATTTTCAGAAAAAGAAAAAGGAAGAAAGAGGAAAAAATAACCCTTTCCAGATTGACAATGCAAACATTATTTAACAAAATAATTAAAAAAAAAAAAACCTCAACAAATGTTATCTACATCATAGGATTAGCAGTAAGCTTGTCAATAAATCACAATTTTGATCCAAACTCCATCAAAACCGATTTCAATTAAGATCTCTTTTATTATCGCACAGTTTAGATCGAATTTTGCTCCTATAAGAATATGAGTTCCACAAAAAGAGCTCATAAAATTGTGAGTTAGGAAAAAAAAATCTTAAGATTAGGCCCAAAAGGTTAATAAGTACAATTATAGAAATAAAATTAAGACTAGACCCGAAAAATTAATCAGCAAGTAAATTTGATTCAAAAAGGTGAATGGCCATCATATGCTATATTATTATGTCAAAGTATTAGGTCAGATTTTAGAATTTCAATAGTATTATTATTTTGTTCAAGAAAAAAGTCATGCAAACCAGACAAAATGAAAACAATCACCAATTCATTCATTTCTCTCTATATTTTGAGCACTTAAATAATATACTTTTCAATTGAGGTTCTGAATTACGTGTGAAGATTATTTTTTTTTTTTTCATATTCATGCATTGCTTGCAATATATTATTAATGCTAAATTTAAGCAGTTATTTGCGTAAAAAAGAATTTTTAAAATTAAAATTAAAAAAATTCCTACCTAAGATTGACTATGATACAACAAAGATTAAAAAGATCAATCAAACTACTAATTACAGATAATATGTTAGAAAAAATTTCTTACAAAAACTTGAATAGCATATATTGTATCTCAAACAATGAGATAACATACAAAAAATGTAAAAAATCTACCTCGGAATTTTCACTTTAGGCCTCTCATGGTCTTGAGCCAGCCCTAATCAGATTATATTACAAAGGAAACGTATTTTTGTTGGTAATGTAACAGAAAAGATCAGATTTGTGATAATAACAAATACTCATGGATTCAAGTTTGAAAATCAACTTTCATAAGAATACAAATGTCGACCACTTTAAGGAATAACAATCTAACTGTTGGAAGATTTGATTCCAAATGCTGGCTGTGTTTGTCTTACTGATCAGCTGTCCACTTTGGCGCTTATATATATATATATATATATGATGCTTCACTGTGAAATGAGAATGTTGAACTTCATTGACAGATTAGCTGGAGGAAAAAAAAAATATAGCTAATACCATATAATAGACGGTGACTGTTGTACTCTTGTGTAAATGCTATTTAAATTATTGCCTTATGTTATCTAAATCACATGTAATCTGTAAGTGTATGTATACGGATGAATACAATTGCTCAATGTTGAGGATTCTCACATTTCTTTACCATATATTATTTTTCAAGTGAAAAAAGTTAAACTATTATATCTATCGTAATTGTTTATACATATGTTAAAACTCGAGTTTCTTTTTGGATTTCCTTCTTTTTAAAGGATGGTAGTCATTTATCATAAAAAAAAAAAAAAGGATGGTAGTCGAGGGTCAACTGGAGCAAACTTATTCCATGTATGGAAATATTTTGAAATTTTTTTTATTGTCGGGAATTGTCGACGAATACAAACCGCAAAAAAGGTAAGTTAGTCAACTCATTAAACTTTCTTGGTCAAAGGACAAGTGAGTGGTGATTCCATACAGAGTATGTTATCACCTTATGAATCCATTTTAATACTAATGATTATGCGGTTGACTAGTTTTTTTTATAAGAACTTGAATCTCTAATTATAAATAATAAATAAATTGTATAAGCATTAAACATGAATAACCCTTTTAACTTGTCAAGGCCATTTGGGTAAAGAGAGGCGTATGTGTGATGGGTTTGGTTGAGAGAAGAGGAAGACCTAATCCTGAGTTTTTTTTGTTTCAAGAGTTATTCTTGTCAATTCAAACATGATACAATTAATTAATAGATTGTGTTGGTTTTAGCTCATATGACACAATATTTTAAATAATAGATTAACAATTAATTAATATTCGATACAAATCTAAATTAAATTGCACGATTCAAACACGGTCGATGTTGCTATCACACCCCCTAAAGTGCATTATGTCTTTTGTCCCACTAAATTCTTATCTTGGAGTTCCTAATCATGACCATTTTCAAGGGAATTCTACCATTCATTAAGTGGTCAAGATTGCACCTCACTTACAATGGTACCTATTGAATTGACCTTTATAACAACGGCTGCAAATATTCTTCAAACAATCAAGTTACATCCAACTTAAATATGGACTTTGAATAAAAATGTGGGGTGAAACTAAAAGGCTTAATGGGTTCTTCTTATAATGTAAACAACAGGTAATCAAAAAAAGAGCCTACATGTGTTTCCAATTTTGCCATGTATATTTACTAACCTTATTCTATCACTGATAAATTTAATTTAAATATTTAGTAGGGTTTTTAGTAGGCTGCAATGTCATGTTATAAGAGGAGGACCCATTCTAGCAAAAGAAATGTAATCTCCTAACTATTGCTGCAATGTGTTCTTTTAAATAAGTAAAAACAATTACATTTCAATTCAAGATAATATTTAAAAAAAAAACCAAAAAATTGTTAAAATTATGCCCTTTAAACTCGGAATTACAATGTGAATTTGGCTATATATATATATATATGCGCTATTATCCACAAACCACTTGTATTGGGTTAACTACTTTTTTTTTTATTTTTTAATACTCGAGCATAAAAACCTGAAATATTGATCTGTCAAATCCTCTTATTCCATATATTCTAACGAGGTATATCCAACCTAAGTTGGTAGCTAGTTACTGGTTCGGGGTTTTTTTCCTTGGAGCCATATTCAGAACCAAAACCTAAGTGGAATCCCAATTACAATCTAGTAAAAATATAGAATCAAATTCTGCTGGAGGGCACGCTATCTAATGGTAGTGACTGATTGGAAGAAATTAAAGAAAAAGAAAAAANCTAAGTGGAATCCCAATTACAATCTAGTAAAAATATAGAATCAAATTCTGCTGGAGGGCACGCTATCTAATGGTAGTGACTGATTGGAAGAAATTAAAGAAAAAGAAAAAAGACGTACTGAATAAGTTTTTAGAGATATTTTGCACGTTTTTCAGTCCTAAGGAGTCTAGGAGAGATNAGGAGTTAAATCAACAACATTGAAACTGTAAGATCCAGTGTAATTTGGAATGCCATGAACGATTTGGGCTTTTGATAAATTGCTATTTTTGGTTGAGGCCATGCTTAGGAGAAATTGATTTAGTTTTTAACGGTCTATGGGTGAAAATACAATAAAAAACGGAGGTGAGATGGGGTGAATTAGAAGACTAAAGGGCCAAAACTATAACTTTGAGAGCATTGTGTAGCTTAAACAGGTCTTGGCAGAAAGTAAGATCCGTCCGGACGCCCTTTGGAAGTTCTGGCAGAGAATGAACTCCGTCTAGGTGCAATATTTCCGTCTGGATGCACGTGTGTTCGACTGACGTGCTTCAGTACGTCAATACCACCTACTTTGGACCCATTTAAACTCTAAGGATAAGTTTTTAGAGATATTTTGCACGTTTTTCAGTCCTAAGGAGTCTAGGAGAGATTTGGACGGCCTAGAGAGGAGGAGGAAGAGTGGACCGGGCCAATGATCATTGAGATTAGAACGTAGAACACAACGAAAGACATGTAGGAATCAACTTTGACCGAATTAAGGCAGGGTTTTCTTCACTTTTCTAAACATGGAGGGTAGGGCTATATTTATGTAAATTTTTTACTCCTATTCATATAATATTATAGATCTAGATTTGGTTTTGATCTCTTTAAAAAGTATCTTGTCAAAAAATACATGATTTATACTCCTACTGTGTTTTGAGTTCACAAACTCTAGATTTTAAATGATGAATACACGAGACTGTTTATTTATGGTCTCATACATGTTTCACTATATCCTTGCTTGTTTTATGAATACCGGAGTTTACTGCATTTCCTGATTTGATTCCACTCAACAGAAAGTTAACTCTCTTCTCCTGCTTTGTAACAGCATGACTCCTCAGCTAGGTCTCGAGTTCTCTGATACGATCTTGAAGTAAGGATTTAAGAAACCTCGCCATAAGGGAGAATATCGCTTTAATAAAATCATGAGAAAACTCATTTAAAAGAGCTCTGTTTTCAAACAGATTTGTCCATTAGTAGATGTGTTTGGTTCCTTACGAGGTTCCAATGGTTCCCACCATTTTCGTACAAGTTGACCAAGGCAGAGGGTTAGTAGATGTATTTAATTTCTTGTGAGGTTCCAAGGGTTTCTATTACTCCTTAGGAGAATTGGTTAGATATTGATGCATCATTATTAGTACTTCCTAAAGTCCTCCGGGGATTTATATGATTTGTGATTGTGATGTTNGTTTGGTTCCTTACGAGGTTCCCACCATTTTCGTTCAAGTTGACCAAGGCAGAGGGTTAGTAGATGTATTTAATTTCTTGTGAGGTTCCAAGGGTTTCTATTACTCCTTAGGAGAATTGGTTAGATATTGATGCATCATTATTAGTACTTCCTAAAGTCCTCCGGGGATTTATATGATTTGTGATTGTGATGTTATGAACCGGATATATTTCTATATGTAGATATTCTTGTTAATCAAATTGTTTACTCTCTTGACCATATTATTTGATTTATTTTCCAAGTTCATGCATAAAACACATGAGATCATTTTTACTTACATATTTTCTTTCAGGAGTTGTATATTTATTTTGGAAGTTGTGACCTAGCTACTTTTGCAAATTTTTTTAGGCTTGTAGCTCTACTGAGTTAGTTGTGTTTACCCCTAAACATTTTTTATATTTAGAGGTTGACATTGAGGCAGGCTTAGGTGAGAATGTAGAACTGGAGTTGATATGGATCNTTTGAACCGGATATATTTCTATATGCAGATATTCTTGTTAATCAAACTGTTTACTCTCTTGACCATATTATTTGATTTATTTTCCAAGTTCATGCATAAAACACATGAGATCATCTTTACTTACATATTTTCTTTCAGGAGTTATATATTTATTTTGGAAGTTGTGACCTAGCTACTTTTGCAAATTTTTTTAGGCTTGTAGCTCTACTGAGCTAGTTGTGTTTACCCCTAAACATTTTTTATATTTAAAGGTTGACATTGAGGCAGGCTTAGGTGAGAATGTAGAACTGGAGTTGATATGGATCAAAACGTTGATTCGGGAGTTGATGCTTGAAGGATGTTGATTTAGTTTCCCCAAGAGGGTAAGATCTGATACCCCCAATGCTTCCAAGCTGAGATCCGATGGTCCTACTGTTTATCAGAAGGTGGGGTTTGATGCTCCCAGTACTTCGCATAATTGTCCTGCTTCTAGCAGTAGCCTTGTGTCCATGCTGAAGGATGTGAATTTGGCTAAAGTGAGGCTTTGGAGGTTTGTGACACCCTCGAATATTATAAAGGNCCAGCTGAGGTCCGATGGTCTTACTGTCTATCAGAAGGTGGGGTTTGATGCTCCCAGTACTTCGCATAATTGTCCTGCTTCTAGCAGTAGCCTTGTGTCCATGCTGAAGGATGTGAATTTGGCTAAAGTGAGGCTTTGGAGGTTTGTGACACCCTCAAATATTATAAAGGTTGACTCTCGGGGTCATGAGGGTATCATNAGCAGTAGCCTTGTGTCCATGCTGAAGGATGTGAATTTGGCTAAAGTGAGGCTTTGGAGGTTTGTGACACCCTCGAATATTATAAAGGTCGACTCTCGGGGTCATGAGGGTATCATTGATACCGCGATGGAGGGTTTTGCTATGGTACCCCTCTTTTCTATAGAACCTTGTCTT
>CAUOFW020005146.1:0-28301 GCA_963454935.2 Ilex paraguariensis | reverse complement strand
TGGTGCTTATGCTATTTTCTTGCAGGTAGTTAGTGCCTTGAAGCGGCAGGTCTTTATGATAAAGCTCATGTGGATGGTGCTTGAGTCTGATTCTCAGATTCCATCTGTGTATATGTTAAAGCTCCTTTAATATTTCCACCTGTGTGTATGTTAAAGCGCAATGTGGATGGTGCTTGAGTCTGATTCTCAAGCTCTAATTCAAATGGTGTTAGGGCATGCTGAAGTGCCTCGGAGATTGAAAAGAATTCTAATTTTTTGGCTTCTTTTGCAGTTAAAACTGGTTGCTTTAGTGATTTTTCAGCTACTGGTATTCTGCCTTTGGCTGGAAGAATGTTGTTGCAGCAAGATCAAGCCCAGAGGCCTAACACAAGAAGGAGGAGGTTTGTGATAAATGGCCAACAGGTTTTTTCTGTGGATTCAGCAGCTGGATAAAGGTTTTGACAGTGGAAGTGTTGTTTGCAAATACTTAGCATGAACAATCTTTTGGTGTATGTGGATTTGGGTTGATATTTTGGTCTGAAGTTCTCTTAGCTGTCTGGGGTAGTTGTCTGTAGAATGTATAGAGTAGATATCTAAGTAGTGGTGTCTTGTTGGTCTGGCAGTTCATTTCTGCATTAGGTTCTGTCTGGAGATTAATAGTGAGGTGGGAGTTGATTTGTGTGAGGGGCATTGAGCATCAGAATTTGCTCTTGCATTCAAGGATGATGTCTGCTATACAGAAGGAAGGCGTTGAAATGTTGAAGATCTGGACTGTAGCAATTTGATTATAGGCAAGGTTTTTATGGTCTGTTTGTGAGCTACTAGTTTGGGCTGTATTTCTGTCTAAGCTGGTGCTGCACTGTTTATGCTTTGGAGCTTGGAGCTGGAGTGCATAATTTTTCAGTAAAGAAGTTGAGATGATGATGTTGCAGGATGGTTGCTGATCTGTTATGTTTCAGTAGCTTTTTGCTATGCTGGCAAATTGCTGCTGTGAGCTGACACAGTGAAGAGGAGATTTCAATAGTTGGAGAAGTAGCAAGTCCAGGTTTTGGGTGCTTTTTGAAGTGGTTTTTCTGCACTTTGAAGTCTGGATGCTGGACTGTGTGGATAGTTTTATGGCTTTAGTCTTGCTGAAGAATTAAAGTCAACTCTTTGTAATTAGAGTTCTTTGAATTCTTTTGATTCTTGTAATTCATTGATTGATGGAATAAAATTTCTCTTTTCCAAAAAAAATAAAAAAAAAGTGTTGATTGGTGCTTTGTTGAAGGTCTTTAATACATGGTTGTAAATCATTTTCCATGAAATAAAGTGTTGATTTGTTTGGAAACAAAAAATGGAGATATTATAAAACATATTTATGATAAAACTTGAGGTAGTTACCAAACATGTTTTTTATTTTTATTCTCATAATTTGATAGACAAAAATGACTACCAAACATGTTTTCTGTTTTTGATTTTTTGAACACGCAAAAACAAAAACGTTACCAAACGACCCCTCAAATTTTCTATATAAAATACATGATTTGCCAAGGCCACAAGCGAGCATGAATTACTTTGATCACCTTGAGGCAGCTATGCAAAAGCACATTGAGGTTAGACAGTCACGACAGAACAGAACCCCCCATAGTGCGAGAACCGCTTTAACCATGTCTGTAGGTTATGGGTGTTAACTCTCACTCATTTATATGAACACAATCTAACCTAAATCAATTCAATAATAAAATTGTATAATTATTAAAGACGCATAATAAATGGTCTAAAATAATATTTGACACTTAAAATATACTAAATATTTTTTTTTTATAGGTCTTGACACAAATAATAATGACACAACATAAAAATAAACTAGATACAAGCCGACACCCCTAGCGTAGGTCTTTGACTTCCCACCACCAAGATGACTAAGTACTCTCCTTAAAATTAGGAATTAAATAATCATCCAAGAAAGAAAAGAAGCTTAGAAAACTAGCTATACATATGCTTGTTGAAAAGTTTAGAAATCAATACTTTCGGCTGATAGAGATTTGTAGTCTATTGATTCTGGTTGTTTAGGAGTTGTGATGGTGGTTTGGAATTGGAATGGGTATCTTCATCATTCCTGTGAGGGTTTTTTTTTTAAAAACGATACGGTTTGTTGTCAATAAAATACAAGATTTGCTCAAACTTGATCAATTGGAGGCATTGGCTACATCGTATGGCGTTAAGTTTGCGACTAAATTTAGGTGATTCTAGGCTGATTGTTGATGCACTAAAAAGAGACATCACAGACTCTTCTAAAGTGGGCACTTTTGTTAATCAAATTAAGGATTATGCAAGTAGATTTGTTGAACTTTCTTTTTTATGGGTTCGCAGAAAAAGAAATACTGTAGCACATCGTCTAACAAAATTTGTAATAAAATTGTATAGAATAAGCTGTAAATAATTGTATAGAACCTTCTATCTGGAGGGAGAATTGCTCCATGTTTTTGGCCCCTCTTCTTCTTCGTGTTGTTACACTTTCAAATCAATGAAAATATACAACTGTTTCTATAATAATAATAAAAAAAGACAAATTGCTTACTAAAATAAGGAAAAAAATTTGACAAAGAAATCTAGAAAGACAATGCCACGATTCCCATCCAACCACCCCATCAGCCCCTCTCCACGTCTCTTTCTTAAACCCAAGTCAAGATGATGACAGAAAGACATGATTTCAAAGGAGTTGTCTAAAATTTTGAAAATAAAATGCTCGTATCTAAGTATTTATTATATTTGTCAATATTTTTATCACTGTTGTATGTATTTTTATAATTGCTGTGGTATCGAAAAAAATGATAAAAATAATTACCGTAATAGTGATAAAAACAACTACAAATATAAAAAAATTACCCAGAAAAATGATAAATTTTTTTGTACTCAGGAAAAGTGGTAAAAAAAATTTTAATTGTGGTAAAAAAACACACACAAATGTGATAAATCACTCATAAAAATGATAATTTTTTTTCTTGTAAAATAACTCACAAAAATTATAAAACTATCTATTAACATATTAAAATTTGAAGTTACGATACTTATTTTTTTTACCGACACCGTAGTCAAGTCCTATTTCAGAAGGAGAAATGATTGAAATAACTGAGGTCTTTGGTAACGTTTATGTTTTCGTTTTTTGTTTTTATTTTCACATTTGGAGAAAATCAGACCAAAAAATTCATTTGGCAACTGTTTTGTTTTTTTTTTATTGTCATCGTTTACAATAATGAGGTCGAGGGATCAAATTTTGTTAGCACCAAAAAACCTCACTTATTGACCACCGTATAAATAACGATTGATCCCAAACCCCAACCCCTCTAACCTCTCCAAGCGTCTCTTCGCTGCCAGACCCCCCTCTCTCTCTCTCTCTCACTCTCGCTCTCTCAGGCCCAGACGGTGAAGGTGAACAGTGCCTCCGCCGAAGAGTTCTGGTTCGACTGGTGGTGCCGCCGATGGCACGGAGTTGCTACGGACTTGTCAGACCTGGAAAGGCAACAATGTAGGTTCAACTCCTCTGTCTCTCTCTGCATGTCTACTTGGAAGAAAATTAATTTCAGTTTCCTGTTGATTGGAATGAGGTTTATGGGTGAATATACATGGTTAATCGATGTTGTTGATGGAAAATTTAGGGTTTTATGATCTAATTTATGAAGAAAAATTCTAATTTGGTTTCCGCTTTTGAGGTTTTGTCTTGTGTTGCAGCATGAGATGGTAATGGTACCATCCTTGTACCGTTATTAATTTTGTGTGAATCTTGTTTAATTGGATTTGTTTTGAGTTGCTAAATTTGGGTTTTGTGTTTGACAAGCAAGTAAAAGATTTTGATTCTTTTATGGTTGGGTGTATACATCACAAAGAGTGTGTTAACTTGAACTTTCTGGATTAACTTGAACTTTCGACGGCGAAGTTGTTCTAGCCTTCGTCTTCGACAGTGAAGGGTTCTCCATCGAGGTATTTTTTTTTTCTTTTGTGCTGTATTGTTGATTTTTTTTGTCTTCGACTTTGTGGATCAAAATCAAGAACAAAAAAGTCGAAATTTACACAAAAATATGGGATTCAATGCAAAACCCAAATGAAAATCAAGAACAAGAATTGTCAAAACTATATGACAGTTAAAAGGCGATTATTTGATCTTTCATGTGAGCTGATGTGGTGTGGGATTCCTTCTAGTCAATTGTAACCCATTCATGTTTATTACAACAGTTAGCATACGACCAGATTAAACATTTGCTTATTATGGCTGGCTTTTTGTATGCCAGGCACCTTTACCCTTTCAAATCTTGGAATGTTTGGTGTGGATCGCTTTGATGCCATTTTACCGCCAGGAACTGTAAGTTTTTGCAATTAAATTTAAATTCATCCTCTCTAGTAGATTACCTGTCATTTGACCAAATTGAGCAAATGTAACGGATGTATGGGAATTATTTTTTTACAGGGTGCAATCATGGCTGTTGGAGCATCTCAGCCCTCCGTAGTTGCTACATAGGACGGTCGGATTGGCATGAGAAGTCAGATGCAGGTTAATCTCTTGTTTATTTCCACTATTAGTATTTGATGTCTTGATTTTTTCATTAGACCGTGCGAGTAACTTCTTGTTGAGTACTGAATTTTGACGAAGCAATAATTACAGGCAAATGTTACGGCAGATCATCGTGTCATATACGGTTCAATCTAGCTTCATTCTTGCAATCTCTAGCTCAGTTAATCAAGGACCCTAAAGATCTTACCCTTTAGTCCCCCCGGTTTTCTGAGACAAATTTCTTGTACTGTTATGTGGCTCTCATCCATTTGATTATCATCCGAGATCTTTATTGAGTACCATTGGGGTGAAGTCAAGACTTAATCACTATCTGCACACAGTTATGTAGAACAACAGGAGCAGAATTCTGAAGAGCAATATTGTTATAGTTTTCCTTTAAATTAGCTTTTGTTAAGTTTCAGACATTGAGGATATATTTTGTATTGTAATAAATTGTGGCTTAATTAAGCGTTGATCATTGATTTTGTCTTTTAAATCTCCTTGTTCAGTTATCTTTTTTAAGAAATTGCTGTGATAATGGAGTTTTTAGCAAGCAATGTCTTTCTATGTGTAATGTATTGGTCAAATGTTACCAAGAAATGAGAAAAAAGGCACAAGTCTCACAGTTTGCTGTTTGCAACCAGCACACATAATTTCATGAACAACAGCCATTAAGGTAGCATGGAATTATGTTAATGTACACATGCTAGTTAAAAAAAAAAAAAAATACAAGTGTTATATCCAAACGAGTTTTTTGTTTTTGTTGTCAGATTTTTTTACAATTATAAAAGCAACCAAACACGTTTTATGTTTTCATTTTTTACTAACGAAAATCTAAAATTGATTTTTTTTTTATTTTTTTTAAAAATCAAAATTATAAATATTTCCAAAGGAGCCCTGAATTTAAAAGTTAGGGCGGCAGAGCCGCTCAATGCATTGTGGGGCAACTTCCCCTACTCATTTTTTTTTATTTTTTTGTAAGCAAATTTCTATATATGTTTTAATGTATTTTTAAATTTGCCCCCTCAAAAAAAAAAAAAAAAACTCATGCATTTTTAATCCACATAATTATTTATCACAGCTTTTATAGTTGGTTTGTTAAAGGAACAAACAAAGCAATTACACAAGAAGTAAGCAATTGACAATACAACCCACCACCGATTTAAGCACCCACAAGTTAAAACCAATAAACAAATATGTACACATTTCAGCAAACATTACAATTGATTGGTTTGAATATGATTTGGCACCAAAAACAAGTCATAATCCCAAGGGGTGTGTTTGGCAATCACCCACAAGATTGGACTGATTTGGATTTAGTATCCAAACCGATTCAATGAAATCTAAGAGTAATCCGGTCAAAGGTGGGTCCAATTATCTTGATCCAATCCAATACTTTAAAGAGTTCTAGGTCATAATTTATCTCTTATATCTATCGGTCACTTCTGATTTCATTTTAAAATTGAATATACGGGTAATTGTGTGTGAGACTACTAGTATATCTTAAATGTTGTAAAATTGTAGTAATGTGCTTTAAAAGCTAAGGTGGTAAGCATAGTATATTGTTATTTTATTCTTGAAATTAATTATTGCTTTCACTTGATACATAAAAAAATTAAATAGTATTGTCTATTGTACCGGAAAAAATATTTAATACAACAATGATAATAAGTCACAATGTTGGCATGATACCATCAATTAATAATATCAAAACAAATTAGTAAATGGACACCACAAAATTATTAACAACCCTCCATATAGGTAAATAACTACCCATTATTCCTCTGTGTAAGCTAATAACAATCCAAGCGAGGTTCACCTTATCCATTTGGTATTTTATTATTAGTTGGTGATACCACGTCAATTGTTGACATGATATCACCGTTGCATTGAATATTTTCTCTTTGTACGAACATATTAGAATGTTAGGGAAAATTACACCAGAATTTTTAAAATTTGCCACTTAATTACTTATACCTTTGACATTTGAAATATTACACATAGACCTCTTGAGATTTATACGTGCACAACAGTTGAACTCTTGTTGTCAATGTTCGTTAATATATTTATTAGTAAATTATATCCAAATTTCTTGAAATTTATATGTGTATAACATTTAGACCTCTCAAATTTAAAATATTAGACATAAACACCTTATAAGTTACAAAACTAATGAAATTTATTAAACAACCAAATTATCTCAATTAACGATAGAAGATATTTGGTTTGAGTTTGACACTTGGTTTGGTTTTTTATTAAACAACCAAGTTTGACCCTTGTTTGGTTTTTTAAGTTTATTACAATAGATAATATAATTATATGAAAAATGAGTATTGAATTGAGTTTTTGATATATTTATACTAATTACTTTTTTTCCTTCAAAAAATTAGGATTTTGTTTGAGTTTTATTTCAGTTTTTTAGGCAATCAAAATTCAACAAACTGGAGGTCATCCAAAATTTGGCATCAACAGTATTAATTATGATTGAATTTTTATTTTTGATTTTATTTCAATAAATGATATAATAGAACATGAATTTTAATTATAAAATATAAAATATTTAATATTTTATCTTTAATTGGAATATTTTTGTTCAAATATAATATTTTAAACTTTAGAAATCTAAGTATTATACGCTTTAAATTTCAGGGATCTGCATATAATTTACTAACGGATGTACTACCGGACATTAACAAAAAGGATTTATGTGTTACATATATATATAAAGTTTAGAGATTTGTATGTAATATTTTAAATATTAAGGAATCTAAGTGATTTAATGATAAATTTGAGAGAGTCTGGATTTATTTTTCCTAGATGTTAATTAAAGAAAAATTTAACATCATTGGATGATTGTGTACCTGCTACTGAAATTCATATTGGAAGGTGAGATTTTTAATCATGACAGTGGCTCATTAAAAATCTCTTTCAAATGTGATTTCAAACCTTAAACATCATTAGACTGGGCCCCTATGTTGTCTTTTGCATTTGGTGTCTCTGAATAGTGAGTTATTAAATTCTTGGTGACAAGTTTATTACCTAATTATTGCTCCTTTAAATTCTTAAGAACTGATAGCAAAGTTTCTCACTATTTTTTTTTTGAACAATGCTATTGATATTCAATTTATTGACCTAAGTTATTATGATCTTTGAATTGACTGTAGACTCCATCAAACATTGAAATTTGATGCTGATCCAATGATTCTACTGATAGCCGCATCATTATGTCAGCAAATTAGATCAAAATTTTAAGTATAAATAGGATTATTCATTTTTTTTAACAGTTTAGACATGGAAAGGGAGTGGATGATGTACAAACATGTGCTTTTTAGGTCCAAATATGTGGTAATTGGTCCATTAGGCCATGACTAATTCCTTAAACTTTTTCCCTTGAATAGTTTTATGCTCCGTTTGGTATAATAAAAAGATACAAGAAAAAAAAATTAGAGAAATAGATAAAACATTATACTTGGTAAAGAAGAAAAATAGGAGGGATGAAAAAGTGGATGGATGAGTTTTTTTTTCAACTCACCAAAATCAATCCTTCTAAAATTAGAAGAAAAGTGACCGAAATATTAATTATTTATATTGAAAATGTATCTTATTTGACTATATATCATTTGAAATATATATTTATATTTTTTAAAAGAATTTTAAAAATAAATTTTAAAAATAAAAAAAATAATAATTTTTTCTTCTTACCAAACGCAAAAAAATAAATTATATTTTTTTTTCCATCAAACTTACTAAATAGAAAGGAAGAAAAATGTATCATTCTTATTTTCTTTCCTTAGATGATAGAAAATATACCCCTCTTATTTTTTATCCCTTCTATTTTCGATCTTTCTTACTAAACGGAACATTAGTCTACGTGTGCATGTAAATAAGTATAATTCTTATGTACCAAAATATATAGATTGATTTTGTCAAATAATTATTGAAACATGCTTTTTCTTTTTTGACACAATTATATCTGTACTTTAAAAAAATATTTAAATATATCTTAAGCTTTTGTACGCAAAATGTAAGGATCCAGCTCATTTTTTGTTAATTTTTAATAATAGAGGTTGTGTTTTGCAATTTCAAAATTACAACCTCCCTAAAAAAAAGGAAAAACTGGAAAAATGTTTAGTGGGTGGGGGAGGAAGTCCACTTTATTCCTACGTCACCCTCTTTTTTAACCCCTCTTTCACTCTCTCTCCTTGGATCGTTGCGTTATTTTTTCCTCTTTATACCTCTGCCTTTTATACTCGCCTCACTTTAGCTTCTGCTTGTTCCCTTCTATCTCTACAAAAAAAAATTTCTTTTCTCGATCAAAAATCGATCTTTACGTAACCCCGAACCAAAACTTAAGATCAGGCATGACGCTTGGCTCAGGAGGATCAAGTGTTGTGGGTGAGTCTCCGAACCCTTGATTAATCTCTTCAATCTTGGTCTTTTGTTCTCGTGATTGTTATCATACTTGTGCAGTATCTCCACATGTTTTTGTCTGATTTCATCTTTTTTTTTAGATGTTCTGGATGTGAGTATGGGTGAATGAGTGATGGGTCAGAGATGTGTTGGATTATGAGTGTTCTTGTAATTTCTTTGTTTGATGATCTTTTATTGGGTTTTGGTTGAGAATGGGTATGTTGCTTTTTTGGGATTTCTTGGGCAATTCTGGAATTGAGGTGAATCTGCTTCTGTGTCGATAGCTGCTCTATGTTGATTGTTGCTGCTGTTTGATGTATTATCTATTTTCATATGTATGTGTTTATTTATTTTGCAAATTATGTGATTCTTATCTTCTGTTGTATTTATGCCGGGTCATTTTTTTTTAGTGAATACTATACTTCAGTTTTATCGAATGGTTAAATTAAGCTACTTAATACTGATTTGCGGGCTTACATAGTGGTCATGAGAGTTGATTTTGTGTGCAGAGTATGGATTTTGCTCTACTCATCGCCCATTGACAATCGGGGAAATTGTTTAGAAATTTGGTTTTACATTTATTGTGGTAGAATTTTAAAGGTCAATGTAGTTACTTTTTCTGTTTCAGCTAACGTGTTTTCTGCTGTATGCTGGATTGATGAAAGGCTGTCATGATATCCTCAATCAAATGACTATCTTGTTATGAAAGGTTGAGTTGTGCTTGAGAATTTCTTATGAAGTCGGAATATCTTTTCTGCTTACAAACCATTTGCTTCATAATTGGTAGGGAGAAGCTGCCAGATAATGACTTGGACGTTCCTGGATAGAACTTTGTAGTTGTTCCTTAATATTCACATTTTTCTATTAGGTTTGTACCGTTACATGAAGGGATGCTCGTTCTGAGAATTTCCATCATATCATTTTATCTTCTGTGTTTTCAAATCCGAGTTTATATGGCTATGATTGGAAGTTGGAACGCATGTGGTTGCATATGATGTTTTGGAGCTTTGGAGTTTATAGCTGCAGCCTGCAAGCAAACTGCAATGATGAGGGGCTAGCTTTGTTATATATCCTCATTGACCCCATTGGAATGTTATAATTATTAATTTTCCACCACCATAGATGAATTGCAACTCCATTGCATTCTTTCCTTTTTGTTGGGCTATCTTAATCCATGGGATCTTTATGTTTTTTTTCTTTCTAGAAAAAAGGAATCATGAGATTTTGATTTTCACCTCATTTTTAGTGGTTCTTTTGCTAACAAAAGTGAGGAATAATGTTTGCTTTTGTATGTCTTGGCATTAAAATACTAAAAGTAGTCTGGACTTTAGAAGTTGAAATGAATATAATGTGGAATACAATGGTTGAGTATATTTGGAAAGTGACTCTTGAGGTTCTTGGAGAATCAAGAGGTAATAGACCATTAGCAAGGAAAACTTGGTGGTGGAATGATGAGGTCTTAATTGCAGTGAAAGTAAAAAGGAAGTGTTATAAAACATGGAAAAAAACTAAATATGAAGTAAAAAAGAGGGTAAGATTCTAAATATGAAGCATATGATGATTTTTACTCTAAATTAGACACAAAGGAATAGAGATGTTCATATTAAATGTACTAAGAGTGAAGATTACTAGGGTTTTGGTACAAAACCAGAAAATTAAAGAAATGTGGAAGATTTACTTCGAAACGTTACTAAATGAAAATCATCTAGGGAGCTTAGACATTGAGAACAATAGAAATCATAGGGAGATTAGATAAAATACATTTTTTCGTAAGATTATGATGTCGGAGATAAATGATACATTAAAGAAAATGAAGACAAGAAAAATTTTAGGATCTAATGGTATACCTGTTGAGGTTTGAAAGCCTCTATGGGATGTTGGGGTATCATGGTTAACTAAATTATTTAATAATATTATAATAACCAAGGAAATGCCTGAGGAGTGAAGGAGTATTCTAGTATTTATATTTATACATAATAATAAAGGAGAGATACCAAGTTGCAAAAACTATTGAGATATTAAACTAATGAGTCATACAATGAAATTTTGGTGGAGGGTGATCGAGCAAAGATTAAGACTTGCAACAATGGTTTTAAGAATCAATTTGAATTTATGCATGGTTGAACGACAATGAAAATTATATATTTACTTCGGAGACTAATGTAGAGGTATAGGGAGAAAAATAAAGACTTTCGTATGGTTTTTGTAGACTTAGAAAAGACATATGATATAGATATATTATGGCGGGCGTTAGAGAAGAAAAATGTTACTGATAGGTATATTAATGTGATTAAGGATATGTATGAAGATGTCGTGGTTTTAGTGAGAACAACAGTAGGAGAGAATAATGAATTCCTAATTACTATAACTTATATTTTGGCTTTGCCTTAAGTCCATGCCGTTTTGCGTTAATTATGAATGAATTAACTATTGGCACATTCAGTATGAGCTCCCATAGTGTATGATATTTTGCGAACGATATTGTATTAGTTGATGATAGTAAAGAAGGAGTTAATAATAAACTAGAAATATGACAAGAAACTCTATAATCAAAAAATCAAGAGATAAGTAAGTCTAAAACTGAATTTATGGAATGCAACTTCAGTAAGAGAAGAAATTGAAACTAGGAAGTTGTAAAAATTAAGATCAAGAGAGATATTGAAGAGTGAACATTTTAAATTTTTACGGTCTATCATTCATAGATAATGTGAGATTAACGATGATGTCAATCATAGAATTAATGCAGGATGAATTAAATGGAGGAATGCATCCGGTGTAGTGTGTAATAAATACATACCCTTTAAACTAAAAACAAAGTTTTATAAAACGACCATAAGATCTAATATGCTTTATGGTATTAAGTGTTGGACAACTAAGAAATAACAAGCTCAAAAATTGAGCATGGCAGAAATGAGAATGTTCGGATGAATGTGTGGTAAAACTAGGAAATATAAAATTAGGAACAAATATATTTGTGAAAAAGTAGAGGTAGCACATATAGGAGGTAAGTTAAGGGAGAATCGACTTAGGTAATTTGGATATATTTATAGACAACCTATTATAGCATCAATGAGAAAGAGTCCTATGATAGTTATTATCAGTAAATATAGGGGTAGAGGAAGAATTAAATTTACATGGAATAGTAAAAAAATATATGATAACTTATGGCTTAATAGAAAACATGACCTTTAATAGAGCTCAGTGGCGAAACATATTTGTGTAGCTGACCCCAAAAATGTTGGGACAAGGCTTTGTTGAGTTGAGTATTCTTTCACCAAAATGATTAGCTTGGAAGTTGGTGTTTTAAAATTGGCTTCTCAAGTCCTTGATTTTCCATGCAGTCCCTCGAAATTTCAGGTTGCTGGAGGAACTTGAACGTGGAGAAAAGGGTATTGGAGATGGCACTGTGAGCTATGGAATGGATGATGGAGATGACATTTACATGCGTTCTTGGACTGGAACCATTATTGGTCCGCATAATGTAAGCCTGTATATGTCTCTGTGTAATGGTTTTTAGTTTTTGACATCTAACTGTCTGATTATATGAAGCATGAAGGCTACTTTGGTGTGTGTTTATCTGTTTGTTATTTTTAGGATCAACATTTCATGTAACCTGGGTTCCTAGTTTATTTGATTCGATCTATTGATGTTTAGGTCTTAATTTTCAGTCTTGTGAGTTGTAATTCAAAAAGGTCTTGCTCAGCCTCACCACTCATGGGGTGAGCCATGCGAGAAGCAAAATGTGGAAGAAATTCATTGCTATATAAGCTGTCATCATAAAGATACTCTCTCTCTGCTTCCTTCCATGCTATGCAGTAATGTTCCGGTGGGAAGAGAGTAGGGCACATTGTACCAAGTGTTGTCAGAAAGAATTGCTGAAACAAAAATCAAGGTTGTCACCAAGAATTGAACTGGGTTTTGTGTAGTTTGATTTTTTCAGCAACCCACTTTTGTGGTGCATCCAATTTATTTCAAGGCTTATAACTCTACCACAAAAGCTTGTTAGGAGTCAATCACATTGTGCCTGACTCAACTTGTTACAGGGAAGGGTTTACGTTTCTTTTCCTATTTGTGTGTGTGTGTGTGTTTGACATGGTTGCTTTTTGACTTTCTGGAAACATATTTTTGGTGGTTGTTATACTTGCTGGATAAATGACGTATGGCAAGAACTGAGTTATCTTAGTCTAAGGAAATGTGTAGTAGTGTCTTGGTTCCCCAAATATGTAAAGTAGCTCTTTTGTGGGTTGCAAATCTAACACTATTTAACAGAGTTTCAGATTACAGCCCTACTCTGGTTTATATGAAATGGCATGATATGGAGGAACGAGTGTTGTGCTACAATCAAAATCACAAAAGTATTAAATGTAATTCTGTCCAATATTTGATAATTTTGGAAGAGACATTGTGTGCATTCATTCTTGTTGGCAGAACTGAAAAGTGCCGTTTATGTGCTTACTTATTTGTTCATTTTTTTTTAGGGAATTTTGATTGTAATTCCTTGCTGATAAATTGCTCAGACTACAGTAACTTTTCTTGTTTCTTCAGTCCGTGCATGAAGGTCGCATTTATCAGTTGAAGCTATTCTGTGACAAAGATTACCCAGAGAAGCCACCAAGTGTTCGTTTCCATTCACGGATCAACATGACTTGCGTCAACCATGAAACTGGAGTGGTACATGAATATCTATTTTACATTTGAATTGATGTTTTGGCACTGTTATCAATTAGGTGGTTCTCTGTGTTTCCACACTTTCAATTGGTGGAAATTGTGAGTCCAAAGTTTCTTTTATTACTGACTTCTTTTGAGATTAGCTTTAGCCGTGATCTTAGGACCATTTTGACATGATTCTCACAGTGCTGTAATGTTTTACTTTTAGAATATTTGATGCTGATGATTATGATAAATAAATAGTATTAATAATTGATTGTGTGCCACAATGAGTATTAAACTCTATATCTTCTGTATTGTGTACTGTCTGATTGTATGCCATAATATTCTTTGAATTCACATTATGACTGAACAAATGGAAAATATTGAGCAAAATAGAAATATGAGTTTAATACTGAGCTAAATACAAAGTAGAAATTAAATGATATTGAGCAAAATACAAAGTAGAAATTAAACGATAGATCAAGTATCAAATATTCATAGCTTGATATCATAGATTAAAATATGATTCTCCATTTGCACTTATCAAAGAACAACTCTTTTATTGATCAGTAATGCTGTGGACAACAATGAAATTCTAAAAAATTGGAAAGATTGTGATCCAATAAATTTTTGCTGATTCCACGATTAGTTAATTAATGCACACTTAAGGGTTCAAGTCCCCCCTCCCCCTCCCACGCCCCCCCCTCCCAAAAAAAAAAAAAAAATTAATGCACACTTGTTGGTGTCCTACTGTGGACCGAACACTGCACGTTCCAATTGGGGATGATAGGAAATGCCATTCAATCTAACTGCACTGGTATGCTTAATGCATGCTAACAAGGTTTCTAGGACATTGTTCTGCAATGTACTGTTTTCAATTTGTGTACGATATTTGCGTGTTTTTTTTTTTTTTTTGTTGTGGGTAATTTTTCATTGAAGTATCCAGGGGCGCAACTCAAATGTAAAACTTAATGTGGCTACATGTTAGTGTGCAACACTATGCCTATACTAGTGAATTTCATGAGCTTCGAAATATGAAAAAAGAAGTATTCTTCTCCTGTAGTGGGCCTGAAAAGTCTTTGTTTTTAGAAACAGTTGTAGTATAGGATTTGTGGTGAAGGAATAGGAAAGCAAAGTAAATTTATCTTAATACACCTGAGCTAGAAAATTAGAGTAAACTTTAATAGAAATATTACATTAGATTTTTCTTGGAAATCCAACCGGACTAGTATCTTGTGTAAATATCATTGTATCCTATATGATGCAGTTAATAAGGCATACGTATCGACAATGTGTATTGTGGCTAATAATTTACCTATGTTTTTCTTGTTATTTTGTCTGCGTCCATCAATCAGTGCAGGGGTCCTATATATCTTGTTCATGCATAACCTTGTTTATAGACTATGGTTATTTAGTAGTTCAAAAGGCTGGAGCTGGTCCATGGTTGTTTGCTTAATAGAATTCAAGACAATGTTAAAGTTTTGGCTTTAGTAATTTGGAAAGTAAAGAATGTTTGTTAGGATGGACTTATCTTTTCTGCTGATGGGATAAAAATGAGGGAATATATAATTTAAGAATGTTGTAGAAGTGATTGGATCAGTGGCTAAAACAGTTCTGGAAGGTTTTATTAATGTTATCTTTTTTATTCTTTGTGATGATGGGAAGTTTAGTCCTTTGTGCCATTACATGTTTTTACGTGGATGATTGATGAGATATTATGTCAACCATTTTTGTATAGGTGGAACCAAAAAAGTTTGGACTTCTGTCAAATTGGCAGCGAGAATACACCATGGAAGACATACTGACACAGCTGAAAAAAGAAATGGCAGCCCCACAAAACCGTAAGTTGGTCCAGCCTCCTGAAGGTACCTATTTCTAGTGCAAGGACTATTAGATTTCAAGGACCATATGCAAATTTACAGTTTGTAATGTGTGTCAATTCCGTCAAAGTTAAAAATGTGCAGGGGGAATGCCTCAAAAAGCTTCTCCTATTGCTTGTCATGGCTTTCGATCTTTTAATCTGCTGTCTTTTCTCGGAAACTCTGTACTGTGTGCTGTTTAATGGGAATTCTTCTGTGTCAAGTATTGAATATTATATTTAACCAGTATTTCAGTTCTCACTGTGTTCAGAACTCCTCGTCTTCTTTGGTCGGTTTGTTCCTCTCTTTAGGTAAGTTAAATGGGAAAGAAATTGCACCATGATGAACTTGTTTTGTCTATTAAAACACTCTCTCAAGGCTTGGAAAGTGATCTTGTAGCATAGGAGCCGCATTAAAGCAAATGACGTCAAATGACTGTATGATTTGCAAACCTTGGGATTTGGACTACTGGTGATTGATTTTGTTGATTTTTGGATTGACAACACCTTTAATCACCATCTGTGTGACATGTCAAATTGAGATTAGTGAAAGAAATCTCATAATTCTGATGACATTTGTCCTTATAACTCTGCTTTTGTTGTTTTCCCCCACCCCATTTCGACATGGTGCACATACTAGGCTGTCCAGTTTTTTGTTTGCATTTGTGGTGATGGAGCTTGCTTATGGATAATTTGAACTTAGGTTGGATTTGATTCAACATTCTGAAAGCCATTAACAGTCATATCTGATGTGAAATGGCCTGAGGACAGAGGTTTAGTCTCTAGTGTACCATGCCATCCCCTGGTTGTGGGGTATGCCAAAATAGTATCATGTTTGGCTCGGCAGTTGAACACCCGTACATTGGCTGCCTTCCTTAGGTTTTGCAGTGCCATCAGGTAGCCGTGGGCTTCATTACTACATTGCTCTTCTATAACTATGGAGTTTTGCATGCGTGTTACTGTTCGAAGCAACTAGAAACAGGTTTTAATGCCTGTATTGCTTGGATAGTTAATTCTCGTGTCTGACCGCGACCTATACTGTAAAACAGTTGCATTATCTGCTTGGTTATGGACTGTGGATACCAATACAAATGTTATCTTGAGCAATACATATGGCATTGTATTCACCAAAAACCAAAGAAAATGGAATAGCAAAAGCAGAGGAACCTGCCTGTTATGAAAGTAGCTGCTTTTACTTGTGCTGGGTGGGAATCATATGCCTTACAGTATCCTATTGCTTTTTGATAGGCAAAAGACATGGAAAGAATAATAATACAAGGCTAAAGAACCATGAAAGAGCGTATGCAAGTGAACTTGTTTCTTTTATCGATGTTATTTGTGCTCTGTAGTAAGTTGTAGATGGAAAGTGCTTTGAACTCGGATTAGAATAAATCCCTCGCCGCCTCTTGTGTCCATTAGGCTACTCCTTGGGATTACGTTTTATTTCAACCTTAAACGAAACACAGTATAGATGTGATTGTAAAATGGTATACCGATTATTATAGCCGTTACAAACTGATATAATAAAATCAACTGTTCATGTTCAACTCATATTATATACTCAAATTAAAACACCCTCTTCGTATTTTTATCAAAATTTGACATGGTAATGAATCAAATGGTGCTTGAGATTCAATTTAAAACCATGATTTATGTTGATAATGTCAAGTATATGTGAGCAATGGAAGGATTGTATATATTTGGAAGGATTAATCGGGAGATTTAATACTGAATTCTTGTCGGAAAGAGCGATATTTATGTCTTAGTATAGATGTTTGTTGTTTGTTATTACACAACTTACAAGTGGCACAAAGAGAGAGAACTTATCATATGTGTTGAACAAAGAAGAATGAAGCGAAACAAATAGGACAGAAAATTAAAGTGGGAGACCAAAGTCTGGAGCATAGGTTCGTTTGCTTCCAAACGTAAGAAATCAGAAACAGCCCACAATAAAAAGAAAAGAAAAGGAAAAAAAGGTTATTCGCTCGCCCACAGGGATACGATGTTGATACCCCCACCACCCACCGACCCACGTGTTTATCGCTAGTCGTCGAACCAAAAGGTCCAAATGAAAATGATCACCGTTTTTAATAATGCGAATGCGACAGAAGATGTCAATTAGCACAGTTTTCACGTTTGGTGCCTGCATTCCACCCAGTGCGCTGACCGATGACCACTTCTCTTCTCTACTCTGACTCTGACTAAATTGTACGACTTTAATCACCACCGATTAGTCCAATAGATAATAACTTATATTTAAATAGAATAAAAAAAATATAATTAAATTTAAATAGAATTTGTTAAATTTAATTATTATTTTAGTTATTTAAATCGAGATTTTGAATTTTTATCAAATTCAAATTGCATTGCATGATCGAACCTGTAACTGGACCCAAATCAGGATTTTCAAATTTGATTAGATAACCATTATACTTTGCATTCGCAGGTTTCTGTTTTGAACCGTGACGAGAGATAACTGACTCGGACACTTTTGATTATTGACCCAAAAAACTGTAAGAAGGCATGGTTGTGCACAGGGTTTATTTCGGTAGCGCATATTAATTAGACCCTCTAAACCGACAAGGCAGGCCAATTAACCCACGGCATTGCTGTCATTAACTAAAAGAAATATGGACAACTCCGTCATTACAATTCAAGAATCAATGGGCCCTACTCTCACACAACCCCAACTCCAACCCAGCGTCCCTACTACGTCTCACGTCGCTCTCTCTCTCTCAGATGTATAAATACAAACTTCGATTCAAAAACTGAAACCCTATATCCTATCACAGTCGCCGTCGTAGTCGTGGTCGTCTATACAGTCAAGATCGGGTTCCCATGTCAGCCACCAGTAAACTATCAGCACCACCACCGTCTACGGTGGAGAAGAATTTACCGACGATCATAGTCCGTTCAGTCTGGTCCGACAATCTTGAGTCCGAATTCTTTTTAATCCGACAGATCATCGACCAGTACCCTTACGCATCCATGGACACAGAGTTCCCGGGGATTGTCATCCGGACCGCCTCCTCCTCCACAGTCCGCGATGGCAGTTCTTTGGCCAACTACTTGATGCTCAAAGCCAACGTCGACTTGCTAAATCTCATACAAGTTGGCCTCACTCTCTCTGACTCCGCCGGCAATCTACCCGATCTCGGCACAAGCCACCGGTTCGTCTGGGAATTCAACTTCTCCGACTTCGACTTGTCACTTGATTTTCACGCCTCCGATTCCATCCAATTATTGCGCCAGCAAGGCATAGATTTCGAGAAGAACAAGGAATTCGGCATAAGTTCATCCAACTTCGCCAAGTTGATGATGTCATCGGGACTCGTGTGCAATGACTCAGTGAGTTGGGTCACGTTCCACAGCGCTTACGATTTCGGGTACTTGATCAAAATCTTGACTGGAAAGCCCTTGCCAGCGGACTTGCTGGCGTTCTTGGATTTATTGAGGGCTTTTTTCGGTGATAGGGTTTATGATGTGAAGTACCTGATGAAGTTCTGTAACAGTTTGTACGGTGGGTTGGACCGGGTGGCGAGGATGCTTAATGTGGACCGGGCGGTCGGGAAGTGCCACCAGGCCGGTTCTGATAGCTTGCTCACTTGGCAGGCGTTTCAGAAGATTAGGGAGGTTTACTTCTGCTCCAGAGATGGGATGCTTGAGAAGTATGCCGGTGTACTTTATGGTTTAGAATTTTCTGAATTTTAATTCCTCCTCTAGCTTGTAGAAATTAGTATTCTAGTAAATTTGTACAATCATTGGCTTTTTATATCAAAATCAGTTGATTTCCTTTTATCTTTTCTTTAACTTTAGTTCATGCACAGACGCTTAGCATTTGGTCATGTTTGAGTCTAAATATTATTGTGGGCGGCCTGGAATTTAATCCAATCAGGTTGGATCAACGTGTGAATTTACATTGGATTTAGTTTTCCCCAATTTACCACGTATATAAAGCTCTCTCACAGTTGGCTCCGGATGTTAAATGATCATATGCTTAATGGTTGAAAGGGTTTATTGTGGCCCTTTTGCGTTAGAATTTACATGTTGAATTTGTTGCTAAAAAACTGGAAGTAAGTTTATTTCTATTAGTTTTTTTGCTTTGGGGAATGTGGTTGGTTATTGTCTGAGGATTGGAGATTGGTGACGGGATGAGTGGACAAGTTTCATCTAGTTTTGTATCTTCTGCTTTGATAACCTTATTTTGGAGGAATTTTGGACTTCAGTTCAGAAGAAAATTTAGTTGACTTGGTGGTTCAATGGCATTATGTTCGTTTTGATATCAGAGAATTGCTGATATTAGGTGTTGGAAGTCCAAGGTTTGATTGATTTTTTCCAGCATGATTGCTTCATATCGCATTTGGACTTTGTTTTCCTCTAGGTTTTTTAATATTTGTTAAGAACTTGGAAGATTTTAGATTTGGAACCGTGTTATCAAAGCAGATCCATATGTGGGATTGAACTGAATCTGATGGCTTCACTTCTGATGTTTGGCCTACTCTGTGGAATTCACAACGGGTTCAAAAGTTTTCCATTTGATATTAAAGTCTTTTAATTGTCAGTTTGAAAATGGTGAAAGTGTGGTGAAAATTTTTGTTGGTTACTCTAATAAAAGAATTCTTTGAAGTGTTTGTGTCAATTTGTATCTCATTCTAAAGATGGGAAGAGACATAGTCATTCTTGATTCATGTGATACATCAAGTGTTTATATATGCTATCTTCTTTTCTTTTTCTGAGTAAGAAACAGAAGTTTATGGCTCTTTATATGGCATGTGTAACTGTCATTTTGCATGCTACCACTACTGCACACGTATCTGTTTACAAATTTCTTCATATAACTTGAAAAGATTTGAAAACTAACTGCAAAATCAATATGATACTTGAGAAGTGGAGTATATTGCGCGAAATGTTTGTTGCCATGGTAAGTGAATTTAAGATCTGAACTCTGAAAATAGGGGTTCAGTTCTGTTCTTAAATATGAGATTTAGTTGCATTGAAATATGCAATGTAGTCATGTAGGTAGAACTTGACACTCAATTTTATTTTCCTTCAAAATTCTTCTACTAAGTTGTTTGCAGAAATACAACTATTCAGATAATTCAAAATGTCAAGCAACTGAATAGAGATAAACAAGTTAGTGAGGTGATGAGTGGGCATGTTTCTTCTAGTTTTGTATGGTCTGCTTTGATAACTGTATTTAGGAGAATTTTGGAATATTGTTCAGAAGAAAATTTAGTTGACTTGGAGTTTCAAGGGCACTATGTTGGCTTTGATGTCAGAATTTGATGATATTAGGTTTTGGAAGTTTCGAGGTTTGATTAATCTATTCTAGCACGATTGCTTCATATTGCATTTGGGCTCCGTTTTCCTCTGGGCTAGGTCATATTGGTCAAGACTTGGAAGAATTATGTTTGGAACTGTTTTATCAAAGAAGAACCATATGTGGGATTGCACTGAAAATGGATGGCTTAACTTCTTATGTTGATCCTACTCTGTGCAATTAACAACTGGTTCAAAAGTTTTACATTTGCAATTTTTGGGAAAGGGGTGACCTTTTGGCATTGTGCAATTTTTTCTATAATATGGGAAATTTGATTAGAGAGGAACTCAAAGATATTTGAGGATAAAGTCAAATGGAAGGAGGGTTTACAGGATTTTATTTATTACTTGGCATTGTTGTGGGCTTCCGTCTCTAAGGACTTTGATGGTGTGCTGCTATTTTGTATTTTGGGTGATTGGAAAGCCTCATGTGCCCCTTAATTTTTTTAGTGTTGAGTGTATTTTTTTACTTTTTCAATTTATGGTTGGATATCTTGTCCATCCTATTAACTCTTTGACATATTAATTTCAAATCTATACAGGAGTTTTGTTTCCTATCAAAAGTTTTACATTTGACTTTGAAGTCTTCCAATTGCCAGTTCAAAAGTATTGAAAGTCCTAGGTTAGCATTTAGACTTCCATGTAGTATTATACCAGTCACTTTGGAATCGTATGATGTGGTGCCAATTTCCTATATAAGGTGTTTTATGCTGTTAACTGTTTAATTGTTGTGAAGAGGCTTTTTGCATTAAGTGGCGAAAGTTATTGTTCATTCTGGTTACTTTTTAAAGAAATCCTCTGAAGTGCGTACTGTGTTAATTTTGATCTCACTGCTTATTGTGTTATTTTTTTATCTCATTTTAAAGATGGAACGAGACAATCATTGTTGATTCATGTGATGCAACAAGAATTAATATGTCATCTCCTTGCCTCTTTGGCAGAACTGCACATGTATCTGCATACTAATTTTTTTCAAATAACTTGATAGGATTTGAAAATAAATGAAAAATCTATATTATGGTACTTGAGAAGTGGATTATGTTGCAAGTAATTTTTGTTGCCATGGTAAGTGAAGCTAAGATCTGAACACTGAAAATAGGGGTTAAGATCTGTTCTTAAATATGAGATATTGTTACATTGAAATATGGAATGTAGATAGGACTTGATACTCTGTTTTGTGTATTCCATTTCCATCAAAATTCTTCTCCTAAGTCGTTTGCAGAAGGACAACTACTCAGACAATCGAAACAATTTTGATAGTAAATTCTATTCTGATAATCCGAACTCCTTGAAGTTTGTCTCTCTGCACGCTAGTTTAGCAAAACACTCAGCAGTGCTGGCATGGATTAACCTTGGCATGGGATGATGGGCTATATAATTTGGTTCCAGGCATGGCTATAACACACAATTCTGACCATTGATGGATCATATCATGGTGAGGTATAATCTTTCTTCAATTGCTAATCTATTCTCCAGTATTTTTACAGAGTTGGGAAATTGAGTGCATATAACTTGTTATATATTCGGTTAGAAATTGTATGCATATTGATTCATTATTCGATAAATAGAAGTTCTAGGTTTGTATACCTTGGAACGCAATATGCAACACAGATTTATTGATGCCTCCTCAATTATTAAAGCAAAGAATATATGTATAGTAAGATTTGTGCTTTAGAATCGTATCTGATGCTTCAATTTCATGAGTACTCTGAATAGGTGCCTTTACTTTGCTATTTTGAAGTTATGAGCAGGATGACATTGCATACAAAAATGTTGAGGATAACATAAACTATTTTTATGTGATTGGCCACAATTATGCAGATTTCCTATACTTTGTACGTGGCATGTCAGTATGGCTTACCATACCAGTAACCTAGATACTGCAAAACAACTAGATTAAATGCACAATACCAATTTATGTTTTTATGGCTCGTGGGTCTCGACGCCAAAATTCTGAAACATGGTGAGAATATGGAAATTGGAGGTTGGAACTTTGAAATGAAAACCACCTTGTTAGTGTGTATGTGTGTGTTTGGTCTCCATTTTGATAAACTCCTTGTTAGAAAATGGTGAATGGGTATGCTTTCTTTGTACCAACTCAAGGAACTTGGTGGAGCATGAGGATTGCAGCTCAAGGGGATTAATTTGACTTTGTTTGCTCGTTACTGCCCTGCTATGTTGCTACAACTTGGTTGGAAGGTTGCTGCTACAATTTTAAAGCAATGAAAGAATGATTTATTTTTTTGTTTTTTGCAGATGGGTTATCAAGAAGAACAAAGCAAACCCCATTTCTTTGTTCCTTTCATTGGAGATTCTATTGTGTTCTCTGTCTGATTTCTGTTCTCTCTTGCGTGGGTGTTTTGTCCTTGGCTGTATATTTATTTCAAGATTGTAATAGTTTGTTCTTCATTGTTTTAGTGATTCACCGATGTATCTTAAAGAAATTGAGGTTGCAAGATAATAGTAGTGAGAGTCAATCCAGTGCGCGGAATGGGCTTGCATTGGTTATTGTACCTCATGGGATTCTTATTTGCTGACATAATCTACTGGGCTGGATCCCCCCCAACCCAAATCCTCCCCCCCCCCCCTCCTCCTAGACTGTACTGGAACTTGTTTTTCAGTTGCAGTTTCTTTATCTTTGTAATTGCCTGTTGCATGTGGGGCTCAAGGTTTACATCCATCTTCAAGAGGTTTAGAAACCTCGTTTGCAAAAAAAGAAAAAAAAAGTCAATTCGTAAATGCACAAGCACCAAAAAATTTATCTCAAATGTGTAACAGCTTATGAATTAAATTCTGCCCTTCTCTTTTTATTTGTTTTCTCAGGTAAGCAAGCAGCGTGTTGACTGAACCAGTGGGCTTCGAGCTACCAGAGCAAGGGGATACAACTTGAAATTTTCCTTCCGGCACCAAGGTGACTCTTCTTAGCTCAGCCTAAGGCTTAGGACGATTGAAAAAACTGGGATTTTCTCTAACCCTAATGGCAAACCAACAAATGAAGACGTATAGTTGCCTCACATTTAATTTACGGCAAACATGAGAAGTTTGGAACTTCAAATTTGAAAATGAGTTGATCACACACACACAAAAGGGACCACCTTTCATGTGATCTGTACCATGGTCCCTTCTTTTTAAGTATAATGTAGACAACATTGTAGGTTGTGTCACGACCACTGCCTTGTATGCTCAAAGTCATGTTAAAGTCTGCCAGCATGAAGGGCCCAACAACATAATATGGGCTAGCATGATCCATGATGAATTGTAGCCATACGATTGGCTGAAATCTGAAGCCATGATTTAGTATTGGAAGATAAATTTTGAATTTGGGGGATGTGACATAATCTTGGATGTATAGAACATACCCAACAAGCCATTAATTGGAAAGACTACAAAATTTATGCAGCATTTGATATCAAACCACTCCATGAACATGGAGTATTAAATGTGACTCTCTCTCTCTCTCTGTCTCTCTCTCTCTCTATAAGAATCACTAAATCATATTACAGTTTGATAGGAGAAAATTATTTTGCTGGGATATAATTCGATCCTACTGACCCAAAAAATATTAGGATGAAGCTTTAATGAGTTGAGCTGAGCTGAATTGCATAGTTCTATTCTACAAGATGAAGGGTGGGGTACAAGACCTATTGTTACTCGGTCGAGTTGGATAGGTCTTTATTAAACACCTCACACCATCACATAGTTCCCAATTCCATTTTCTTTCTCATTGTTGTTTTAATGATATATTATATTTTTTCATGTATTATATTGGGCCTGTTTGGAGTTAACTTACAATCTCAGCTTTTTTTTTTTTTTTTTTTTTAGAGAAAAAGAAGTTTGATATGTTTGGACTTGGGCTTATTGGACGGTTTTTTCATCAATTTTTTGGGCAAAAATAACTTTTAACAAGACCAAGGAAAAGTTGAAAAATAATGCTTATCTAAGGGCTTCTAAAGAAAAGCCAACTTTTTCGAACTCCAAAAGCCAGCTAAAAAAAAGAGTTGATGTGACAAAAAGATGGTAAAAATTGGTGTGATTCTAGAGATAATATACCACCAACACCAAAAGCTGTTTGATAAACTTGAAAAAGGTAAAGTAATGTACCATGTGCTATGACTATGGTTGGAGCTGCATGTGTATTTTAAACATTTCAAGTTACGAATCATTGTGATTTATTTGGGAAGTAACCAAAAAACTTTTAGTAAACTGTACATCGATCCCAATTTTTTACCACTGAACTCAATTTTGTGAGGTTGATTTCACGTTTTTTAGGATTAATCCAAATTTTTGGACCACATCGATCAATAACTTCGACTTTTTTTTAACTTGACAAACACTTGAATATTAGTCTTTTTTGATACAGTATAATAAATTATACTTCTTGTTTCACATCCATTTGAATTTATTGCTTTTTTGAAACCCAAGACGGTGGAAGTTTGTCTTGTTGAACTAACTTCACTCGCATACCAACTCAACTTAACTCAATTGAACGAAGTTTTATTCCGAACTTCACATGCATACAAATAGAGCTTAATTAAGCTCACTATAAAACCTAATTTGAAATAATCCATACTAGTTTAATGAATTTAAAGTTAATTTAACTTCGAACCATTCATAAGGTTTCCAATTCCTTCTCCACCCTCATGCATGGTCTAAATACCAACACCAAGCTCTCTATGACTTAAGAAAATTATAAAAATAAAGAATGATGTGTTTACTTGGTAATTCAAGTTTGGTAACTCTAAGTTGAAGTGATAATAGGAACGAAATGTAAATTCAAACGTCTTGAATTTAAATCTTTGTAATTATTTAGGGTCAAATCAAGAAAAATTTATTCCTCATGAATATCTTAGTTCCGGTGTGGATCACCTACTTTTGACCAAACTAAGAAGAAAACTAATCAAAATGAGCATAAGCTGACGCGAACATCTTTAACCGTTGAACTAGAAAAAATATAATTCAAGTTTGAAAAAATCAAAATTAACATAGAAGAAAAGGCTGGCTGGTACACAGCAAACATTCAAGGCACTCAACTCTAAAGCTGGTGGGTGCATTTATAAATTGAAGACCAACCCAACTGCCCCTTCTGGCTTCCCCCACCACACTTAAGTTTCTTTTGTTAACCCCTAAAAAAAAATTCATTGACAAATACAAATCAAATATATAATATAATTCAAGACATGCACAAAAGTTCATTGAATTATAATGTCAAGAGATATACTAGGAATCAAACTATCTAACTAGTTTGGAAGAGATTACTCTTGCGATCTGACTATAAATATTTTAGAGATCATGATACATTTGTATTTTTTGAAATATACGATGTAGACCAAGACAATTAATGTTGGGTAGTATGGCTGTTGTAACAGCAATTCATAGACAATGCAGTCTACATTGCATACTTTTTCAAATGTTTTTTTTTAGTTCAACGGTAAGAGGTATTCGGGTTAATTTACACGCACTAGTGTATTTATAAAGAATAAATTCTTCATGGTCTGATCCTAAGAATTTGTCAAGATTCAAACTTAAGACGTATAAATTTACAACTCGTCTTTATTATCTTTCGAACGATGGAGATTGGTGGTGTATGAGGGTGGGATTTCAAGATCAGAGGTGTTAAATGTTTTACAACACAATGGTTAGTAGAACAGTGGTGTATGAGGGTGGGATTTCCCTCCTTGTTCCTTTTTTTGAAATCTAGACAACTATATATGGCAGCAAACATAAATGTAAACATTATTAGGGAGCAGGATGTCAAAGTCATTGCCTATTTAAATCTTTTGTAACATGGAAGCAGTTTTGAATTTTTTTGTTGATATGCATCGATAAATCACTATTAGAATAAAAAATGAACTATTACAATTTTCGAATAATGTATTTATAGTTGAGTATAAAACACTCACAAAACAGTAAAGAATTGAAAGAGGGCACGATAGAACCTCAAAAGAGAGGGTTATAAGAAATCAAGCATTTGGACCTAGCTAAAATAGGTTTATTTTATAATTTTTGAAGTAAAATAAGTAAAATTTGTTTAGAGCCATAGCTTTTGGATCAACTTAGACAACAACTTTTTGGACCTAAAAAAACTTATTTGTTCTAATTCAAGAATCTGATTTTATGAACTTTTCTTCCAATTTTTTTTGAGTTTTATTGCAGGTCTCACATAATTTTTTAATTTATTATATTCATAAAGTATTATTACTGACGTAAAAGAAATTAAAATTCATATTTTAATAATATTATGCATAATCTATACATACATGTAATTATTTTTTTATTTAGACACAAAAAACCTAAAAAGTCACTTCAAGAAGACATTTCCAAATTTTTTTAGGTTTAAAGAACACCTCAAACAGTTTTATGAGATTTTTTTAACTCTGATTTTTTTGTGAAACTTTGCAAACCGTAGTTTTTCACCTAAGAAAACCAACTCCAAACAGGCTCGTTGTGTTTGGTAACGATTCATCTTCTAATCCCTTGGTTGGGAAATTCTAAGAGAATCAAGAGTGATAAACTAAATTAGACATTGGATTATTTAGAATTTAAACAAATGAGGAATTTGAAAGAGAATAAATTTTTTACATGCACCCAATAAACAATTACCAATTTGTTTACAGCCAATCAAAATTTGAGAGCTACAAGAGAAGTACTCCTATAATACTCTTATTCAATTCATTGAGGTCTCTACTGAACAACATTTACTTCTATGGTCTGTATAGAGCCCACAAGCAACCTCTTCTTGATATATTAATATCTCTCACCACTCTTTTAAAATCTCCCATTGAATCTCTCTGACTATTTATTAATGCCACAGCAAACAACTCCATTCACAATCACACCAAAAAAAACAAAAGGAAGACTCTCTCTCTCTCTGCTGCGACCACATTGCTCCGTAGGCCTTTAGAAATCACATGGGCAAGAAAATGAAGCTTTTCCTTTCTCTTCAAAGCCACAGAACCAAGCTCTTCATGGCCATGGCCAACCTGTGGAAACCCTAAAACTCTCTCCTTTCGAGCTGGAAATGACATGTTCAGGACAATAAACTCGGCCTTCATTGACACTACCATTAAAGTTGTGGACACACCAGAGCTCTGTTTCAGCAAGTCCACCGAATCCACAAGCTTTTCAATGGAGTCAGAAGACCACGGTGGCGAGGCGATAGAGACGGTGGTTCGAGGGTTGCGATCGGAGAGGCTGTTTTTGAGCCTGGTGAGACAAGGTCCATTCTAGAGGAGGCCAAGACAGATGGGTTTCCTTTTAAAGAAAGTGTGGTTATGGCGGTGGATTCTAGAGACCCATTTGTTGACTTCAAGAGTTCAATGGAGGAAATGGTGGAGGCTCATGGGTTGAAGGATTGGGAGGGTCTTGAAGAGCTTTTGAGTTGGTATCTGAGAGTCAATGGAGAGAGAGCAACCATGGTTATATTGTTGGAGCTTTTGTTGACTTGTTGGTTGTCTTTCTTTTGCTTCTGATGATCAATGTATTGTTTCCTCTATACACTCATTCTTTACTTCTCCTTTATCATGTCTTTTCTTTCCATTTCTACTAGTCCTTGTTTAT
>CAUOFW020005145.1:0-28302 GCA_963454935.2 Ilex paraguariensis | reverse complement strand
AAACCAAGCTAAAAATTGGATTAAGACACTGAAACCAGACTGGAAAAGTAGTTAGTTAGACCATTGAACCGGACCAGCAAAGCTCTCTGGACCTCTAAACCGGGCCGGTTTGGCTTGCTAGAGCACTGAACCGGGCCGATTTTGCTTAATGGAGCACTAAACTGGGCCAGTTTTGCTTGCTGAAACACTGAACCAGATCGGTACCGGGGCCGATTTTTACTTGATGGAGCACTGAACCGGTCTGATATTAGTTTGAACCGAACCAAACAATGGATTGGGTCAGATTTGGGTTGACTCAAAGTGGATCGGGTTGGGCTATGTCTTCTTCGCTGGTTAGGGTTTCAGAAAAACCCACTTCCTGCAACTGCGCCACACCACACCACCACGAACCAAATACGAACCACCACAGACAACCACGAACCGAACACGAACCACCACCAACCACCACAGACCATGCTTCCAACAACGACGAACCACCACAGACCACGCCGACGATGGACCACCACACAGCCACCACAGACCACGCGATCACAACAACCACCACAGACCACGCCTGACCACCAACGATGAACCACCACAACAGCCACCACAAACCACAACCATACCACCACGACCACATCCGCCAAACAACAGCAAGCAACACAGTAGCACCACACGATGAACAGTACAACACCACCACAACAGTAGAACTTCTATGAACAAAATTTATTCAGAATATATATTTATGATCGTATATAGCTCCGATACTATGTTAAATTTAGAGGATTAACACAATATTAGAGAGCAACAGAGATAGGTTAAAAAAACATAACCTAACTCTCATACATCACTTGTATTTATAGTTAACTCACAATAATAAGAATTACACAGAATATCCTAACACTATTAACAATTTACACATACTACCCTAATACTTTTAACAGTACTAAACAATAATTGTATACCATTCATTGCCAATCTAATGACATATATTAATTTTTTCAATTAACCCCCCAAATTAAGTAATATACCAATGCAATATAAAGATCAATTTAAAATCAATTAATAGAAAAAAATCAACTAAATTATTTCTTCAATTATCAGACCCAAGGGACAAATAAAAATACAAATTAATTAACACTATTTAATACTACAAGCAATAACATTTAATGATATGCCTCACATTGGACCGAAGGGAGAAATAAAAAATACAAAACAATCAATATTATTTAATGCTACAACTAATAAATAACGAAGAACTAAGGAAGATGAAGAAAAGGAGGAAGAAGAAGATCCAAACTCATTGGCAGTCACTTGATTTTGCAGGTTTGCTTTCAATTTCTTCTTTGTCTTACCAAAAATCATATGGGTATTGTGTGGGAGACTAAAAATTGCTCCAATTCAACTTTGAATGTGGGTTTCTCAAAAATTTATGCATGTTTCATGTGGGTTTCTCAAAGATTTATGCATGTTTCATGTGGGTTATCAACTCTATCCCTTTTTTTCTTCTCCATCTCCTCTTTTTTGGGCCGACTCTTTGTTGTATTTTAGTGGTCTATGCGATTTTATTATGAATCGTCCAATTTGGTGACGAGTTGGTCCGAGTCAACCGAGTTACACAGATTTTACAGAGTCATCTCTGATTCAAGGCCGATTACAGTGAGACTCGTTCATTTGGTGTAACGTGCATCATTATCGGTTCGGTAGGGGCCAAAGTGGTTACGACTCAGTCGAGTCAAGTCAACTCGAACTCAACTGATACTTTGAATATTGGTTGAGACCAAGTTCTGAAAGGGGTCCGAATACTTTTTCTCCCTAGAGGGTGCAAGAATTTTTTCCACTTAGTTAACTTACAGACGTTGTTTTGAGACAAGAAAAGGATGAACAAGGATATCCATGATCATTCAATTACAAATTGAATCAATGAACATTGAAATTTGGAATAGTAGTTCGTTGAGAAAGAATATTCACCTTATTTTACCTCATGTCCAAAATAGGGGTGATCCTAGAAAAGCCATCTTAGAAGTGTCAAGAATACCCTTTCTTTTGGACCATGAATTTGAGGTGAATATAATCAATTTTGTAATCTCATTGGAAAATTCAAGCCACCATCATGGAAGACAGAGATTGACCATTTGGTTTTGAGTGCATAGTTCAAGGTCACAACATCGGCCGCACTAAAACAACACTGCTGTAGTGTCGCGACACGGTATCTGTCAATATGCACAAAGTGCTAGATACAAGACCCGAAAAATTCTAAAAAAAATAAGAAAAACTTGAAGTATTTTAAACAACATCATCCATATATATGTGAAAAATACATCATCTAGCTCAATTACTATAGGTTTAAAGAAATATTAAGAGTGTTACCGAAAATAGGAATATCATTATCAATGTCAAGTGAAAGCATGCCAAAGAATAATGAGCTACAAGATCATCTCCAATCTTGACTCAAATTTGAGTAAACATTTAATAAAAAGCTTGATTTGATACAAACGGTTCTAATAGACAAACTTAAATTTAAAGGAGTGCAAATTCAAATTTAAAGGATGGCAAAATATGACCATTGGATTTTTAAAGGAAAATGAAATTTGACCATTAGTGATTTGAGTAAAGGTTTGAGTCTCTATTAATTTGAGTAAAAATTTGGATCTCCTTTACTTTGGTATGGGTTTGGGTATTAGATTGGAAAAGGTTTTTCGAAATTTTTTTTACCCAAATTGAAATTTGGTTTTAAAAAAGGTTAAGAAGTTAGAGATGCTCTAATAACCATTACCACGCATGAGATCTAATTTATTATTACAGTTTTTAATAGTATTATATGAATGGGATAAATAATTTTCACTACAAGGATAACAATATAAGTAAGAAACTACCAATCCAAAAATGCGTTATCAATATATTATTAGAAAACACATTTTTTGGGCAGGTAATACAAAATATATTACTATAATCTATTTTAGCACCAAAATAAACTCTACCTTCCCAAACATATTAAACAATACTTATCCCCAAAACACACTTACTAAAGACAATAAGTTAGCAAAAAAGAAAAAAATAATGCATTTGAGGCAAAAGACTAATTGACAGTGACATTGGGCATGTACTCCCAATTTTTACGTCTTTATGTTTTTGAATAGAGAGAGAGAGAACCAAAGGAAAGTACCGCCAAGAATCCGATCAGAGGTCCGAATTGACATTACTTGGAGGAAAAGATGGCACTTACCTCTGTGGATAGCTATTGCACGACCACGACTGATTCACAAAAGGAGGAAGAAGTAGAAGAAGAAGAGGGCACCCTAGCGAGTACCCTTTCTCGATTTTATAGGTTTCTCTTACAAAATCTACCAATTTTTTCCTTTGTTCAAATATTTTCCAAAAAGGGTATGATTTAGGGTTGACTAAAAGAGTGATTGCATATGATTTACACAATTTAGGGCTAAAAATTACTTCTTTTCTCTTGCTTTTTTCTTTGGTCTTTGGTTGTTTCTTAAGATTTTGTTGCATGATTTGCCCAATCTAAGTTCTACCGATTCTTCTAAGTCAAAGTGAAACTTGGGATATTTATGAAACGGTTATCGTTATCAGATAGGTGATGGTCCGACCCGGCCAAGTCGTATCGGACTCAGCCGACACTTCTAAGTTCTTACCCTGGTCCAATGGCCTATAGGATGGTCATGTTACACAGTGGAAAATTACAAGTAGGCAACCATGTGGATCAAAGCAATTGTGGTGTCTCAAAAGAATAAGGCAGACATTGATCATATATCCATCTACACACACATACACACTCTTTCTACATAGTTAAATGCTGATGTGATGTTCTTCTAAATCCAGTGAAATATAAGTACCCACCAAGGTGGGGCCAAATGATCAAGCAGTAGTAAAAGAACAAAGATCACGCATATACTTTATCAAAACAAACCTAAACACAAATTCAATTCTAATTTTGCTGGAAAACAACATTTAACATCATTGACAGGTGCGAACAATGTATTTGTGCACCAACAATAAGAGCAGAGACGGTGCAGCAAGGAGCCATCCACGCACCATATTATACATACCCAGACACTAGTCGCATATATATAGGAAATCTCAAGCTCAATCATCAACCACTATATGAAGTCCTTTAAATTGATCTAGGAAATTTTTATCAAAGTTGAAATAATTCTAGTGCCTTGAGTTGATGTTTGACAGATCAATAGTCATGATATTTCAACAAAAGATCAATTCAATTAGGGCATAATTGGTAGCTCATCTAGAACAAATTGGATGTTACATTCCATCCTTGCCTTTGTATCAAGCATATTTACTTATATCCCAATAAACTTCCACAATTTCCATTTTAAATTTGAGAGACAGTGACGAGAATGCCCAACAAAGTGTACTACTTCTATGTCAGCTGATACTCTGAAAGAACAAAAAGCCATTAGGTTTAACAAGCAATTGGCATACCTGGAAAACAGGGACTCCATCAAACCCACGCTTGACATCCGAAGCTTTAAGCTAGAAGACATGAAACTTAAATGTGAGCCAAAAGAAATATCAATGCAGGAGCAAACTGATGTAGTAGGATACCCTACATAATGCATTTGATGAAAATCTTTAGCTTCAAGAAACAGAACCATATGTCTAAGATGACAGCCCTATTCTTGATTTTTCCCAACCAAGAAGGGTTATGTAGGACTAACATTGTTGTTTCAATTGGCATAGTCACTAGGCAACACCTATTTACGCCTTCTGAAGATGCAATACTGAGGCTACTTCTTTACAAAATAAATATGAGATATAAGCCAAAATTTTAATAATTATGAGAAAACTTACAAAAAAAAGTAAAATCTGCTTTTATAAAGTGCAACAGTAGTGAGACATGCAAGTACACAAAGTGGTGCAAAAGTATGCGAGTCATTTCACTGGCAATGTGAACGGGAGTCATATCGCCATTACTCTTTGACTGAAGCGACAAAACAATCACAGCAGCATGATTGTAATTCACACAAGTCAAGTTGATTCAAGTCCCTTTTTTTTTTTTCGATAACTGATTCAAGTCCATTAAATTAATGCTATTATGCAATTGGCATGACCTACTGAAACCAAAAAGCACACAAAGTACCAACCTCTAATGCATTTTTTACTTGAACAGGATCAGGCAAAAAACGGAATGCGATTCCTTCAACCTTCAACATATAGACCTTCAAATTGCAGAGCGGAAAATATCAGCAATCAATTTAGTCAAGTGGCTAAATGTTTGATTAACAAAACCAAGTCATGGCATATTATACAAGCAAATTAATTGAAAAAACAGTCTCCCTTAATCTAGAATAAGTGGATCTGTGGTTTGGGAGCTTCAAGATATCATCCATATTAGTTCAATATGAATTCCTTACAAAAATAATGGATTCTTGATTGGTGGCATCCTTCCGATCTCTAGTCATAAGATGTGTTTGGTACATTTTATTTATACTAATTAGCAATTAATAAGCCTACAACTATCGGCAACCTTATACAGTAATTTGAAGAGAGAACCCACCCACTAACATAAATGACTTCCAATTTCATTCTATGACACCCACAATTAAAGCTATCTGACAATCTTAGTTGCTAAAATAAAATCTCCGCTAAATATTTTGACAATTATTTCAATCAAAACCCCATACATATTATTCCCATCAAGTTGTCCCCCATTCTGAATTTTCCTGAAACTCATCGACCTCCCAAAGCACAACAAAGTTCAAATTTTGTAAGCCATTTCCAGTAAAATTTCTTACACTTTCCCCAACAGTTTAATCCACAATCCAATTTATACTCTTTTCCTAAATCACCACACCCGTGTAGACTAACCAGATTTTTTTTTAGAAAAAAAAGAAGACAAAACAATAAAAAATCACTTCTCCGTTCCAACATTGATCACCTGGTCAAGTGTAATAGGCACAACCCTTGCGCCACCTCTCAGCATTCCCTTCCGTGACCGAACCTGGAACATCGCAACCACAACACCAATAGTCACATTGAACGTAATTAACGCATACAAAACGCACATACAGATAGAGAGAACTGACCTGAGCGAGAAAGGCTTCGGCGTCTTCTTGGCGAAAACAAAGGAGTCCAATGGATTTGAGACCATTGGGATCAGAAATCAGCACAAATTCATTGTTCGAGTTGCTGACAGTGTACACCGCCGTACCAGTGAGCGTCTTCGAAACACGGTCGGAGCTCGAAGCAGCATCGGAGGCTTGCTTTCCCTGAGACACCGAAGCGAAAGGTAAAGGAGGAGAACAAGAATGTATTATAGAACCCGAACGCCTCTGCGTCACCGGAGGCCAATTGGAGGCGAGTTTTCCGGCGAATCGTTTGGTATCGTCAATTCGACTCGTGAGCTCGGCTCCGAGTCGGATACAGTGCTGGTGGATATAAGTGGAGAAGGAGAGTAGAGGATTCGGAGTTCCTATTGAGGGTTTTGAGGACTCCATTGTCAAGACGACGAAGAAAAAGAGCAAGAGCACAGCCGAACCGTTCTGAAGTTTGTTAGTGTCAATTTGGGCTATTAATGGGGCTATAGATAGACTGAACCCCAATGGCTGGGCCATAGTGTATGTTTTGTTGGTCCCGCAGTCCAGTAAAAGACTGTGTTTGAGTTTCAAGAAAAGGAATACATTTCTTTAGGTACTATTTGTTAATGTTTTTGGATTTTGTCCCCCCTCCCCCCTCCCTTTACCCTTGTTTCATGTCCTCAATGTAAACAAGGAGATGCACGAATCCGACTCTATTTTCTCTTGTCTCTTAACTTGTTTAGAGGCAAAAAAATGAGGAATAAAAAAAATATATATATAGTCCAAGGCTCTTTATGAGAAAAATCGATAAAAACTTAAATCTCATTTTGTATCTGCAAAAAGTCACATAATCTATAGCACGTTTAACTTTGTTGTTTTCTATCATCTTGCCATTTTGGAAAGTGGTGAAGGGGAAAGAGGGGAGGTAGTTATGGAGGAGGATGATTTTGAGGGGAGGGGAAGGAAAGAATAATTTTTGCTGTTTCCTTAAAGCTACACCAAAAGAATCTAAAGTAAACATGGCATCTAGAGCATATCTACAATAATAAAGGGCTACGAACCCATTCTAAATCTTGTGTTATTGACATTTTTCTTGGGAATTAGATCCTATCTCATGTGTTTGTTTCTCATATATTTTCTAAATATGATTTTTTCTCATTTCCAAATTTTTATTAGTTACCCGAATCAGCATAGCAAGTAGCCACCCCTACCTTTCTCTATCATCCAAGTAAGATTTTTACTTTTGTTAAAGTGGTGCAGCAATGAGTGAAAGGAAAGAACATCAATATTCATTAATATGGCCCGTTAGGTAGTGTGGATGAAAAAAATAAAAAAATAAAAAATAAGAGTGATATATTTTCATTATCCATCCTTCTAGGGAGGAATCATTCATTTCCTCTTTTGTGTTTGATAAGAGGGATAAAAAGTAAGAAATATTGATTGTTTTGTATTTGGTAAAATGAAAAAAAATTATTTTTTTAAATTTTTTTAGAAAAAATATAAATACAAATTTTATCATTATATCTATATACGAAATTAATATATAAATAATATGTAATTGATAAATATGATATATCGACAAATAAGATATATTTCAACATACATAATTAACTTTTCATCTATTTTTCCTCTCAATTTTGGAAGGACTGATTTTAATGAATTTGAAGGAAAGCTAATACATCAAATTTTTCATCTTTTTTTTTTTTTTTTAACCAAACATGATATTTTATCTGTTCTCTAATTTTTTTCTCATTCCATCATTACGAAATATAAGCATAATTACACCATGCTTTATAATCTTCTTTATTAGCTCAAAGGTTCCATCCTTGTTTGTACTTAAGTAATTAAGATCCTTATGTAAGTAGTTATATAATGATTGCAACCCGGTGCGAACAGAATTACGAACCTACATGAACTTTATTCGAGGCAGGTGTGCATGCTCGGAGATGAGAGATATGGAATGAGTAATTCTATTTGAATTTAAAAATTTAATTTAATTTGTTGACATAATGATTTGATTTTAGCAGAATCATTGGATCAACACCAAGTTCCAATGTTTAATGGACTCCACAGTTAATCCAAAAGTCATAGTGAATTAAGTTTATAAATTAGGTCACAATAGCATTGCTCGGATAGAATATTTCATTACCAAGTCTTGAGGTTCGAATAAAGTTCTTGCTAGGTGCTCGAAGAAAATATGCTTTCCTTTTTTGTTTATCCTCCTCATGAGTAAAGGCTTCTTGGGGGGAGGGGGAGAGGGGACAGTTTCACATGAACAAAAGGAACCCCATTGCCAAGTGCCAAAAAAAAAAAATATGAGATGCTAAATTAGCACCACTATTGTCAACGAGAGAAAGAAAAATAATCCCATGGAGGGAGCTGATCAGTTAAGCAAAATGAGGGCTGGTCATTTTCTGTAGGAAATTACTTTGTAAAATCAGGTTAACCACAACATCGTGAGAACGTGGTACACCACATCAGGAGTAAAAAATATAGAGACAACGTGAGACCTAATCTCTCCTTCTTCGAGAAAGATGTGTCAGTCTCTTGGCCTCAAGAAGGTACGTTCCGATCAAACTCCCTCTATTTGAAAATGTGAGATTTAGGATATCTCAGGTCTCACTACATCTTATCTAATTCTCTATCCATTATATTTCACCATATTATGCATGATGGTGTAATGAACACAATCCCATAAATAAATGCTATGTGATGTACGTCACTCACCTATAAATTTTGTTCATTTTTTATAAAAAACGATCACCTACCATTTTATTGAAAAAGTCAACTTGTATGTTCCACAAATTAGTGTTGTAACAATTTTTCATTGAGTATGTACACCACTTGACACTGTTATGTGGTGTGTATAATTTATTGAAATTTTTTTCCTAACCATAATAGTCAAGAATCTTTCTTTTCAAATGTACTTTGTATGAATTGCATAATCGGGGCTTGCAATAACATCTCAATGCACATATTCTGAGTGTGCTTTAAGATATTTTTCGTTGTGGCCACACTTGGTACTTATCCACCACCTTAAGGAAAGGATAACCCAGAAAGAATATTAATTAATTAAAGCCCTCAAGACATGCTTTTTCATTGTATAAGTAACAGTGTTGTTCCTAGCTGCAAAACCAACTCAACAGATAACACCAACAATATGCCTATGTGTTGTGCCTGGGTTACTAGACCTGGAAGTTGGCCCTTGCCCGATGATCAGCTGAAGGGTCTTCTTAAGAGATATGACATAAACAAAGATGGCAAACTGAGTAGGAAAGAGCTGAAGGAAGCTTTCCGAAGCCTCGGCTTGAAATTCAGTGGGTGGAGAGCTCGACGTGCCCTTCACCATGCAGATGCCAATGGAGACGGACTCATCAGCGAAGAAGAGATGAATGAGCTTGTCAAGTATGCTTCAAGATGGGGGTTTATAATTAGTTAGACGGAGCCTTACGAGTTATCAACGAATGGACTTTTGGTCAAATGATAGTCTTTGTCTTGTGAAAGATTTTGCCTTTTAGAGGTGAAGGGTTCAAGTTCCTCTTCCCCCTCCTCTCCCAAAAAAAAAAAAAAAAAATTTTAAGAAGAAAAAAAAAAAGTTATCAAGATGGGAATCATCTATATCATCTTTGTAATATGATCTATAGCTAGTTGTAAGGTTGCTACTTTCCAATATAATGAAACTATGTAAGTTATAACCCTTTTTTCTATGTTCAATATATTTTTATCAGTAATTAGATGAACAATCTGGGGTCAAAAATGGGATCCATGAGCGACAGAAATAGAGAGAATTCATAGATTTTTCGAAGCTATATAGGGGGATTAACTCTCGAGAGAAGAGATGTTGTATATGACAGTTGCTCCTCCGAATCCTAATCTGTTTTTTTTTTCCACGAAGAAGAAGACGACGACATGTTAGATGCCAGGGGGAGGGGGGGCATTTGTGGTTATTATTGGGAGATGAAAAAATAAAAGGAGCAGTTCAAAAGGATTTATCTTGTTAGTAGCTGAAAAAATGTCAACTAATTCTACTTCTGTTTGATTATACTTTTTCAAGTATTTTTTAATTAGCGTTTGTCCTTGCATTTTTGCTCTTTTTTTTTTTTTTTTGTAAAGTATGCTCCATTCTTCCAAGCTTAATCGCATTATACATATCTGAATATATTATTTTATATTAAGGTACATGATAAAGACCACTTTTTGTAAAAAAAGTAACAAAAATCCATGTTTTAAATGGAATTAGTTTTTGCATAAATAAATATATTTAGAAGAAACATTACTGAGCGGTACATCAATTCACTAGAAGTATTTTTTAATCCGACAAAACTTTTAAATTAACTAAAAGTAATTTATAATTCAAATATACTTTTAGTAGATCAAACTCATTAAAATATATATGGATTTTTTGAGTCTCAATCACCCTCGAATTTTTACTTTACTAGTGTTTAAAGCAAAAGAAAAGTTATATTTATGATGGAAAATTTGACCTTACTTTATAATATTCTCTATTACCTCTCTGAGGTTCGCCTTTTGTTTTTAAATTTATTTAATAATATATCTTGCAGTTAAGATCCTTAGATTGGATTAGGAAATGGTAAATGCCCATTTTGTCAGGAGTAGGCAAATCCTTACTCTTTCCCACTCACCCTGATGAGATTTTTATTCTTGGTAAAGTGTTTCAGCACCCAGGAAAAGCAAAAGAAAAGTAATGTGCATAATGCATAATTTGACCATGCTTTTATAACCTTCTCTTTTAGTTCAAAGGTTCTTTTCTGTTTTTCGTATTTATATAGTAAATCTTGCAGTTCAGATCCTTAGACCGGGTCAAGAGAGGGATATTGTGTTGGTTTTTTTTTTATGGAGTCTAGTTTGTATATGTGATTCGGATGATGACCTGACCCGAAGTAATGTTGTGTGGTTTTTTAATAGAAAATTTTCTAAGGCTTAGTCCATAGAGCGAAGGCTTGGGCCGAAAATTTTTGGACTCGTTATACAGCTCAGTGCGTAAGACATATAAACCCTGTTGTTTTGGTGATTAGGGTTTATTGTGGATTGTACAGTCACTCTCTGTATTCAACTCTCTTAATAGTGAAATCTCTGTAGCTTCGTGGACGTAGGCAAATTGCCGAACCACATAAAATCTGTGTCATGTTCTTTCTTGTTTCTTATTTCTTTATATTCTTGATTTGTTCTTCGATTGTGTGTGTTTATTAGTGGATTTAAATCGTGTTAAATCCCAACATATTGGTTGCTTGTAAGAAGTAGTGGCCCACTAAAAAATCAAATTTTTTGTTTTGAAACGGTAGAAACGTTCAAATCGTTTATATTTTTAAAGAGATCGAAACGAATCAATGATATAATCAAAATTTTAATATTTTGAACTATTTCATAATATGTCGAGGTGATTTGTAATGTTTCAATGTATTTACACAATTGTCTCAAAATGTTTCAAGGTATTTTAATATATTTTGGTATATTTCGACCAATATTTTGAAAAAATAAATCTTATTTTTTTTAATTTTGTTCATTCTATTTTCAAAAAAATGTCAAAATACATTCGAAATACTCCTCCTTTGAGTGCAAGGGCTTATATGCGAGGGGGGAAGACGACTCTCTTCCGATGTGGGATACGGTGCGCCCTCCCCACATTAGGCTAGGCCAGGGCTCCGGCTCAGGAAGAGGGGTAAAGGCTACTCCCGAACGCGCGGAGGTCAAGCCGAAATCCTGAGTGGAGGGTTTCATCCCTTACACAAAAAATATTAAAAGTTTCGTTAGTAGTTTGGTACAAATTTAACATTTGACATTATCATACAAAGTAACAAATACTAAATACCTAATTGTCACACAATTTTACCAACCTAATGGGAGTTGTATACTAAGTAACCCTAGCCAGTCTGAATAGTTGTTGAAGGGTTCACATTTCATAGATATGACTCTAACAAGGATTGTTTGCAAAGTAGAAAAACATTGAATGGAACTCTGACTGACATACTCATCATACCCCAAGCTATTACGCAAGAAAACTTGTTTTTGCACCTGCTTGCTACTGAACACAATCTTTTTCAAGCATTCCAACATGGAATTGCATCAATAAATTTTATAGGGGTCACCGTGGTATTTTAACAAATTTCAAGGGATGTCATCCAAACTTCTCCTCCTTATTTTAGAAGTAAAATTTATCAATCAACTGTATCTAATCTTTTTTTATTTTAAACAAGGTGAGATATGATCCATTCAATACTACAGTAGGATGCTTTTTCCCTACTTGTTTGGTGTAAGTGACCAGGTGGAAGTAATCAGCACTTATCCACCTAAAGGATAGGGGAATCCAGAAAGAACATTAAAGTCCCACTCACACCTGTTTCGTAGTATAAGAAACTGTGTTCTCCTGGCTACAAAACCAACCTCCTCAATACAGACACTAACCCTGTGTTTGGTACATGGAATTAGACATCTGGAATGGAATGGTCATTCCTCAGTAATATCATTCCTTTGTTTGGTTTTTTGGAAATAAAATTTCATTCCTATTTCTAAGGAATAACTAATCCCATAAATAATAAGATTAACTATTCCCAAATAAACCAAGCTATTAGTCATTCCTATTCCCTCGGTAGTCAGTCTAATTAAGTCGACGAAAACCGATCGAGGCCTATTCCTCGTCTCTCGCTCGTTCAGCCCCCATCCTTTCTCTCTCTCTCTCTCGTCACTGCCCATCGTTCTTCAGTTCTTTGGCCCCAATCCTTCTTCTCTCTTCTCCTCCCCTATATGAACTTTTCCTTCATCAGCGGGAAGCATGGCGGTCCATCCCTCAGTAGCCATTGTATGCTTCTTCCTCATCTCTTTGTGATGCAAGGGGCTAGATTGATGAACAGACAAGATTTGACATCGCCACTAATCTCAGGTAACTCTTCACTTTGTTTAGTCAACAATCTCAAATCCAATTTAAGAATTTTGTTTCTCTATTTCCCATTTTGAATAACATGCCTGCCAACTATATGATAAAAGTACCCTTAGAAATGAGACAAAATTTCATTCCCATTTTGTGCTAAACATATTTGACTGTTAGGCAACATGGTTTACAGAAAAGATTTGTATCATGTAGTTGTCAATTTATTGCCTGAATTTATAGGAAAAAGAACCTTTGATAGATTTAGAGATGTGTTCCTTCTGGCAGACCAACCACACAAATTGTTGGGTATCTTTGGTGATTTCCACAGCAGCTTGGACATGGCCTGGCCATGTATTCTGCCTCACTCAACCAATAACACGACCAGTTTCTAGCGTAGTCTATGTGTTGTCCAAGATGAAATAGAAATTATCATCTTTAGAAGAGTTGAGACATATATCTTGCCGAGGCTTCTCTCGGCTGCTCTAATGACCAGGAAAGGGGATATGAAGAGACAGGTTTGTGGGTTGTGCATATCACTCTCTGTCTATATGCACCAGTCCTCTATTGGACAATCCCTGCATCATATTACCTAACAGTCACTTGTGTTGTGGAATCACGATGCAAGGTAATACAATCATATTATTGAGGACAATTACTGAATTAATTATTCTTATTTCAGATGGGGAGGATGATTTCATTCTTTTTTATCCCTATAAAAAGGGATGCTTTTTACCCTGTATGTTTGGTAGAGGTTTAAAAGCAGGCTTATAAAAGTACACAACCTAGTTAGTGCTTTGTGGATCACTCTCTCTGTATATGCACACTTGTCGCTCTTTCAATGGTATTTTGGTTCCTTTTTGCTCTATGTATTATGAAATGCTAAATGTGGTCTAATTTAATTTGACAGAGCATGTCAGATGGGTTAAGCTGCTTTAAATCAAGCCGAATAAATCTTGTTGATCTTGCTGGGTCAGAAAGACAGAAGCTGACCGGTGCAGCTGGAGAACGATTGAAGGAAGCAGGGAACATAAATCGATCACTTTCACAGCTCGGCTATGGTTATGCAATCCGTTGTCATATTGTAGTTCATTTTGATGTTGTTTTGCAGTAGCACACCTTTTCTTCCCAATAAATAACATTGGGCCTTTTACCTAATATATAGTTTGAGTTAGAAACACTCAATTTAATCTATGACTATGGCGGTGTGATTATTCTTATCCTACTATTGCACAATATACTGGAGAAAATGAGCACCATGAGATCTTGCAATAATTTGATAGGAACCAAGACAAATGATGAGACTTGACATTCTTTTATGTACATCATAATGGATGTTATTTCAACTCTATTTTCTCTCGTCTCTTAGCTTGTTTAGTGGCAAAAAAATGAGAAATAAAAAAAAATATAGCCAAGGCTCTTTATCGACAAGGGGCTAAATCTCACTTTGTATCTGAAAAAAGTCACATAATCTATAGCAAGCTTAACTTTGTTGTTTCTATCATCTTGCCATTTTTCATTCTTTCTATTTTTTTTTATCAAATATAATATTTTATCTATCATCTAATTTTCCCTCGTTCTATTTTTTCTATCATATCAAATGAAGAATAAGCATAATTACACCACGCTTTATAATCTTCTTTATTAGTTCAAAGGTTCCATCCTTGTTTGTACTTAAGTAATTAAGATCCTTATATAAGTAGTTATATAATGATAGCAACCCAGTGTCAACTGAATTACGAACCTGCATGAACTTTATTCGAGGCAGGTGTGCATGCTTGGAGGTGACAATAGTGGAATATTCCATTATCAAGTCTTGAGGTTCGAATAAAGTTGTTGCTAGGTGCTTGAAGATAATATGCTTTCATGAACAAAAGGAACCCCATTGCCAAGTGCCAAATAAAAAAATATGAGATGCTAAATTAGCACCACTATTGTTAACGAGAGAGAGAAAAATAATCCCACGGAGGGAGCGCATCAGTTATGCTCCGTTTGGTACGATAAAAAAATGAGAGAATAGAAAGTTGGAGGGATAAATAAAACATCATATTTGGTAAGGAAGGAAAGTAGGAAGGATGAAAAAGTGAATGAATTAACTTTCCTTTTAACTCACCAAAATCAATCCTTCCAAAATCGGAAGAAAAGTGGATAAAAAGTTAATTATTTGTGTTGAGATATATCTTATTCTATGAAACATAGACGGATATGTGACACGAGTACGATACGATACGGCAAAACAGCGAAACTTAAAAAAACAGGATACGGGTACGGTTAGGATACGTCTATAATAAAATATATTTTATATTTTACTGTTATTTAACGTCTTAAAAATTATAATTTTTTAACATTAGTAAGTAAAATTATGAATTTTTACCATGAAAATGATGTAATATTGTCTTATTATGATATATTTATAAAATAAATATGACCAATTGAAAGAATCATAACCACATTTAACTAGTTGGTTTTACAAGTATTTATTTTTAAAAGTATAGTGTAAGTGACTCATTTTTTTTATACTCTCTTAATATTTAATAATAGATAATATTAAAAAAATACTCGTGTCTTTAAAATCAAATGAAATTTTGTTAATGTTTTATATTGTATGTGAACTCCAAAGAAGAGGTATAACTTTAAATTGAAAATTATACATCTTATTTCATGTTTAGAAGTATCCACATATTTTATTAATTATTGGATACAGATCATGCATATCTGATACGTATCATCAAGTATCCGATATAGTATTTGATAGGGGTACGTTGACCTTGATGAAGTATCCGTATTTCATAGATCTTATTTCTCTATATATCTTTTTATGTATTCATATGTTATGTATACATTAACTTCATATAAAAATACAATAGTAAAAAATGAATATACATATATTAAAAAAATTTAAAAATAAATTTAAAAAAATAAAAATAAAAATTTTAAATTAAAAAAATATATTTTTTCCATCTTAACTAAAGGTACAAATTTTTGACTCACACGATGACACGACTCGAACTTGATACGAAAATAAACAGGTCAACTTGTAACTCGATACGACACAATTAGTTTAATGAGTTAAGTTAGGTTTAACTAATATTCGACACAAACCCGTAATGACTCAACACGATTCTGACATGGCACGACTCGATTGTCACCCCTAATCTTAATCAGCACAAAAAAAATTTATTTTTATTTTCCATCCATACAATCAAATACAAATAAAGGAAAGTGTATCATTTCTACTTTTCATTCTTAAAAGATAGAAAATGTATCTCTTTTACTTTTCATCCTCCCTACCAAACGGAGCATTAAGCAAAATGAGGGCTGGTCATTTTTAGTAGGAAATTACTTTGTAAAAAAAGGTTAACCACAACATCATGCGAACCTGGTACACCACATCGGTAGTAAAAAACATATAGATAAAGTGAGACCTAATCTCTTCTTCTCCGAGAAAGATGTGTCAACCTCTTGGCCTCAAGAAGGTACGTTCCGATCAAACTCCCTCTATTTGAAAAGGTGAGACTTAGGATATCTCAGGTCTCACTATATCTTATCTAGTTCTCTATCCATTATATTTCACCATATTATGCATGATGGTGTAATGAACAAAATCCCATAAATAAATGTTATGTGGTGTACGTCAATCACCTATAAATTTTGTTCATTTTCAATAAAAAACGATCACCTACCATTTTATTGAAAAAGTTAACTTGTATGTTCCCCAAATTAGTGTTGTAGCAATTTTTCATTGAGTATGTACATCACTTGACACTGTTATATGGTGTGTATAACTTGCTAAAAAAATTTTCCTAACCATAATAGTCAAGAATCTTTCTTTTCAAATGTACTTTGTATGCATTGCATAATCGGGGCTTGCAATAACATCTCAATGCACATATTCTGAGTGTGCTTTAAGATATTTTTCGTTGTGGCCACACTTAGTACTTATCCACCACCTTAAGGAAAGGGTAACCCAGAAAGAATATTAATTAAAGCCCTAAAGGCATGCTTTTTCACTGTATAAGTAACAGTGTTGTTCCTAGCTGCAAAACCAACTCAACAGATAACACCAACAATATGCCTATGTGTTGTGCCTGGGTTACTAGACCTGGAAGTTGGCCCTTGCCCGATGATCAGCTGAAGGGTCTTCTTAAGAGATATGACATAAACAAAGATGGCAAACTGAGTAGGAAAGAGCTGAAGGAAGCTTTCCGAAGCCTCGGCTTGAAATTCAGTGGGTGGAGAGCTCGACGTGCCCTTCACCATGCAGATGCCAATGGAGACGGAGTCATCAGCGAAGAAGAGATGAACGAGCTTGTCAAGTATGCTTCAAGATGGGGGTTTATAATTAGTTAGATGGAGCCTTATGAGTTATCAAGATGGGAATCATCTATATCATCCTTTGTAATATGATCTGTAGCTAGTTGTAAGGTTGCTACTTTCCAATATAATGAAACTACGTAAGTTATAACCCTTTTTTCTATGTTCAATATTTTTTTATCAGTAATTACATGAACAATATGGGGTTAAAAATAGGATCCATGAGCAACAGAAATTGAGAGAATTCAGAGATTTTTCGAAGCTATATAGGGGGATTAACTCTCTTGAGAGAAGAAATGTTGTATATGACAGTTGCTCCTCCGAATCCTAATCTGCTTTTTTTTTTCCACAAAGAAGACGACGACGACATGTTAGATGACAAGGAGGGGCATTAGTGGTTAATATTGGGAGATGACAAAATAAAAGGAGCAGTTCAAAAGGATTTATCTTGTTAGTAGCTGAAAAAATGTCCACTAATTCAACTTCTGTTTGATTATACTTTTTTAAGTATTTTTTAATTAGTGTTTGTCTTGCAATTTTTTTACTTTGTCGAGTATGCTCCATTCTTCCAAGCTTAATCGCAAGTATAATAATACACATATGTATGTGTACATATCTGAATATATTATTTTATATTAAGGTACATGATAAAGACCACTTTTTTGTAAAATATATAGTAACAAAAATCCATGTTTAAAATGGAATTAGTTTTTGCATAAATAATTTTATTTAGAAGAAGCATTACCGAGCGGTCCATCAATTTACTAGAAGTATTTTTTAATCCGACAAAACTTTTAAGTTAACTAAAAGTAATTTATAATTCAAATATACTTTTAATAGATCAAACTCATTAAAATATGAGTAATGCTATATAGACTTAAAAAATAAACTAAAAAACTAGACTTGATAATCTCAACTATTGAATAGGTAGTGAGTCTCAATAAATATTGGGACCCACAATGAGATCAATAGTTATAATAATCAAGTTTAATTTTTAAGTCCATATAACATTACTCTTAAAATATATATGGATTTTTAGAGTCTCAATTCCCCTCGAATTTTTACTTTTACTGGTGTTTAAAGCAAAAGAAAAGTTATATTCATGATGGAAAATTTGACCATGCTTTATAATATTCTCTATTACGTCTCTGAGGTTCGCCTTTTTTTTTTTTTTAATTTATTTAATAATATATCTTGCAGTTAAGATCCTTAGATTGGATTAGGAAATGGTAAGTGCTCATTTTGTAAGGAGTAGGCAAATCCTTACCCTTCTCACTCACCCTGCTGAGATTTTTTTCTGGGTATGGTGTTTCAGCACCGAGGAAAAGCAAAATAAAAGTAATGTGCATAAGGCATAATTTGACCATGCTTTTATAATCTTCTCTTTTAGTTCAAAGGTTCCTTTCTTTTTTTCGTATTTATGTAGTAAATCTTGCAGTTCAGATCCTTAGACTGGGTTAAGAGAGGGATTTTGGTTGCTTGTAAGAAGTAGTGGCCCCACTCAAGAATTAAAATTTTGGTTGTGAAATGGTCGAAACATTCACAACGTTTCATTTTTAAGAAAATCAAAATAAATTAGTGATAAAATCGAAATTCTAATACTTTGAAACTTGGCTCTAGCCGATAGGCTAGCAGTAAGCTTGGTCCTTGTCCTCTTTTTAATTATTGATCATGGAAGTGCTTACCAAGCGTGAAGGAAAGGGTCTTCACCACTTGAGCCGTGTGGGGGGAAACTCGCACGTGCGGTTCTTAGGGGGGGAGAGCTAGTAGGAGCCATCCCATCCAAATATAAGCTATTGGGATGGGATGGCCGAGGTGGTTTGAAATGTTTCAATGTATTTACGCAATTGTTTCAAAAAATTTCAAGGTATTTTAATATTTTTGGTATAGTTCAATCAATATTTTGAAAAAATAAATCTTAATTTTTTTATTTTGCTCATTCTATTTTCAAAAAAATGTCAAAATATTTCTGAAATATGTAAAAACTTTTCCGTTTCCTAAGTAACGAAAACAATATAGTGAAATAAAATTTTGATCCTTATCCCCATTTCAATGATTATCAACCATGGAAGAATCTCCAAAAAGAGAAGTGATAAGTTCAATTGCCTCAATGCAAAAAATATTAAAAGTTTCGTTAGTAGTTTGGTATAAATTTAACATTTGATATCTATATAATAAAGTAACTTACAATTTAAATCTCAAAAAATAAACAAAATGACTTTTATTATTCGCAATTGAGATCGCTTTAAATTTTACTTTAAAGTTAATTTAACGGCTAATATTAACACCCTAAATTTAATAAGAAAAATAAAATACTAAGAGTGTGTTTGGAGTGACTTTTTAAAAGTACTTTTAGGAATTATTTTTCCTAAGTACTTTTAAAAAAATAGTGTTTGAAACCGTCCCAGCACTACCTCTACTACCACTACCACCACTATCTCTACTACCACTACCACCACTATCTCTACCACTGTCGCCGCCGCCGCAGCTACCACCACCACCACCACTGCCACGGCCGCCACCGCAACCATCATCGTTGTCGTTGCCACTGCCACCACCACTGCCACCTCCGTCGTCGCCACCATCGCCATCGTCGTCGCCACCACCACCACCGTCGTCTTCGCCGTCGCCGCCACCAATGCCACCACAGTTATTGCCACTCCCCACAACTATCACCCATCTCCTACTACCACCACTGTCGCCCACCACCTCTCACCTCCACTACAACCAATGTTTAAATTTATTTATCTCTCGTCTATGTTTGTGATTTGAATTTAGATATGAATACAAATATGTTTATTGTTTATTATTTTTTATTACTTTGTGCCTTCAGACACAAGCAATAACTAGTTATCATACACAAGTAACAAATACTTAATGTTGGTTTATTTTTATGGAGTCTAGTTTGTATATGTGATCCGGATGATGACCCGACCCGAAATAATGTTGTGTGGTTTTTAATGGAAAATTTTCTGAGACTTAGTCCATGGAGCGAAGGCTTGGGCTGATAGGCCCAAGCCGTAGCGCTCATGGACAAGCCTCGTGGGGGTTTGGGGGCAACGCCCCCGAGGAAAATTTTTTTTGGGCCCGTTATACAGCCCAGTGCGTAGGACATATAAACCCTGTTGTTTTGGTGATTAGGGTTAATTGTGGATGGTACAGCCGCTCTCTGTATTCAACTCTCTCAATAGTGAAATCCCTGCAGCTTCGTGGACGTAGGCAAATTGCCGAACCACGTAAAATCTGTGTCTTGTTCTTTCTTGTTTCTTATTGCTTTATATTCTTGATTTGTTCTTCGATTGTGTGTGTTTGTTAGTGGATTTAAATCGTGAGAAATCCCAACACTTAATACCTAATTGTCACACAATTTTACCAACCTAATGGGAGTTGTATACTAAGTAACCCTAGCTAGTTTGAATAGTTGTTGAAGGGTTCACAGTTCATAGATATGACTCTTAACAAGGATTGTTTGCAAAGTAGAAAAACATTGAATGGAACTCTGACTGACATACTCATCATACCCCAAGCTATTACGCAAGAAAACTTGTTTTTGCACCTGCTTGCTACTGAACACAATCTTTTTCAAGCATTCCAAGATGGAATTGCATCAAGAAATTTTATAGGGGTCACCGTGGTATTTTAACAAATTTCAAGGGATGTGTTGGTACAAATTCTTGCACAACTCAAGGATTTCGGCTGACCTGGGTTAATTCCTTGGGCGACCCCCCAGTAGTCTTTTACCATTCCCCATAGGAAGTGTTCACTTATATGGCAGGCGGGAGACGACTCCTACCCGATGTGGGATGGAGGTAAAAGGCTATTGTATTGCCTTAGGAAAGGGTGCAGCCCAACCGAAATCCTTGAGTTGCGCAAAAATTTGTACCAACAAAAGGCACAAATTTTTGCGTAACTCAAGGATTTCGGCTGACCTGGGTTAACCCCTTGGACGACCCTCCAATTGCCTTTTACCTCCATCCTACATCGGGTAGGAGTCGTCACCCTCCTGCCATATAAGTGAACATTTCCTATGGAAGAGGTACCCACTAATCACTTGATCAAGTGTTAGTGGATACCTCCTCCATAGGAAGTGTTCACTTATATGGCAGGGGGGAAGACGACTTCTATCCGATGTGAGATGGAGGTAAAAGACTGACAGGTTACTGGGGGATCGCCCAAGGGGTTAACCCAGGTTAGCCGAAATCCTTGAGTTGTGCAAGAATTTGTACCAACAGGATGTTATCCAAACTTCTCCTCCTTATTTTAGAAGTAAAATTTATCAATCAACTGTATCTAATCTTTTTTTATTTTAACCAAGGTGAGATATGATCCATTCAATGCTACAGTAGGATGCTTTTTCCCTACTTGTTTGGTGTAAGTGACCAGGTGGAAGTAATCAGCACTTATCCACCTAAAGGATAGGGGAATCCAGAAAGAACATTAAAGTCCCACTCACACCTTTTTCGAAGTATAAGAAACTGTGTTCTCCTGGCTACAAAACCAACCTCCTCACTACAGTCACTAAGTGATTGACAAAATGCCCATGTGGAGTCCTAGACCTAGAAATTTAGATTTACCCTTCTCCGATGACCAGCTGAAGGGTCTTCTTAAGAGATGTGACACGAACAATGATGGCAAGCTGAGTAGGCAAGAGCTGAAGGGAGCTTTCCGTGGTCTCGGCTTGAAATTCAGTGGCTGGAGAGCTCGATATGCCCTTCGCCACGCAGATGCCAATGGTGATGGAGTCATTAGCGAAGACGAGATGAACGAGCTTGTCAAATATGCTTCAAGGTGGGGGTTTAGAGTTAGTTAAACCTTACCAGCTATGAAGAAGAATATCATCTGTGTAATATGAACTGCAGCCAGTTGTAACTTGTAAGGTTGCAAATTTACCGTTTGATGAACATATGTGATTAACTTTAGAGCAATGCTACAAAATTCAAGTAAAATCCAAAAAATTATAATTTAAATGCATATCATATCTTAGATGAGTGCGTCTCATCAATTTTTTCAGTGGAACCCACTCATCCCACACTCATATAAGAAATGATATGTATTTGAGTTTTAATTTTTAACTTTCATTCGGGTTATCTAGCATTTTTCTTAACTTTAAAGGTAGTTCAAGTGATACTCTTTACAACCTTCCGTTCACTCCACTTTCAAATATTTCTTTTTTCTGGTAAACTAAATGACTGTCTACTACATTAAAGAAATTAAAAACATCTTGATTCACAATTCCTGAAAAACAAAAAAGACATTCTACAACGAGATCAAGAATACTGGCACAGTAATTGAATTAACATGATTGATTTCTCTAAGACTCTTGAGTTGGACATGTTTTTGACTTTTATTAGTTTTATAGACTCACCTCCTTTGTATGCCCTACAACCTAAAAGACGGAATAAGGAATTCTTTTTGCGGTTAAGGCTTTGATTATTATAGGTAAGTTCCAAAGCCAAAGTGAAAAGAAAGAGATATTTATTCAAAGCATGCCACTAAGTACGGCATCCGAACTATTTTTCCTATATGAGGTGAATTGAGTTCGACTTAAATGAAGGAAAAGACCCAGCTGGAACTCTTTTGCTGTTACTCTTGACATAGTGAACAAAGTAGACTAAGGGCCAAGTAAAGGGCAGGAGGCCAATTAACCAAGAGTATCCCTACAAAAAACATACAGTAAAATCTTCAAAGCAGCTTGATCAGGTGTTAAGTGGGGTGGGTGCGAGCTGTCGTTATTGTAGAGTAAGGAATTTTAAATCTACGTAGTTTTTCATAACCCTTACTCTCAGATCATCATGAAAACTGCTTCTAATTGATGCTGGCTGCAGGAATACAGCATAGGATAGAACAGAACATGGTGAATATGCCATGAACAGTTCTGTGGTTGATCAGTAAGATTCTCAAAGGGTTTGGATAACTATTTATATATGGTCGGCCAAAGTGAAGCTACTTCCATGGCTTCTTTTTGACCATGCTTTTGGAAAGTTATATATTTTTTTGATGAGTAATGTTAGATGACTTAAAATTAAATTTAAAAATTAGATTTAATAATTTAAACTATTGAATAGATAGTAGGTCCCAATAAATGTTAGAACCCACAGTGAAATCAATAGTTTTAATTATTAAATTTAGTTTTTAACTCCACGTAACATTGCTCTTTCTTGATTAGCTCCTCGCAAACTTGCAAGTCCTTGTTTTGTCGTGTTGGACCGCCCAAGATGTAAAGGTGGGTTACACACTTACACTGGGGTGGTGACCTGACCAGGGTTGTTACTTGTTTGATGAATTGATGTAAATGTTTTTTTATGGTGAAATGATCATTATTTTGCAATGTCAACCAAATACACACTAGCGATTGTGAGTTTGAATTTCATTGACTATGAATTAGTTGGATTTAATTGAACATGAACTCGTACAATAAAAAATATGCCCACTCAAACTAAACTGATCTTGAGAAAATCAAATGCATTGATTTAGAATCCGAACTCTCCAACTGAGAGTAAAATCTAAACATACTAACATTAAACAATGTTATGTTGACTAAAATTAAGTTTCATTAATATTCAATGATGAAAATTATATTACATCACTCTAAATGAAAAACTTGATAAATATAATATTACTCAAAATTAAAACAACAAAGACGAGGCTCAATTGACATAGTTTGGAATAATAACCCCATATTTTTACCTAGAAAAATGACCGAACTTTGCTCCTATCACATCAAAATGAAGAAACCTTGATGATAACACCAGATATATCTTCAGTTCGGAATCATGACCCAACTTTGTTCCTATCCGTTCAAAAATGAAGAGACCTTTAGGATAACACCTGGGAGGAATCTCTCTCTCTCTCTCTCTCTCTCTATAGTGTCTACATATAGCCATAGCATGCATGGCCTCCACTAAGGCACTAACCCAACACACCTCCCTTCCAGTCTTCCACTGTCCTGCATAAAAAAAAAAAATAGTGGCAAAATGCCTATGTGGACCTCTAGGCATGCAAGTTACCCACTATCTCAGGAGCAGCTTAAGGGTATTCTCAAGAAACATGACACCAACGGAGACGGAAAGCTCAGCAGGGAAGAACTGAAGGCAGCCTTTCGCAGCCTAGGTTTGCAGTTCAGTGGCTGGAAAGCTTGGAGAGCCGTCCACCATGTCGACGCCAATAGAGATGGGTATGTTAGTGAAGAGGAGATGAATGAGCTTGTTAAGTATGCTATGCAATGGGGGTTTACTATTAATTAAAGTAGCTAGCCCGTTCAACTGTTTCAAAGAATGGGTCCAACTATTATCTGAACTAGCTACTTAGTTTACAACTTAAGTGTGTGAGGTTGTAAACCTGCAACTTTTAATTTTAATGAAAAAAATTAAGGTGTAACAATCTCTCTTCAGTTTTCTTTTCCTCGTTTGGTAAAAAGAAAATAACTAGTATTAAGGTAAACTATCTACATAAGGTCTCGTCGCATACTTTGACGTTGAAGAATAAGTTTAATTTCACCGAACTATCACATCTATGAAAATTCGAAACTTAAACATTAAGTAAATAAATTTGTATTCTTACCCACCGAACTAACCGCGCTGGTATATATCCATAATATCAGATAGGTGAGAACAGATTTTGGTGGAATAAATTGAACCGTCAAATAGTCTAAAAAAGTACACAAATTCACTGTCTGATTCCGAACGTGGAGTCCAAGTAGTTCTTTAGTTTAGGCCATCAATCAAAACCCACAATTTAGCTACTTTTGGAAGGCTCAGTTTTTTAGCAATAACTTTAGTTTAGCAAAGCAGTGGCGAGTTTGTTTATTCAAGGGCAAAACACGAAATCAGACTTATTCGGGCGTAAATAAAAGTCAAAAGACGGTAGTTTGTTTGTTTGTTTGTTTTTTATTTTTTGGAATGTCCATTTTAACTCACATGCACCTCAATTAATTCTTTTTTTGATTCAATCAAAGTAAACTATCTACAAAACAGGACTAAAGTATTCAATAGGAATAATTCTCTTATGATCTAGTCGTAAAGAATTGTCAAGACATAAATTCAAAACGTTTAGATTTATATGTCGTCTTTATTACTCATTGAGGTTCAAGAGAGTAGTTAACTTTTGTTTAAAAGTTCTTATTTGGTTTTCGAATTCTCGAAAGTTCTTCTTAGTCTTGTGTGTTTTAATTTATGCGCATTGTTTCTAATATTAGTACATATATATTTTGATAAACAACAATGGATCTAGTCCTCTCCTAACCAAACCGAGAAAGATAAAAAGGAAAATGAGAAAGAAGATGATATGTTCAATGGAAAATACTATTTGAACCTAAAAATTTGACATAATTTGTTAACATAATGACATGGCTTCATTGAAACAATTAGATTAACATCAAGTTTCAATGTTTGATGGAGCCCACAGTCAATTCAAAAGTCATAGTGAATTAGATCAACAAATTAAGTCAATAAATTAAGTCTTAATAGCATTGCTCTATGTTCAATAATCTAGTTGTACTTGGAGATTGAGGGGTTCCAGTCTCCTCAAGGTTTTGATTTTTTTAATTTATTCGAATATAAGTTGTCGTACTAGAATAAGACAAGTTGAGCTACGTCTAAACATAGAATTTACTTATAAAAATTAAACCAAGCTTCAATAAGAATTCAAATACTACAACCTTGTTTAACAATGTCTGTATTTAATCTTTCTTGGATGTTCTTCTCATTGTGTGTATTGGACTCGTAAAACTTTATCACAAGTTGGACTTGGAGATACATAAAAATGTAAGAGAGAGAACAAAATCCTTGATACACATTCAAGATTAGATTCATTCACTTAAGAAGTATGAGCTTATCGTCTATTATCTCTGAAGAATATACCCGATGGACCACCTTTTTACATGTATATGTACAAAGTTCTTGTTCATCTAAAACAGGGAAAAAAAAATGGGCCAGTGTCCAAGTCATGTCAAGTCAAATCTAGTTGTAGTATCGATCGATATTACTGCTCTTCTCCCAGCAACAGTTCTAACGAGCCCCACCATGGTCAAGTGTCCCACCATCCTGCCGAAAGGTGGAGAATCTGTTTTTCCATGATTGAAGTTCGAAGCTTTTCTCGTACTAAAGCTGGGTTTACTCGAAGTTGCACATCCAAACAAGGTTTAATTTCACATGAAAATATTTTTTATTACTTACCCAATAAGAAAAGATTCTTTGTCAACAAAAATAAATAAAAATCAGCCAATTGAGACACACTGTAACAAATTTCCCGTTTAATGCATTTTCGGCCTTACTCAAATAATAAGAGTGTTCAAATCTCTGATTAGTTATAGTTTTATATCTTATCCAACTCTATTAATGGTTAGTCAAAAAAATTGGATAAGAATGCAGAAGAATTTTTAGTCTTTTAATTAAATCGGTTAGAAATGCAGAATAACCATTAATTTTCGTATTTCTATCCTACTCTAATTCTCTAACTATATAGTTTAAACTTAAATTAATTGTTATTATATTTGTGCAATAATTATGATATATTGATGTTTATGTTTTCTTGTGTTTTATTGTAATTGTTTTAAGTTTCAGTGTTATTAGTTTATTATGTTGTTAAATTGGTACATGTTATTTAATTAAATTGTTAAAATGATCCAAAAATTAATAATTACAAAAGTGTTCATCCGATTTCTTACCCAATTAATTTGGCCGAAAATTGTACCACACTTGATTGAGTAGGGTAGATCAAAAAAAAATTCTTCTGTAAAAAATTCACTCCCTAGTCCCAAGTATCAAACTGGTGGTCTCATGCTAATTATTTTGGATAACAAGGGGAAAAATCACAGAAAATTAATCAATTAAGAGACTGTAACTAGTAAAGACGCCATGGTACAATTAACCACGGGTTTAGCTCGGGTTGCAAGAGACTCACCAACTCTTAACTCATGACAACCGTTGATTCGATTAGGCGGGAGAGGACCAAACAGTGACGACAGCAAGGTGACGCCAGCGTCAGGGATTGCTGATGCATTGATGCCTTCGGACAATGACCTAAACCAGGTTGCATCGACCTCTTTCATTTGCTTAGGATTTTTCCATAGTTAAAAAGTTGTTTTAACATTAAGTATATATTTTACTAATTACCAGTAAAGCGTCGGGTATTTTCGTATATATAAATCGGGTCGTGGTTTTTTTTTTTTCAGAGGTTCATTTTTATTTTCTATTCGTATAATTATATGTATATTCTCGAAATTAACTCATATTTTTTATTCACATATGCAACATGTAAAGTCACTTGTTATTGATAAACTGGTCATAATTCGTACCTGAAGGCAGGATAAAACATAAAATTTGAATCCCAACAAACAGATCTCATTATATTAAATAATAATTGTTCTTTCCTTCATTTCTTTGATTACATCATTCAAGATTTAGTTTTATTCATTATTTTTTAAAAAATATTGACAAAATTTTCTCAAAAATACGTAATTCAATAAAATTTTCTCAACATATGTATGCTATCGTATATGGATAATATCTGAAATAAAAATTATGTTAAATTATAAATTAATCAAATATTAAATGATTGAACATGTAATAGAAATTAGTGAAGTAACTTATTTCTTGTTATTCAGATTTTAAACTCGTTATTCCTGTTTGCCATGAACTCGGCATATTTGTTAACAGAACCCTTAATTTCGTAACAGCTTGCATGTCAAAAACAATTACCCTTTACCCATCAGCCACCTTGCCCTCCCAATCATCACCACACAGTTATATACCAGAGTTAAAAGGTATGCAAACTGTGCAATGCAAACATATATATGTTTACACATATCTTCTTTATATGCTACATATGACAGATGACTAAACCCAGTAAATTTAGCAAGCTAAAATTCTCACCCCTAAATGCTTCTGTGCAAACTCCACAAGGTTGTTGATCTCGTAAATGCAATTCTCACCCCTAAATTTACTGGGTTAAGTCATCTGTAGAGGCTTACACATTCAAAAATGTACATCAAAAATGAAATCCGAATAACAAGAAACAAGTAACATTAAAAACATTATACATCAAAAATGTGGAGGCTTACACATTCCAGCACGTTTT
>CAUOFW020005144.1:0-28307 GCA_963454935.2 Ilex paraguariensis | reverse complement strand
ACCCTTTCTGTTTTAATGTTCAAGCTATTAGACTACCATGATATTCTTTCTTTCTGCCATTTTTATTGGAGAAATATGTCGGTGACCATTTTGGCACCATTTCTGTTCATCTTGATCTCTTAAGTCATTTTTTTAAATTGGAAACAATGCACAAGATATATTTTTATGCAGATTACTTGTCAGAGGGGAAAAAAGGAATTTTCATGCAGAGTTCTCATCCATATTAGAATGATGTGGTGCCATTGCAAGATGCGGTAATGGTGCTTTGTTGTATTAGAGTTTCTGTAATATTGTTTGTGTAGCATTTCTCTTCTTGATTTGGTGCTATTCTTGAACAATTGCTGCAGTCCAAACCAAAAGGTCTTTGCCTTAGCCTGCACAGCTGTTGGCCAAACCTGCATAGTTAGCATCGTTTTGTGTCATTTATTCTTAGTACTGCCACTTCCTGGTTGATCCTTTTATGAGAGGAAGAAAGTCAATGATTTCTTTTTAAGTCAATAATCCTCCATGTCTTCCCGGTAATTGTAGTGATAATTCCTACTTATTGACAGGCTTATTACCTGGAAAAAAAAAAAAAAAAAGAAGAGAGAGAGAGAGAGAGAGAAGGTATATATATTCTGTTTTGTTAATGACTACAATGATTCAAAATAGTGAAGTAGGATGACAAATACTGCGATTGTGTTTTCATAATACATTTCCCACCTGGGCCGTATGATAATAAAGGGTCAGTGTCGGCTTCATTATTAGGCTTCTTATTCTACGAGTGTGAAAGTTGGAATTTGGGCAAACGACTTTATGTTTGACAGAATGAAAGTTGTCTTATGTGCAGTTGAAATTTCCTCTTAAATGGGCCATGAATTATGCAGGAGCTCTCCTCTTGAGAACGACTTGGAAAAGATCAATTTGGGTGGGTGCGGTTTGAGTTGGGCGACATTAATGTTGTTCGTTGACAGCAACCGGAGATAATGCCATTGTTGGTAGAGTTGATCTCTTTAGAGGAGTAGTGTCTCCCAAAGTACTGAAGATTTATCGTTGAACTTAAGAAGTTGCATATAGCAAGCAATTATTGGTTTGAGGACATCAGTGTCATATGGTGCAAAACACACAGATCCTGTGCCGTCATCATTCTTTCTAGCACATTTTCGCCGGGAGTTTCAAGTACTTCTGCTGCTTGTTTACCCTGTAATCATTTGGCATCGGATAAATGGATAGCTTGCAGCTAGTGCACAAGGTGTCCGTTTATTTGAAAAGATTTTAGAGAGATAAATAACAGATAGTATTACCCCATTTGAGAGAAACTGATTCACTGACTTGAATTGACGCATTATTGTTTGGTGTCATGGGGTTCAAATTTTACTCGAAATTTTATCTTGTGCTGGCACTTAGATTTCACACTCAATTTCAGTCAAACTCACACAATTGCTCACATAAACAAACTATCGAACAAAATATAGACAAAAATCAAAAATACAGTAAACATAAAAGATTACAATCTAAATGATTAAATATTTTTACTTTTCAACAAGTTTAAAGGATTTTGGCTAGGGTCTTGTTTACAAAACGTGTTCATACTACAGACCCCCAGCATGTGTATTTAAAGCATACAATGGTGGTTACGAGCCCAATCGCCTAGGCAATGCTGATACCATCTGGCTGTCGCCAACTCAACCTCAACCATACAGTGGACATCCCCAACTACTAGGATTGCAGGCACCAATCAAATTTGCCCCCAAGGATTGTGGGTGGTTCTGGCACTCCCCCACAATCTGTTGCACATGGCTAAGTCCTTCCGCCACTCTCCACAAAGTGCTAATCGTAGCAGGAGTAGTTGTAACCGTCGATTGACTCATCATCAACTGCTCGTAACCGCTCTACATGTTGTGCACATGTCAATGACCACACAGAACTACCCTACATGTTGTGCACATGTCAGCAATCGTTCGGAACCGTCACCATATGCAGTGCACATGTCTCAACTACTTGGAACTGCCTCACATAATGTGCACATGCCTCCCTTGTGAGCCAACAACACTTGATTTTCCCTTGCTTGTGTGACAAGCCATGTCCAGCCCATAACTTGGTCTTTCAAGCTAGCAATGCACCACAATTTGAGCCCACACAACTAGCCTTCCTTGCCTGCTTATGCCCTACATACCCATACATGTCCTGCCTTCCTCAACCATGCATAAGGTTTCCACCAACAACAGGTCCCACAGATCATCGGCCCCACATTTTCGGATCTTAGACTTTGGAATACGTTGTTTACACTCATGACAAGTATTTGTTGGGGTTGTACCTTGCTTTGGTAAGCCAAGGCATAAGGGGCATAGGAGTCCCTAGGGAAGTCAGAATGACACCCCTTCGTGGACCCCCTATAATAGCGTTAGTGAGCAAAATCCTAATGACAACAACAAACATCTTTTGAACCAAGGAGTCATGACGATGAAAGCCGGAACATAGTCATTGCATGCCACTTGAACATTTGTCGAACATCTTTGATACCAAACCAAGTACCCAACCAAGTCTTTAGGAAGCCAATTTTATACAAAGGAGTTGCTTGGTCAAGCACACCCAAACCTTGAATAAGGCATGGTGCACTTTTGGATGAGGCACCCGCATGTCATAGCCATGCCAACCAACTAAGATAGTAACTTTTGGGCAGATAGGTATTCACCATTGTTTGAGTCCAACATCTACAAATGAATAGGTGATGGGACATTTTCATAAGTTAATAGAGAGCCGACATATGGCCTCAGCATCATAGATGTGGAACCTCCTTGGTTTGACATGTGTTCTCGTCATGGGTTCCCTCGAAGCTCCATACAAGTGACACATGTCCTCGACACGTTGCATCCCGGATGTTCCATGCATTGACACGTGTCATCAGCATATTCTCACTCAGAGTTCTCTGTGATTGACGTGTGTCCTCGGCGCATTGCATCCCTGAACGCTTTCGTACATTGACACGTGTCCTTGACTCAAATGCCTCGGACACCCAGCAACTCGACACATGTCCTTGGTGTATATGCCACCCCAAGGGACCACCATTAGATACGTCACCTCGACGCCTAATCCTCCATGTCGGCAGAGCATGAACAACAACTACGTGTGCGCTAGGTCCACGAGAAAATATTAAATGACCTTTCAGAAGGATGGAACACATTTATTGTTCAGCAGACCTCGGAGGGCGAGCATTAAATGCAAAAAACTTCCTTCCACATGACAACGAAGGCACTCTGCCCGAAGATTGTGCACCACAGGTCGCCTTCTGTATGGGCTAATAAGGAGTCTTCCTTCTAGGGGATTCACCTATCCGTCAGGATTAGCTTCATTGAGGTATAAATAACTCTCACAAACTTGAAACAAAGGTACACAAATTATGACCCAAGGAATAGAACAGTAATTTTACACCCCTCTCACATATTGACTTAATCGTCCAAGGGGTCACGCCGAAAAATACTCCTGCGCCCTTCTAACCTTTCTTTTTGAGTGACAGGACTCAATTCAATAAGTCAAGAGTGACCAGATACTTGTAAAAGAAATTCATCACCACTCCTTATACCATTTCTCAAAATCCCGTTAATCACTTTGAAACAAAAGGACCATCTATATGCTTTAAATTGCTCCACCCACCGTTCTACTCCAAGAAATATTTTATATGCCTACCATGTAGCCAAGTTGAAATGTCATTGGCATTAACTTGGCTAGTTGGCTTGTTTGGGTTTCAAGTCCAATTTGATTTAGTTTAATTTGGTTCCTGTTCAAATTACACCAAATTTACAGTTAAGTTTTGGTGTCTATTTTTTACAACTTTGGTCTGCAAAATTTTTGTTCGTGACACTGCTGATAATTTACAGTTGCAATGCTCAGTTGGTGAAAAGTTCACGAGTTCTGTTTAGGGGTATAGAAGTAGTCACAAGATATCTTTATTCTCTAACGGAGACACCGACAAACTACTCCTTATGCTCCTCGTCTAAGCTTTTGTTTGGGAATCATATTTGATTTAGTGGAATACAAGTATTAATAATAAATGAAGAAATGGGTTAGTAGGTCCTTTTCAATCATGAATTTCAGCTCAAAGTCATTCATTTGTCTATTAGTATCTTGGATCCACGTAGCCATATTTGTTTTTCTTTGGGGGGACACGACATGCATAGCACCTCAACAAACTATGAGAGAGAAATGATAATTTTGGACGGTCTTCATATATTAAATAATAATAATAAAAAAAAAAAAAAACTATTAGATGGAAAATGATATTTTGCCATTAGCGGTCTGAGGCCGCATATGTAATAATAATTGGAGAATTCATATAAATACAGCTGAAAAAGACAACTGTGATGGGGGGTTTAGCCCCTTGTTTTGACTTGGATTCCCACTTGGGCTGTGTCTGACTGTTCCACAGTTTCTGATGTACCCTGGAGTTTGGACTAACCATTCTCAATCTCAATTCTGACTTAACAACACCTACACCAGCACGTCTATTGGAAATTGGGCTTTTTCTTTTTGGCTCAATAAAACACAGATAATAAGGGTAAGAGTAACTCACATGCTGGAAACAAAGGAAGGAACTACTCTAAAACAATTAAAGAGAAACAAAATTTTGGGTTGCTGGGGTTTTCTATTCTGTTTTACCATACCGAAGGATAGTGTAAGATGAATTAGAATTTCAATCTCCAGCATGAATTACATCGCTGGAATTGATGGAAAGCTTCTTTAGAAGCGAAGCAAAGCCCCACCTATCATTTCCCTTTTTCAATCATCAAAAAAAGCAACCCAGAAAACATAATGTCCCACAGGGACCAACCCTGTGCTCCATCTCCACATGGTTCATTTAGCAAGTTCATTTCACGAAGACAGCCAATGATAATATCATGCCAGACTACATGTTCACAGCTTGAAGCAAAAACATGGAGGAACCTCGAATCTTATTCAATACCACTACAACATTCACAATACCAAAATAAGAAAAATCATCACTCATATTATCCCATTTGCATAGTGAAACTTTATCTAATGCTCATCAATCTAAATCAATTGGCCATTGTTGAGCACAATCCAAGAAAGCATGATGCCAAGAATTTTTTTTTTTTTTTTATTCCTTGTCGATGGCATGGAAAAATTCAACACAGATAAAACCACTGTGGACTACGGCTAAATGCACACCAATAACGAATCAAGAAAGTAGGACCGGTTTTCGTGGGAGGTAACAGAGTATTATCTACACAATAACCCTCTATTGCCCACACTACAATCAGGAGCCTACCAAGAACCAACAAAGCTAAGGAATGGACACCAACAAAAACAGGTGTGAGCAGAAGAATACCTAATTCGATGAATTGAACATGAAAATGAATGGAAGAGGGCAGCTTTTACAAATGGCAGTGGTTAAGGCACATATTCAGTCTCAAGGGTGGGTTGTGTTCGTGTCACCATTGCTGCTGGTGCTTTTGTGGTTCCCACTGTAGTCATATGCAGTGCTTCCCCAGCCTCTGTAGCCCTCTCCATCTGTTGCATTTTCTTCCTGTGCTTGTACTTCTGTGCCCACATTACCAGTAATGCCAAAAAAACCAACAATGCTAGTCCTCCCAGCACTGACCCAACTATTATCCAGACTTTAGAGTTGTTCTTTTTTTCACCACTTGGACCAGCGTTTGGGGCTCCCCCGGGTGGTGCAGGAGACACCGGCACAGGGGGAGGAGCAGTGGACTCGACCACAATAGAGAAATGCCCCTGTTGGAATGTTGAACATACATTCCCAGACACCAAATTGCTGAAATTGAACAATCCATGTAAATCAAACGAAACACACTTTACAACTGAACCCTCTGGCACTGATTGGATATCAGTGAAATTGATTGATATTGGTTGCCGAGATGCCCTAATCTCCAACTCAGGTAAGTTTTTTGCAGATAAATTTGAAGCATCGTAAGCAAGAAGACCCAAAACAGGAGCTAAGTACATGTAACCAGGTAAAGGATAATACATCGTAGACCAATTGCCCAAGTTTTGATAGACCAGAACAAGCCTCTCTACATATGGCTGCTCAATGACACCCACAGGAATCACAAACTCTTTATACATTGAAACACCTCTAGACCTTAAGCTACCACTCCTCAGCCTCATCGCAGAAATACTAATCCCAGACAAATTTGAGGGGACAACCCCATCATAGACAACACCGGTCCTTGGACGAACAAATGCCCGATAAGCGTAGTCTTGGAGAAGTGCATCCAGTGCCCGTGCAGAACCAGGCGACTGAGCTCGGACAACACTGGGCAACCAAAAGCAGCATATCAAAAGGAGAAGCATCGCGAGACTTCGAAGAAGCCCCATCGATGCTTCAGAATTATCACAAAATCAGCACAATGGCCGCCACTCAATCAGACTTGGTAGATCCAAACAGAGCCACCCCAAGAATTAACTCCCAAATATGGAGGTGAAGGTACTCAGATCCAAAATAGGAAAGTATGTCAAAAAATGTAAAGCAGAATCCGCAATTGAAGAAGCTTCACAATCACTTGCCACAGACTTGGAAATCCATGTAGTCAGGTGACGAATCCAATGGTGCATACGTAACCTAAAGGGTAGTTGTAGGGAAAGAAATACTGGAAAGCAAGTATTGAAGTTTTAACCGTTGTATCACAACAGAGCACTCACTTTTACCTTTTGAAACATCACAAACATAATGCAATTGCACAGCTCAATAGATTGCAGATAGCAAGAGTAATTGATACTTGAAATATTTAATTGCCCAAAGCCAAGTAAGTAATGTAAGAATCTGGGCGAGTCCCAAAAAGGAAGAAAACCGGTGAAAAAGCGGCAGGCAGAGTGGCTTTTCGGCAGAATCCAAAGAAAAGGTACCTGAAGTTGCAATGCTGAATGCCTTCAAAAACCCTAAATCTGGGCTAATAAAACTCGAGCAAATCATCAACCAGCAATGTCAGAATTGTGTTGGAGCGATTCCATCCGAAACGGGGCACCCACGAAAAATCTTCATATACATACCACACGCATGCCACAAATTCCTTAGTTAATCCAAAAATTTCAAAAAATAAAAATAAAAAATACAGCAGAAAAAAAATGCAGAGGGGAGTAGTTGGGATAGTAACAATCGTTATGGTTGGGCTGCTTGGATGGAAGAGGTAAGTAAAGAGAGGTAGATAGCTTCTTTAAAAACAACTGGAACTGGAACAATTGGTCTGCATTTTCCAGAAACCGATTGAATGGATCTCAAGAGGAATCATCGGACAGAATTCGCAGCTCAGTGAGCTGTTTGCGTTGTAATGACCCACTCGTCAGATCTCTCTCTCTCTCTCTCTCTCTCTCTCAAGTATCAATATCTATGCAATTTCATGTTTACTTTCATAGAGCCGGAAATATCGCCCAACAAACCACAGAAAGCTATAGAGAGAGAGAGAGAGAGAATCTGAAGTTGAAAATTGAAAAATCTAACGGAGTAGCAAAATCTATTGGTTGTGTTTTATGGGACAGAGATAAGCTTGAAGATGGACTGGTGGAGACTGGAGAGAGAGAGAGAGAGAGAAGACAGAGATGGAGAGTGTGAATAGAAAAAGAGGCACAAAGTCCTCTATATTTTTGGCGATGCCAACCCACTATGCATAAAGGCCATGTACACAACAGCTCATACAGCTGTGTGAGTCATGTATCTATCGAAAAGTAGTCCCCAAATGTTTTTGCTGTGTTGACATTACTGCCCTTTTCATTCTTAATTTTAGACCAACATATCCCTAGTGCAAATGCGTATACCATAGCTGTCTGATGTTAATACAAGTGCAGGATTGGATACACATCAAAATAGCAGGGTCAAAGCCAGACTTTAGTCAAAAGGCTGACTTATACGATTGTACTGGTGGCTACTTCACTTCCCTACGCCTACGGAGGTGGCCACGGATTGCGTGGGCCGGCCCTCAATACACACTGCCTGCATCATGAACCTTGGCCCATGCACCGCCCGCCCATGGATAAGAACTTCAATGGGTAAATTGTAAGGAATACATCAAATTATATTTATTTGACAAAAAGTACACACTAAAAGATGTAGGGTTGTTAAGTATTTAATTTTGATACTGATTTGTATCCAAGTATATAATTTGAATTTATCTATTTTTATTGTGATATTTTTGTCCTCCATTAATTCATGCACCACTTTTATTTGAAAAGTGGTGTATTAAACATCTTTTAGTTTTATGGGAGAACTTTCATACATATATATACATGAATACAAATTTTGAAATTCAAACAAGTATGTATATATATATATATATATATAATATATATATATATATATATATATATAATATATATATATATATATGTATGTATGTATATACTTGTTGTTAAATCTCTTATCTAAATTTTGAATTATCTTTTAATGCACCTTGATTTATGCATTTTTTTTTAGAAAGTAGTTTTATCTTCAAATTAATTTAATATTCGAATAGTATAACAGTGTAACAATAACAATGTAACAGTATAAAAATAATAGTGTAACAAGTTGTTTACACAAAATATTGTACTATTACATTTTGTCAAACATATAGTTTCATATAATTTCATTCAAAATAGTTCATCTTCTTTTTGAATTTGTTATCATATACACAAAACTACTTAACACTGTTTTTGTTACAATGTATTTGTTACACTGTTATTATTACGTTGTTATTGTTATACTATACATTATTCGGATATTAAATTAATTTAAAAATAAAACTATTTTCCAAAAAAAAACGCTTGAATAAAGGTGTATTAAATATAATTTGAAAACAAAATCACTTTTCAAAAAAAAAAATACACATGAATCAAGGTGCATTAAAGATAATTCAAAATTTAAATAAGAGATTTAACAACAAATATATATATATGTGTGTGTGTGTGTGTGTGTGTATATAAATAAGTATATATATTTGTATATACATATATATATACGTGTGTGTGTGTGTATAAATAAGTATATATATTTGTATATACATACACACACACACACACACACACACACACACATATATATATATATATATATTTACATGTATTAACAAATATATATGAGTCAAAAGTGCATTAAATACGTACTTATATGTATTAATAAACACACATGAATCAATGTGAGTTAAAGATAAGAGGTTTTGAATTAAATAATCCTAAAATGGGTATTTATGTTTTTTTAACTCACATTTTGTTCTATGTACTTTTTGTCAAATAAGTCTAATTAGGTGTACCGGCTTCCAAAGAACCCAACTTAAATAGATACAAATAGAAACCATGTACGTAATAATTAAACATAAATTCATTTACTATAATACTTATATTTCTGTATATGACAATCAAAATATCTCTTAAAATATAATGATATCAAGAATAAATTCATCATACAAACAAGATCTACGACACTACATAAAGGATTGACAGACGTGACTATAGCCTAACAAACCTGAAGAGCATGATCCAACTCATCAATCGATAAAGCAGATCAGTAGTCATCAAAGTAGATCGACAAACCTACCCTACACTAAAAAAGGATAGAAGAGACATTACACCACCAAATCTTACCCTGGGCAAAAATAATTCATCCTTAGAATATCATGTCATCAACTTCTAAAATGTCACATCATACTTAGAGAACATAGTCTCTAACGGTTAAATATTCCCTCCAATATCCTAATAAACTAAGGGACCACCTCATCATTACTTGAGGACCACACTACCTTAGTGTAAAATAGACAAACTCTTGCGTTGCCCATAATGTGAAAATTGTAATCACAAAAGACTGTAACTGTCTTCTTGTTCAAGATATACAAACAAGAGAAATAAAAGTCTTCATTAGAATGGACTAACCTAACTTTTCGGTTTGGTGAATCACTTATCCTTTTGTATTCCTACTTATTATTATCCTACACACACAAATACAAAGAGCTCTCCCTCATCACAGTAGAGCTCACTTTGTATGCTTAACTCACGTTTCTCGATCTCCTACACCATTAGTTTGGTGTCGTATGTGGGAACAATTGTCATCGTTTTGCTCTGAAACTGCATAACCCTTGTTTGATTGATGATTCTAACGAGAAACATAAGCTAAAACCTAGAAAACCAACACACAAATACCTCCACCTCTAGCTTCAGTTCCTCATGCAAACCGTATCTGGTGGAAGAACCTGAAACTTACTAGCAAACCATATTTTGCCTCCTCAGGCAAAATCAAGAACTTATCGTTCTCTTCACTTCCCCATTAGCCTCAATCACCTTAGTATCATTCACTTCCTCAGTTGTCACTTAATGGGGTTTACTAAGGAAGACCATCGAAGCCATTCAGGTGAGAACACTAAATGTTTTTGAAGTTCAAGTAAAGCAAGAAGATGAGGCTCACAATAGAACTGGTAGCAATAGGAAGCATGTCTCTTAACCTCCTCTTTATCAAAATTCTCTAAACCAATATTGGGAGAACTGCATCAAAGAGGTCCAGGATGAGTAGAGTAATATAAGAAACATTGTCAAGAATCCAGCTCTAATTTTCATGGAGGCTTTGGTTTAGCAAGAAAAGTCTTCATTCACTCTAGAGATCCAATATTTCTCTCACCCAACCAAATTCAAGATGTCTTAGATGGAGGCCTTCGATGAAAGTAATGATCCCTTCGACCACCCCCAACACATACAAGAACTAGATAGAGGTCCATAACTACTAGGATCTTGTTTAATGCAGAGCCTTTGTAATCACTCTCAAGGGCTCTATTCTGACCTAGTTCAACAAGCTACCACCATTTACAATCTCTTCCTTTAAGGAGATGTCCATACAAATTTTCTTATACTTCATCAAAGCGAGGACTTACCTCAAACCGACCTCATTTCTCATTAACATCAAGCAAAAGTTAAATGAATTGTTGAGGAAATATGTCTAGTGCTTCAACCAAAAGTCTCTCTAGATGGATGGTCTATATGACAAAGTGGATTTTGACAACCTATATTGTTGGGCTACAACCTTCAGAGTCTCTCTTTTTAGTTTCCAAAAATCCTCATGCCAGCATAGCTGATGTGCTGATTGAAGATGAGAAGTACATTAATAGAGAAAAGGCCTTTCATGCTTGGCGTAACTCCTGTGTCAAATCACCATGAAGGTAAAAAAGAGAAAAGAAACCAATCCTAAGAAGGATCAAGATCGATCTCCCAAGAGAAATGGAGATGTGCGAGACTATTTGGGACTCCCTAAGTTGAACTTACAACCAAGGTTCGCACCATAACAGTACACGCCCCTGAAAACTTCGGTAGCACAGATGTTGCATCAAGTGCAGCATGAGAAATTCGTTAAATGGCCTTAAAAAATGAGGTTAGATCCTCACAAGAGGGACCACAACAAGTATTACAACTTTCACAAGGACCACAAGCATAACACTGACAAATATATCCATCTCAAACAAAAGATCGAGTTCATCATCCAGAGAGGATAACTTAGGCAATTTATTGTTTAAGAAGAGGGAGACCAAGCTAAGAATCACTAGGGGCAATCCCCAGCCCAGACATAGCCCATTGGTGAAGTCAAAGTGATATTTGGAGGATTTGCTGAAAGGAGATAATTCATCTCAACTAGGAAGGCTCATATATGAAAAAACCCCATCCAAGGACTTCCTCAAGGTCTATGCTGTGTCAAAGGCTCTACGCACTAGGTAATAAGAATATCGATCGAGTTCTAGTTGACAATGATAGCTCAACTGACATCATTTTCTCAAATGCTTTTGATCAGCTTAGTATAGATAGAGAACAGCTCCATCCTGTCAAGTTTCATCTAGTGGGATTCTCAAGTAGAGAACAACTCAATAACAATTGTTGTCATGTCATATGATCTTAGTTAGACAAGCCATGCCCACACATGATGATGGGTTGATGGATTCATGGATGGAAATGTAATGAGTAACAGGCTTTACAGGAATCTCAAATTGGTCAACCTTTAGACAAATTAAATGTATTAACATATGTCTATATATACATAGTACATACACTAATGAACACAAAAAATAAATAAATAAATAATATTCCGTTCCAATGCAAAACCAATAAACCTACATTTCACTTCACTCACCAAAAGAAAAAAGAGATCTTCTAATTAACAACACGGCCCATTGGGTAGCACCAACAATAATATCTCATTCTATACCAGTAAATTGGGTTAACAATCCACTAGAAGAGCTAGAAGCTATTATCTATCTTTACTATTAAGAAATCATATTTTGTTTGGAAAGCGAGGGCTTTACAAGCCCTCTCTCTCTCTCTCTCTCTCTCTCTCTCTCTCTCTCTCTCTCTCATATTCTAGTAATTGTCCATACATAAAAATATGTAACAATCCAAAATATAGCATGAAATTATCCCTACTTAAAGTCATATTATAACCCAAAATGACACCTAAAAAATTGATCTACTTGTTCAACATTCATGTTTTTATTTAATTATGAAGAGTCTTGCATCATTATTTTACGTGAAAGGGACTCCAATCAATCAATGTGCACGAAAAATTTGGGTTAGTTGATATTGAGCAAACAATGAACCATTTTGGCAACAGTTAAGATAGATTTCATTAAGATGCTCAAATCATTCTGTAATGGTCAATTTTAGTTACATTGAGTAGTAGAAATGAGATATATTAGGTGTCTTTTGGGAAAGAAAGATTGAGATCCCTTCTTAATTTTAGTTCATTTTCATTTATAAAGGCAATCATTATGTGCAATAAGGTTCTTCATCAGGGGGGCTCTTTTATTGTATGCAACATATAGTGGTGTTTTTTTTTCTTGGAAAACATTAGTAAATGGGGTGGTGGGTAACTGCAACAAAAATTATAGATTTTCTTGAATATGTACAACAAAGCAACGATTCCTATTAAAAAAGAGCTTTCCTTATCTAAGAAAATTCAAAAATGAAAAATCTTCATTTGTCAAGCTCAAGGCAACTACTATTAACCCCCTCTTTTTGCTATAAGGGAATCCAACTCAAAGAACTTTGAATGGTTTTACCTCTAATCACTCTATGGGTTGTCTAATGGAATTAGAACACGTCCAAGATGTTTAAATTTTTGACCCAAAAAGGATTTGACTGAATCCTTATCTCACTATTTTTTAAAAATTTTAATTTAGTTTTGTAATTTGCCTGCTTATCATTATATTATGCTTTTACTGAGGCTAAGGTACTAACCGCTATAACTTTTTAAAATTGAATAAAAGCCTTTGATATGTCAAGTTTAAATTTTTTTAAAAAAAAAGCGAATGAGAAAGATATGTGGTATATGGAGAATTTATGGCGATTGTGTTAGGAAAAATTCAGCATAATTGGAGCCTTAAAAATAGGAAAGATTTGAGCAGGAAAATAGAATTTTAGTAAACAATTTTGTCCATCAAATCAGATAGACAAAATTATGGATAAAAATGTGGGGACGAGAAAAGTTTAACAAAAGTTTATTTCTGTGAGATTTAAAATTATATTCTACCAATTGTTCTAAATAACTACTTATTTAATACTTTCAAAATCTTATTATTTGTATAATTAGTTTTCTAGTTTTCTTCAACAATGAGATGAAAAAAATAAATAAGAACAAGAGAACTCGAGAAAAGGGACTTGAGAAAAGAATTTTAAATTTCAGGTCTTGTAATTATTCTTTCACCAACTAAATCGTTAATATAATATCCATTCAGGAAAAAAAAAAGGATTATTTACACTGATGGTCCCAAAACTATTCATTTTGTCTCATTTTAGTCCCCAACATTTCAATTGCATCAAATTGGTCCCTAATGTATTCACTTTGATTTATTTAGATCCCAACCACAGACGTTATCTATTTTTTGTCGTCTCTGTCTCCATGTGTCATTCACATGAGAGACAAATTGAACATTGCACTCTACTTAGCCATTCAAAGGTTGTGATGAATTGACTCTTCACTTCCATTGCAACGATAACAATGGTGAGAACTCCTAATTAGGGCAAAATGGCCAGTGTTGATCAGGGCAAAATACAAGAGTGATTAGCTTTGTCTTCATCTTGGTTGACTGTGAATCATAGTGTAAAGATGGTCCGTTTCATTAAGAAGAAGAAAGGAAACCAGGCTGGATCATACGATATTCTCCATTACGATATGTACTAATTTTTATAGGTTTGGGCTTCAGTTTCATGGGCACAACTGAATATAAAAGGTTTTGATGTTGTCAAACAGATTTGTTAATGCAAAATAATTTTTTTTTTTTTGCAATATATAATAGTTTATTTGGTTGTTGGAAACCACTTGTTTATGCAATATGAATTTTATATATTATATTTTATAGTTTATGTGTTCGTTGAATTTAATAATATGAATTTTATATTTACTTGTTTTCGGAAATCATTGGGCAATGATTCTTCAGTTTTCTCAATGTAAGTTTATCACAATGGTGAATTTACAGAGAATCCAAACAAAGCTTATGTTGGGGGCAAAATAGACTATATAGATGATTATGATTGTGTGACATCTCGTACAACAATTTATCATTAATACGTTAATTAGGTCGTCAATTATGATTCTATATAACTATGGTTATTTTTAAAAATTTTAAATAAATAAATAGACTTCAATTATGATTTCTTTATATGAAAACAAGTCAAATAAGTATAATATAAGTCATATTTCGTATTCAAAATATAATGTGATATAATATATGAGTAATACATTACATGTGAGTATATATATATATATATATATATATATAACACAATAGACATGTGGTCTATTAGAAAAAAAAAAGAATGGCAAAGAAATGGACATTTGTCCATGTGATGCAAGGAAAATGACCTCAACCATGACGTTTGAAGCCAAGACTTTGGCTATAAATAGCTTGCCTTTGGCCCTTCAAACAACGCACCAAAGAGAAGAAAAAAAAGAAGAGAGAGAAAGAAAGGAAGGAAGAGAAAAAAAAAAGAAAGAAAGAGAGGAAGAAAGAAAAAAAATAGAAAGAAAGGAAGGAAGAAAAATATATAAGATTTTGGGGTCAAAAATTGAGCGATAATTTTAATTTAAATCATTGCTAAATCTATCTATTTGATTTGCAATATTTTGAATTCGCATCTATTGAAGTCATTGGTGATTTAAGGTACGAGGTAGTGTACAATATGCTCTTATCTATTAAATCTCTTTGCAAAGAGTATTTTTTTAATTATCTGAAATTTGTATTCATATTGATTATTTTAATTGATACGTAATTCTGTCAATTTTATCGGTTGACCTGTACGTTTGACTAAATACATTGGGATTGATTAGTACATATACAAAGTGTACATTGAGCAAAATTGGTAAAATGTGATTATGGTCTTGCAGGGTGCCATTATGATTATGGTCCTGTGGGGTGCAATTGTGAATATAGCTCTGCGGGGTGTGATTGTTTAGTATGAGTATGAACTTATATGCCCAAGTATCACTTGTCATGACACCAAAAGGAATCAAGTATGAGGTTATGTCTGACAGAAGTTGAGCTATGGTGAACTGATGTCACCCATTGAAATGGATGATATAGCTAATAGTCTTGGCTATGCTCCATATATTGAATTTTACTACAAACTTCCTGTTCTGAATTTGGACAAAGGGCTAGTACATATGAGTAGTGATGAATAGGTATTGGATATGTCATATCATTTGCGTAAAAACAAGGTAGTTCAAGTATATTTTAAACATATAGGAGGTATTAAATTAGTGGAGAGTCAAACTAGATCATCTAGAGGAAAAAGGACTCATCTTGTTGATGGTGATGCCCCAATTGATGACAATGGCATAGGGGATGGGGTAGCATCAGACTCAAATGAGTATCAACCTAAATTTGAATGCAGTGAATATGAAGAACTGGTTGACAGTGAGTATGATGACAAATTGTATGAGAATTGTGTTAATCATGAAGTTGAATGGACTAGTTTGAAAATTAACAAGCAAAAAACAACAGCAACATACATAAGGCATGACTTAGACTTGAGTGACTCAGATGGTGATTCTGAGGACATTGTAAGTTGTTGTAGTTCATCTGATGGAGAGATTGATGCAAGACACAAACCAAAATTTGAAGTATTTAGGGCAAACAAAGATTAGGAAGACCCGGAATTTAAGCTAGATATGTTATTTAGTACATCTGAAAAGATCAAGACTGCTATTAGACAGCATGTAATTAAAAATAAAAAGAAATGTTAAGTTGGTAAAAAATGATAAAAGAAGCGTAAGGGCACAATGTCAAGAGGTCTGATGGTTGCCACTTGAAAGGAGCAATGGACAGTAGTTTGCTCTAAGACCAATCATATAAATGATGTTTTAGGGCTGTACTAGCAACATTCATTACTTAATTAAATACAAGGGTAAGTTTATTTATCATGTTTCTACTTTATTTCATTTTAATATACATGATATAGTTCATAGAGTATACGTTAAGAAGATAGTTTCTCAAGGTGTTGAGAAGAGGAGACTTATACTTCTTAGTACTTAACTCTTAAATGTTCCTAATCATAGGATTATTATTTAGGCACTACGTAATCCGGATAGATTTACACGCACTATGTTTACTCATATTTGATATAAGGTGACTCGTCCAAATCACTAGTGTAAAGACACTGAAATAGGTGTGTCGGTGCTTGTTAGAGAACAAGTACACTGAACGTGACCACTGACTAATGTAGGATTTTTCAAATGGAGTTTTACATGCCTGTCAATGTTAAATCCTAAAATTATAGTTATGCAACTGATCCTTAAACTTTAGACACCATGGTTATCTTGTGCATGGACTTCTATGCTTTAATTATGCAACATATTCAAATATTAACCATGTAACTTTGATATGTATTGTTGGACATAGTTAGGCATGCATGAAGACTTATGAGTGTACAAAATAGAATTTATCATTCTTAGTATTAAAGAAAGAATGTCCTATGTGATCTTCTGGGATATGACTCAAAGAGTCATTGGCCAAGGCAGAATGACAATTAGAAAAGAGTTTCTAATTGATCATTAAGAGTTATAGTTTTAAGATCGAACACATAAGATTGAATTAGGGGTTTTGACAGTAATTTCATACTCTAGTAATTCAATTGGGGTATTATGTGATAGAAGGATTGAATTGCACGGCAACTATAGACTGAATGAGTTCTTTATCTACTTTGTGCTATCCGGAGGTTGATCATGATATGCTGCTAGGTGTCACTCATGATTAGTAGAAGATCAAAGTGTGACGCCCCAAAATTCGGGAGTCCGTTGATTACCCATCTACCCGCGGAATATCCGTGGATACCGAGTACTTCGATATCACGTCGTTATGCCCAATTTACCGGGGTCCATAATTTTAACGAAATTTGGGTAGAGTCTCCTTTGTATGGGGAGCTCTACCAAAAATTCATCCTGTGCAATATACATTTACATGACCTATTTGAGGCCCAATATAAAATAATGACTGCACCAGGTCCATTTATGAGTAAACATTGACCACACCGGGTCCATTTATCCATACTCATATAGATACATACAAGGTTATATTAAAAATAGTTCATATAAGTTCGATTATAATTCTTTTACATACATTACATGCCTAAAACTAATTTTGCAAAAGTTGGTACAAAAAAAAGACTAAAACCCACAAGTCGGCCTCTCTTCACCCTTGAGGCTCCAAATGAGAGCTGTCAATCGGTGTATATCCTACACCTGAAATATTTTTTCGTATAGGGTGAGCTACGCTCAATAGAGTATCTCCTACAGAGACTACTCCCCAACCTAGATACATATGAAATGTGAACATGCAACAGTCAACAACGATTATTCATTCCAAACAAGAACATATAATTCAAGATTGGAATTCTACAGTGTTATGTTATGATATGAGATGATACTTACCCCTGCAACTTCAACCCGAGTCCTCACCGACTCCCACAACACAATGCAATGCACATGTGTAATGAATCCGTCAATTGACGACAAATACATCCAATGATTGTTTGAAATAAAAGTGAGGTATTTATAAAATCAAATCATTGTGGATGTTACCCATTGAATGAATATTTTTATAAAACAAAATCTTGTGTCTTTGTTGGGCAACATATTTTGGTATCACAACTGCCGATTTCGTACACCATCACATTTTTCGGAATTTCACATTAAGGAATTGTGTAAATTAAGTAGCCGGGTTTTGCACCCGAGGGAGAATCTAGCCCTTTTTGTTATACCCAACACAAGTTTTGCATGCATGTAACCGTGTGACTCAATCAGATCTTCAATCCAACTTTCTCGAGCCCACCCATCAAGTATCAAGTATGGTGTTTGATTAAACTATGCACCCACACACCCACACTCATGACTCATGCCCATGAATGTAATGTCAATATCATGTCTAATTTGCATTAATGTCAAATGAGCAATTTAACCACATATCCATATGTTCCATGACAATTTATATCATATACATATAATTACCAAATTTTGTCACAATGTCAATAAACATATATCAACAACAATTTACCAACATGTTATCACATAATCCATTTCATTCACATGGCACCACATAAACACATAGCATGCCCGCCAATACCAAATTCCAAGAAATTACACAAGTAACTTCCATACATCAACCCAAGCTAGATTAAAGTCATTTCTATACTCATCTCCACCAAGACAACAACAATAGGCAAGTGACATATAGTTCTATACACTTACCCATTTCATATCACATTCCTATCACAATTTATTCTGCATAAGCATTTTATCAAACACCTTCAAGACACCATATCATGTAATCACATAAAATGCCCAAATTTATCAAATAACTCAAAAAAAATCAGAATAAATGATTTCCAAATACCTAATTATCAAAACTTCTAAGAAATCACAAACTAACAATTTCTAATTACCAATTCACACTAGAATTAAGTCTACCCATTTTCATTAAGTCAACTATAATAGACAAGTGTTAAAATGCACAAAATAATCCACACATTTCCTATGGACATTATAGGTTAGAAATAAACTAAAGTAGGAGAAAACCCTACCTCTTGAAGCGTAAAACACCTGAAGGAAGCTTCAAGAACACAATTCAAGCTCAAACCTTTGATTTCTCCAAAATTCCGTATTTGAATATTCGGTGAAATCAACTCTTTTTGGTACGTAGGTGTAGCCTCGTCGATGAGAACAACTTTTGTTCTTGGCCCAAGTAGATTCGACCACTAGAACTCTGAAAATCATAGGGAGAAAGTCTTGAAATCTCACTTTTTTTTTTCTCTCCAACATTTAGACCAGTAGAGAACCCACTGGTTTCAGTAGAAAGATCTCTCAAAAAATCAGATTTTTGACCCCTATTTATAATTTTAAAGTTTGGCCCACGTTGCGCCACATGCTTCTCATTTCTCGGGTCCGTTTTCGTCTCGAAAAGATTAAATTTTGCTCTGGATCAAACTTAAAATATTTTATTTGAACTTTATTTAAATTATTAAAAAAATTTAGAATTTTTTATTTTTTGAACGTGTTTGAGGTCACCTGACACCCGTCGCCTCAAAAAACGTGAAAAATCTGACTATCTCAGAATTTGATGAAAATTGTCTGGGTAACAAGATTTCGCGAGATGAATCCAACGGTGAGGTCCATTTCATCATTCAAGCTCTAGAGAAATACGGGTTTTCAACTCGCACTATAGTGATGAATTACCATTTTGCCCTTTTTAAGAAAAAAGTTCAATTTTACCCGGGTTTTACACAAAGAATGAAATTAATATAAATATATTAATTATTCTTCATAAAGGAAGAAGTAGAAGAGGTCTAATTCAAGCTAAATTAGAAAGAGTTCTAATTTGAGATGTTACTTGTAGTTAGTATCAAATGCCTACAACCGGGTATGATTAAACCTATAGGGTCACACCCAATAAATTTGATTGAAAACTAAATGATAAAAGAGAGACAACTAATTAAGAGTTAATTAAGGTGAAAATCTAATTAAGAGTTAATTAGGGACTTTATTATAATTAAAATTAATAAAAGGGTTATATATAATTATGAGATAATTGTAACTTGACCCAAACTAGGATTAGAGCCTTTAAAGCTCTATAAATACCTTTATATAGGAGGTAGATATAAGATATAACAACTCTCTTGCTAGCACAAAAAGAACCACCCCTCATTTTCTCGCTCTACTTGTTTATCAATAGTTGAAGTAGATCTTTCAAGTTTGTCAATTCGTGTGGATACTGATAAAGGCCAAATATTTGTGAGGCTTAGGGTAAAAATCAAATTCAGATTTGAAGATTTAAAGTTTTTGAGAATGCTTAAAGATTGTTAAAGGCGCGCTTCAAGAGGTAACCTTTAATCTTCTCTATAGATTTAAGATTTTTCGGTTTGTATTAAACATGAATAGATCTCGGTATGAGTACTCAAATTATTAATTTTAAATTTTGCTACATTTATTATATGATTCCTTTTAGTTGGTATTGATGCCAATGATTCCATAATAGTATTTGACTTTGAGATGCAACTAGTTAAAGAAGAAGATGAAAAAGTTTTTTAGTGGTTGGCCAATGAACTACCAAGGTACTGGAGTAGGTCACATTTTAGAGTAGAAACCAAGTGTGACATTTTGTTAAACAATATATGTGAGATCTTTAATGGGGCACTTGTAGATGCAAGGGGTTAAGCCCATCTTGGAAACGCTAGAATGGATTAGATGCTACTTAATCCAAAGAATGGTAAAGATGAGGGAATGGGCTAGGAGTTATAGTGGAGATATATGCCCTAAAATTCAAAAGAGGTTGGAGAAATGGAAAGGTTACAATTTTGCTTGTATTGCTGATTTGCATGGTAAGTTAAAATTTAAGGTAAGGTGTATGAATGAAGATCAATATTGTGTTGATTTGAAGGAGAAGACATGCTCATGCAGAAAATGAGACTTGACAGGAATCCCATGCCTACATGCCATTACTTCTATTTAGAATAGGGGTCAACAACCAAAAGACTATGTTACTAGACATTACAAGAAAGAGGCATTTATGCAGGCATATGAACCAATTATCAACCCAATTAATGGACATAAAGATGTGGCCTAAAAGTGGACTTACCCTAGTATTGCCTCCATTGAACAGGAGACAACATGATGGGCCAAAAAAACTATGGAGAAAGAAACCAGATGAGGTGAGTAATAAACAACAACCACATAAGTTGAGGAAAATTGGGGATGTGTCATTTAAGTGTCGGAGATGTGGTAAGAATGTGCATAACAACAGGACATGCACTACTGTATTGACAAAAGGAGGAGGACTACAAGTTAGAGGAAACTAGTCTGAAGGGAGTCAAGCAGTTGTAGGGAGCCAATTAGTAGTAGGAAGCCAAGCAGTAGCATGAGGGAATCAAGCAGCTGCAGGAAGCCAATCAGTAATAAGAAGCCAAATAGTAGTAGGAAGCCAAGCATTAGCAAGAAGGTCTTGCTTTGAATAGCTTCAAGCTTCAACCACTAGAGCAAATTCAAATTCTAGAAATGCAACTAAAGCCTTCATCATTCAGATTCGAAGGGAAAAATTGTCATTTAGAATGAGTAAATCAATAAGCAGCCATGTTGTATGATGTGCAACTTTTATTTTTGAGTACAATGAATATGTGTAACTCTCTTTTGGGTTTGTAATGAGAGTTAACATCCATGTTGTATGATGTGCAACTTTTGTCTTTTGGTAGAATGAATATGTGTAACTCTCTTTTGGGCTTGTAATGAGAGTTAACATCCATATTGATATAATTTGTAATATTGGGTTTGTACTGAGTTAGTAATATAAGCGTAAGAAGCTGCCATGTTGCTCTGTTTTTTGGGTTTGTACTTGGTTTCAACTGTTTGTACTTAGCCTATTGGGTTAATAATATAAGTAACAAACAACCACGTCTATTGAATGTTGAAATCGGTACTCAAAGTTACATGGAATATCAACATTTCACATTCCACCAATTAAGCATTCTACAAAACAGAAGTCATATTTATACATAATTAAGCTCTATTACATAGAAAACATCAACCTAGTATAGAAGCTACACATGTTTCTAGCTTCACAAAGTCTAGTTACATGAAATACAACACCCAAGTGAGAATGAAAATTGTCCATGAAGAAAATAGAGCAACCCATAAAATTTTCTCCATTTTCTTTGACAGTCGTTGTTGGTCGTCGTGTCTTTGGAGAGATCGCAAAAGTCCAGGTATCGCATGCTTCGATCTATCGCACATTGGAGGATCATACCAAACAAAAAATCCACAACCTCCAACTTCCTAACAATGCTATACTCTGCTAAAAAAAATCAAATGTTCACACAAAACTAACAAATGAAATAAAAATAAGGATTACCCAATATCTCTCACACCCAATAAACCTTCTTCCTTGGTTTGTAGCAGTCCAAGAAGTTCGCATTTTGCCCATTCCCCTATAGTAGCATGGTGTTGCCTTATTTACATGAATTTCGTCTCTCACGTTTTCCTTTTTCTTCCCCTTTTTTCCTCATTTCTCTTCTTCTTTCTGGTTTGAGATGTTCTGTTTGTTTGTTTTGCTTGTTGGACAGGCTATAACGTGGCCTTGAAGTTAGCGGGAATGATTCCCTCCAAGACCAAGTAGGGTGCAATGTCCAATTTGCCCTTCACGTGGATGGTACATGGAGACGGAGGTGGCAAAAAACAGAAGGCATCTATGGTTGAGATCTAAATAAATCAAAGTGAATACTTTAGGGATCAATTTAATGCAATTAAAATATTAAAGATTAAAATGAGACAAAATAAATAATTTAGGGACCACCAATGCAAATAATTAAAAAAAAAAAGGAACGATGGGGGAATTAATTAATTATTAGGGTAAAAGACACCAATAGTCCCTAAGGTTTGACACTTATTACACTTTTATATCTAAACTTTTAATTTCGTCAATTTCATCCTCAATGTTTATACATTGACCTACTTTGGTCCTTACTCCTAACTTTCATCCAAAAAATTAACGGAAAATGTCATGTGCCAAGCATATGAGAGTATTAAGGGACATTTTAGTCATTATACTCTCAAAACTTTGGGCATAAATGTAAAAATAAAATAGTCTCACAAAAAGAAAAAAAAATATTGCCTTCTCTCTTCTCCAACCCACCTCTCTGTCTTCTCTGACTCATCTCTCTCTCTCTCTCTCCAGCCAGCGACCACCCCATCTCTCTCTTTGCGTAGGACTCCATAGCTGGAATCGAGCTCTATCATCCACCACCATTGGAATTGAGCACCACACCCACCACCGCTGGAATCAAGCTACACCATCCACCACCGTTGGAATCAAGCGCCACCACCCACCACTACTAGAATCAAGGGCCACCATCCACCACTGCTAGAATCGAGGTCCACCACTACTGGAATCGAGCTCCATCATCCACTACCACTGGAATCGAGTGCCACCACCCACCACTGTTGGAATCGATTGCCACTGCTGGAATCCATCTCATCTCTCTTTCTTCTGTTCTCTCTCTTTGCTCTCTTATATACTTGACACCTCACACACAAATACAGTACACACCCTAACTACCTGAGCAGGCTCCCACTGTCAATCACTCCACCCCTAAAAATCTTTTTGATTTTTGTTTCATTTTTGGTTTTGGTTTCGATGTTGATTTTGAATTCAAACTTGATTTCGAAAGCATTAGGGCTTGATTGCCCATCGAGGTCTTGGAAAATCCAGTTTTGAATCCATGCAGGTGTATGTGATTGTGGATTTGTTTTGTGGATATGTATTTGTGGGTTTGTATTGTAGATGTGTATTTGTGATTTTTGTGTTGGGTTTGAGGGTAGAGATGCAGTAACAAGTAACAAGAGAGCAGAGAGGGAGAGATGTCTGTGTGTGATGAAGAGAGAACTCAGAAGGATTTATGCGTGTGTGAGGAGAGAAAGGAAAAAAAATGTGCGTGTTTGTGTTTGAAAGTATAAATAGTTGTAAAATATCAAAAATGTCCCTTAATACTCTCATGTGCTTGACACATGACATCTTTTGTTAGTTTTTTAGACAGAAATTAGGAGTAAAGACCAAAGTAGGTCGATGTGTAAATATTGAGGACAAACTTAATAAAATTAAAAGTTCATAAAATTTAAAATTTAAGGATAAAAGTGTAATAAGTATCAAACCTTTGAACCATCGATGCCTTTTACCCTAATTATTAAGTAAAACGCATAATTGTCCTCTGGCTCTCTCTTCTCGCGCTCTTCCAAAGAGGGAGAAACGCAAAGAGAGAGAGAGAGAGAGAGAGAGAGAGGCTGGCATAGGGCACCACCACCTCTTTGGAAAGACAGACTGATTTTTCTTCTAATTCTCCGTCGTACTCATTGATCCTTCTGAGGTGTACAAAAGTGACCCCACCCACCACCAGTATTTGTCACAGAGAGAGAGAGAGAGAGAGCTGTATCTGATTCTGATCGGATTACAAACTCAGATTTGTGAGGACGGGCTCGATAGGATATGCAGTTTGTTGTTTCCAATTGCGACAGTCTCTTCCTCTTTGACTCTTCTCCTCGTCGATCGATCTGGAATTAGGGATTTCCCAGAGAATCATCGCCCCATCTGATTCAAAAGGCTCTTCCACGGAGTTTCCACCTCCAAGGTAATAAATATCTCCATCCATTTATAACAATCATTTTCTTCTTTTGTTTTCATCGCCCATTGTTGCTTCGTGGAAATATTACGATGATAATCTGCCTATCTTGATATGTTCTTGAGCTGACAAAGTTTGGTTGTCGTTAGGGCCAGGGCTAGGGTTAGGTTTAGGCTTAGGACATCAACGCGAATGGAAGCGTCCAGTGGTAACACGGACGCGTACAGAGGTTCATCCGCCACTACTAATAATTCTAGAAGATACGGAATGCATTTCTCTGCGTCCAATTTTTTCCACTCACCGGTATCTACATTTTTGGAATACACGGGCATTCTACGGACACGTTCCAATCATCCAGAAACGGATAGTTTGATAGGCAATGGGGTCTCTGTTGGTTTTCGGGATCGCATTCCTACCCGCTCAGTTGATTCTGCGGCCACAGGGAATGGTGGGGAGGTTTCCATTAGGATTATTGGTGCCGGTGAACCAGAGCAGCATGATAGGGTTGGGGCTGTATTGCCTTCTCCAACACTTGGGCCTGTCCGAGAGGGTGCGTCCCAGAATGAAGTACTTGTCCAGCCAATTTCGCGAATAGCATCCGCGGCATCAGTGGCATCGGCATTCGAGGGTCAGGCGGATTCTAGGAGTGAACGCGGGACTGCAGAGGGTGGTTCTCAGTCAATGAATGGCAATGTTGATGTGGAGGCTGCGGATGGGGTTGGGGTGAATAACAGGGATTCTTCTTACCAGAGATATGACATACAGCAGGCTGCGAGGTGGATCGAGCAAGTTCTTCCGTTCTCTTTGCTTCTGTTGATCGTTTTCATCCGGCAGCATTTGCAAGGTATTCTCATCTCAGCTTCATTTCTTAAATAGCTATTTTTGTTCTTAAGTAACACACGCTTTCATCATCCTATAGCAGTGCAAAACTTGTTGGACATGTATTTTGGAACCTTAGTTTATGTCCCAATTCAAGTGAACCTCAGGAATCAGTGAATGGCTGCTGCATTACGAATTTCTGTTGCAGGTTTCCTTTTTTAGAAAGGACGGAAGAAATTGAACCTATGTCTTTCAGTTTTTATTTTCGGGATTGAAGTTGAATAAGAGTTCTAGTTCAGGAAATTTTAATGGTTGCTATGCCCATGAACTAGATCAAATTTCCAAATTTGAGAAAATAAGGATTATAACATAAATGGAGTGTATCTTGCTACATGTCTTGCTTTCCTGCATCCAATGTGTGTATATAGGGTCTTTCTCCCTGTTTCGTCGGCGACTCTTGTGAGCATCTTTTGTTTACTCATATAATAGTACAACGTTTAGACTGATAAACTTAGTCTTATGGTGGTATTAAGTGATCGAGTTAATCTATTGAATAAGATTTTTTGAGTTTTGATTCTTGTGCCTTTTGTTTGGGCCAACCTCACTAGAGCCCAGCTTTCACCATCTTTTGTCAGCTGACTTCATATGATTTCTTTAGCTAGCCAGTCTGGATTAGTTGTATTCTGGATTTGCTGTTTCACCAAATCACTTGAATTAAGTATTCTGTGAGTGTTTTTTTTTCAACCCACAACATGGTTTCATAATGTAAGAAAAGATTTTATGGTTTTTTTTTCTTTTTGTGCATTTCTATAAGCTTTTCTATGATGCATGTCTGAAGATGCTTCTTCCCGAATTTTGAGCATAAGCAAGTTTGTTTGTGGATCTGCAATATTATAAATTTTCAGTTGAAAAATAGTTTTTCAGCTATTATTGTTTTCTTTAGGCAATTGACTTGAATTGCCCCAAGGACTTGCAGGTTTTTTTGTTACAATTTGGGTAGCTGCAGTTATGTTCAAGTCGAATGATGTTCTGCGGAAGCAAACAGCTCTGAAGGTGCTGTTAAATGTTCTCTTATATTTTGAACTATTTTTAATACTTTTTTTTTTTTAGCTAAAAGCCAGTTTGAATTCTGTTTGCTTTATTATTAGGAAAAATGGGCCATTAAGCAAAAAATGGTTGGTGTATGCAGGGTGAGAGGAAGATAGCTGTTCTTATTGGCATATCTCTTGTGTTCATGCTTCAAGTGTCTGGGGTTTACTGGTGGTATCGGAATGACGAACTTTTGTATCCCTTGGTCATGCTACCTCCGAAAGCTATACCTCCTTTTTGGCATACTATTTTCATTATTATGGTCAATGGTATGTTCTTGTCACCAAGTGTTTTAAGTTGCTGATATTAATAAAAACAGGTTATTACAATTGGTACAGTCCCTGAGGCAATTTATACCTTAAAATAGTAGACACATTTTTTGTTGTTAATGTATTTATTTCATCATACCAGCCTTCAACCGTCGTTCTGTTCACTTCTCTATGTGATTGTGAGAAGCGGGTGGAGCCTTAGTAATTTGTGTTGTGCGTACTTTCTATTAGAAAAGAACAAAAAAAGCATCATAACTTGTCAGGCATCAAATATTCACATTTTGCCATCAATTTCTTTTACTCAACTCAACCCTCTCTCTCTCTCGCCCCCTCCCCTCCCTTTTTTTAAGAATGTAATTCATGTTTTGGCACCTTGGGATAATTTTTAGCCTTGGTTTGGTTCAGATACTTTGGTTCGTCAAGCAGCAATGGTACTCAAGTGCATCTTATTAATGTATTACAAAAATAGCAGAGGCCTGAATTACCGTAAGCAGGTGAGGTAACATGGAACTTTCCAATTAGGCTTCCATATAATGCATCATAGTTGTCTTCTCGAATCTGATTGCTCTCTGACTGTGCACTTGTTTGTATTATAGGGTCAGATGCTAACTTTAGTCGAGTATCTGCTGCTTCTGTACCGTGCCTTGTTGCCAGCTCCAGTTTGGTATCGTTTCTTCTTGAACAAAGAATATGGGAGCCTTTTCTCATCACTAATGACTGGGTTGTATTTGACTTTCAAGCTTACCTCTGTTGTTGAGAAGGTATGGTTTTCTGGTGATATGCATTCTATGTCATTCAGCTTTTTATCTTTGCGTAGTTTGTATTCTCCTTGTGATTTCTGATATAGTGACAAATACAGTACATTTGTGCATGGATCTTATTTTTTGTTTTCTTCAACATCTGCTTGGTTGTATTTTCAGGTGCAGTCCTTTTTTGCTGCTTTAAAGGCATTGTCTCGTAAAGAGATTAATTATGGAGCTTATGCAACATCTGAGCAGGTAGTTTGATTTCTATTTTTCTACCATCGTTCTAAGGTTTTTCCGAGTTTTGCCATATCTTCATGCTAATTATTTGTAGTTAAAATACTTTGATGTGTGTCATTAATGTATTTGTTATATATGAAGTAATCAAGATACTTCTGTCAAGACCCTTGTTTATTAGTTCAAATCCAGAAGTTGAAATAAAACATTAGGCCCATTCATGTTTTGACCCTCCCAGCAATCAGTTTGTTAAAGAAAGCGACTCAGTGACTCATTTGCTAATTTCCCATAGGTAATGCTGTTGATTTTTAACTCATTACACTCTGTGCTGAGTCAAATTACATAAGTGGAGCCATTAGCAATATTAAGACTTGTCCAATGGTGGATTTTTATGTCGCTTTGTGCCTATGGATTGGTTGCTTTCGCTTTAAGGCTATTCATTCAAGTTTATCACCTCTATGGCTTATTCTCCTCGCATCCAATGAAGCTTTCTTACTGAGATAAGTTGGGCTAATGTTGATACAATATCTGCATTGAGTAAAGTTTT
>CAUOFW020005143.1:0-28310 GCA_963454935.2 Ilex paraguariensis | reverse complement strand
GAAAGTTAATTGCCATGGATGATCAGTGAAGTACTAATTTATCTGACATCATTTTAATCATGCATTTTTGGTTTGTGAGGAAGAACTTGATGAATGAAATCGTTGAAGTGATGGTTGAGATTTCCGACACTTCTATTTAGGGCATTTTAAGGGCTTGTGTATGACTTAATACACGTCCAGTTAATTATCACATGCAAGGATGATATTTTATTGACCTACTTCCATTGATCAATTTCACAGTTTTGTTAATTTAAAAAATTGGGGATGATATGAAAATCAGCGAGGTCTTGAAAAGGCAAGTTGGTGGTGGGGAGGTGATCCTTTTCTCTTTTTTCCCTCTCCTTCATGGTCGTATTTTTGAAGCCCATACTGCACTTTTATCTTATGTTGTTTCTTAAATTTGGTGTTATTGAAATTGTATAAACCACAAAAAGGAGACATACAAAGAAAAATGGAAAAGGAGAGACTGGGGTCCCACGGGTTGTGGGTTTGGGGACACAGAAGAAATACTTGTCTGTATTGGTTAGTGATGAATGTGGTTGCTAGATTTAGCTGAGTATTTGCGTTATCTGCACAGTTCGTATCCTCTTTTCTTCTTTTGGGTATAAGTATAATGCGAATTATCTTACAAAACAGATTTTTAACGTTGCATTATTTGTATATGCACATGTATTACTTGTCTCTTCCTTAATTTACTACGAGTTTTGAGAAGCATATTTTTTCATTCGTCAAACTTTTGTTTTCTGCTTAATTTTTTTCCTCTTGCTTCGGTTCACATGCTATTTTTCCTTTTCTAGTTCCCAGACCCCACCTTTCATTTGAGGCGCAGCTGGTTGCTGGAAAGTCTCATGATTTTGGTCCCATCAGCTGTCCTGAGCAACCAGGTCAGCCTGCAGCACTTTCTGGGATCACCTATGGTAGACAAAAGCATGATGCCGAGTTGATATATCCTCAGAGGATACACAGGCTTAATATATTTCCTGCAAATAAAACTGAGGTAATTTACTAGTTTATGATGTTGACAGTTGTGATTGTGGATTAATGGAATGCTATTTCATTTTCATATGTTTTGCTGTGTGCAAATTCTTCTGTCATTAAGCAATGCATTTACTGCCTTTTCTACTGCTAACAATCAGTATGCTGTCTGTTCCTTGTCTTACCCATTCAAGACTGTTATTGGACTCATGACACCCATGTGTAATTTATTTATTGTTACCTCTTCAAATTCTAGCTTTTGAAGGACACGAAACTTTGGTGCCTTTACTGTGCATCAATATGTGTGTTGATTTTATCTTGCACCATTTCACAATATCTTCAGTTTAGAATTTTCCTTGAAAGCATTGTTTAAGGATATACTAGAGTTATCATATATATATATTTTTTCTGGATATGTACTCTGAATCTGTTTAAGTATACATTGGACTAGTTTACAATTCCTGCATCATTGGCATTATTCTTGAGATTTTGTATGCTCGATGCCTATTGATATTGACAACAGGTATTTACCGAAAATAAAGTGACAATATGTTCTGTTGGCTTTGAGGTGCTGTCTAATTGCACCTATTGGTTTCCATGATATATTGACAAAGATTTCTTAACCTGCCAATACCTTACTAAAGCCTAATAAATAAAATATTCTCATCTGGACCTAAAGCTTTCAATTTATGTTGAAAAAAGTCCCATCGATTATAGGACATTTAATTGGTAAAGGCAAAATGCTCAAGGTATTTTGTGATGTAGCAGTTTCTTTCTCTTCCTTTCTTTTTCTTTTTATGTTGCAAAGACCTAAAGGATACACACACTACTGTACCTTATATGAAGAACCACTCCTACTCTAAACCTCACCGCGAGTAGTAGTTACACACACATACCATGGATCAGAATCAATGGCGATTGATGGTTGAATTGGTTATCATTAGAATTAATATAGAACTGGGTTTGTGGTTGGGTTTAATTCTGATGAAGCACTTGTGGTGTGGTTGCCATGTCGATGATATTACTGTGGTGGTGCATTTGTGCTTGTGGGCTTCTGCAAGTGTCCATCAGTGTAGGTGTTTCTTGTTGATGTTGCAGTGGTGAGGTTGTGGTGGTTGCGTTAGTGATTTTGCTTGGGTTTTTTTTGGGGGTGTGGGGTTGGGTGGGTGACTTGCAGAGCAGGAGAGGGATTAAAGTGTCAAGTGTGTTTTCAAAACCATAGGGTTGTTAGTCAAATTTTCCATGTTCCCAGAGAATACCTCATACTCTCAGCTGTCATCACGCAAGTTGCATGTGACAGTTCGGCCATTTGAACAGAAATTAGAAAATTGACACTTCGTTTGGATGAAAAGATTTATGAGTGAAAATAAAGAAATGGGTGAGTTTTTAAGACGGGAGAAAAGGAGAGAAATGGAAGGATTGGGGAGCCTTTGATCCATTTTTCTATCGTTCTCGATTAATGGAAAGTTTTGCAGTGGAAATAAAATTAATTTTATTGATTGCTGCTTTTGTCCCTAATTTTTATGAAAAGTAATTTTCATTATTGTCTTTCCAAATCAACAAATGTAATCTTTTTTCATTTCTTTTTTCTCTGCCTCTATACTCCCAAACATGGGGAGTTTGGGGACCCTTTTATTGTTCTAGTTTTATTAGCTAGAGTAATATGGACTGGGTTTTTCTTTTACTTAGTCTTTATGTGCTGAAATATATGAAGATTTGGCGATCTTTATTTATGTTGCCACTTGAATCCTGATCTTTAAACCATTCATCGTGTAGGTCTTTGGACTGGGTAAGCTTATGTATGAGTCGCATTATTTTACGATGACATTATTGTGCTTATCAATGCACTTATACCTTGATGTGCTTTATTTGTTGATATAAGTACTCTTTTGTTTTTGTTTGGATGGCAGGATCTACAACCTATAGATCGCTTTGTTGTGGAAGAGTATTTGTTGGATGTGCTTTTGTTCTTGAATGGCTGGTTTGTAGACATTATCGACTCCTTAGATATTTGACCATATACCTATACTAGCTTAATATTACTACCTTGGTGCTTTACTCTCTTCTATGATGCAGAAAGTGTGGCAAATCATTCTTATCGTTTGTTTAATTGCGTTAGATTTTTAACCTGAGGCTTTTAGATGCCATCTTCTTATTCTTGTGTTTCTTGCTTCATGCAAAGCTAGTCGAAAGGAATGCACTTCCTACATGGTTGGCCTACCTGTGCCTTTCCGATATGACTATCTTATGGCAGAGACAATATTCTCTCAGGTAAAATTCAGTACATTTATCTTTTTTGTTCCTGCTGGAATGAGAGGCTAATTTTTTCAAAAGTTCACTTTGTTTTTTGTAATGTATAGTTAACATTTCTGTGGTACGAAAACAAATGATTTATTGCAAGTGTGCTCTGTGTCATTATTAGAGACGCAATAAGTGAATCGGATGTTGAGGAAGCCATTTTCTTTAACCTTACGTCTATTTTGGATAGTTACGTAAAGGTTGAGTTTTGATTTTGTTCACTGAGAAAACATTTCATCAATGGTTAGTAGGGCACAAACAAGCGTGAGATGTTCTTTCTGAAGAACAATATTTACCTTATTTTGTTTTGATTTCACTGAAGAGGAGAGAATGGACAGGAAATGCAAGTCGGTGGTGGTTATCTCCAAAGAAGCAGGATGAATGTATAAAATTGAGAAGAGAAACATACATAGAACAAGAGCTAATTGATACAGGATAACCAAATTTTTAAAGGAGGTATCTAAGAGCTCAAAAAACCTTGCAATAGGAGAGCTTTTTTTTCACCAGAAAAATTGACTATTGCTTGCTGTCACTCTGAATCCCGTCTTGAAGACATCACATGATAGGAAAAGACCTCCTTACATATATGACTATTTTGCGGAGAACTGGCCAAAGAATTAGTGGTTGAGTTGATAATGATTTCAAACTTTTGCTTTCCAGACGATATGCCTAATTTAAGCATTGGCTTCCTTCTGACTATTCTAAACAACCAATAGCTCCACTTCAAGAAGCATCTGGACCATAAAGTCCCAAGAATGCGAACACAAGAAGTTACCTGAAATATTTCTGTAAATTCAACCAACATCAATTTGTCCTGGTTGTTTGGGTTTTACTTATTTAAGGTTTTGCTTTTAGTAGACGTAGTAAAGGGTGTTTGCAAAGCTCCCATTAATAATAAGTGGCTATAGTGGAGGCCCCAACAGTTCATGTTTAGAAGGAGGAGCCATGCCCCCCAATACTTTTTGTCTAATTCCCACATAAATGCAAGGAACTTACATTTGTGTGTAGATTATCTTGAGGTACTCGTTGGAAGTAGGTCCTTCATGTAGCTTATATAGTTCTGAAAGAACTGGGTAGGGTTTGGTATCTGTGCGTGCTGGATCTTGCACAATATAAACACGAGAACAGATCTCTCCCTTGGTGAACTCGAATGAGTTAGTCGAGTGGTCAACCCTGCTTCTTGGATCAACCTGTGAGGTCCGGTGGTAACCTGAAACGGTAATGGGAGACCCTCGTGGATCAACGGAACGATCCAGTAAGGCTGAGGAAGGTTCCTGGAACAAAGAAAGACATGTTAGAAGGGCGCTGAAGTGTTTTTCGGCGTATCCCCTCCGACGATCAAGTTAGTTTTTTGAGAGAGGAAAAAGAACACACTGAGTATAATTTGTAGGAAAGGTTTTTCGTTGCAAACCGTCTTGCCTTTTGCGAGGAGTATTTATACCTTAAAAACTCATGATTGCTGTCAGTGTGGTCAGTAGGTGATTATTAGGTACAGGCATCGTGTGCACGGCTTCCTATGAGGAATGTCTTCTCTTTTAACTGCTCGGGATCCCGAGCAACCAAGGTTGTGTCATCGGCCTGCCGACTGTTCAATGAGCTCCTCTCGGAGAGGATGTAATAAATGTCCAGCCTTAGAGACATTTATTACCTTTCATTTCCGAGCTTTACCGCATTAAATGCTGTCTCATCAAGGGAATGGTGTAATTAAATGCTTGCTTTCCCAAGTCGTGTGTCAGCAAGGGCATCCGGTCTTTCTGTCTCTGATGTGACACAATATGCCATGCGTCCATTCCCCATTGGCTGTGTCCCCTGCCTTCTGACACCAATTGTGTAAGACGAGGTCATGATGACTAACCTAGCCTAGTCTAGGCTAGCGTCCTGTACATCAATAGCTCTGCGGGAGCAGAGAATGCCATCCTGGACGGTACTCTTCGGAACCGAGAAAGAGGTACACATAAGGACCGATGTACCATATCCCCCGACCGAGGGGGTACGTATCGGTACGTAAACGTACTGGATGCCATTGATCCCTACGACCAGTACCTCGGGGGAGAGGGACTTGTGAATCGATGGGTACATGTCGTGATCACAGTAACAAGAATATAGTGACACCGAGGACACGTGTCCTCATCTTGGAGTATTTTGGAAATGTCCCATCAACTGCCCCCCAGCCTTTGATCTTCTGACATCGAGGACACGCGTCGTAAGGAGACGAAGGGTTCTGCAACAACCTCAACCGCTTCATCATTGCCTCTAGCCGTTTTCCCCTGCTTAGAATGTCGTGCGCACTAAATGCGCCTTTTCGTGCTTCGTGCCCAATGATGGGATAGGTACTATATATAAATAGGCTCCCTATCTTTTCTTATTTCGTCATTCTGAACTTTCTCCAGAGAGCCCTTGCTGAAACTTCGCCGGAGATCCCTTTCCTTCCGTTGTCAACTGCCTAACCATTTCACCGGAGTTTTAAAGCTAGCAGACTCATCCATGCTTCTGAACATTCTGGAAGGAGTCAATTCAAGTTTTCCAGAAAAAACTTCTTTTTACATTCTGGCGAGTCCCAGTATCTTCGCTCTCTTTGCCTTTCTGGTTCTCCGATAACGGGAGGTTTTTTTTGGTTGCCATTCAGCGACCAATCCTCGGGAAGCCTCCTTGGGGATCTTAGTGGAAAAGACCCCTTCCATTTTTTATCAATTTTAAGAGATGCCTCGTCGTCGCCCTGTCCCCGAGAATCCTCAGGCCAGTCCTTTGAGGCCAGGGAAGTATAAAGTAAAAGGTGGTGAGCAAATTAATAGATTTAGGGTTAAGTACAACATTCTCCCGAATGTAGACATAGAGGATTATAACTCGGCTGTGTACCCTCGGTACCGAGGATGCAATGCCCTTTTATACCAAAGCCATCATAGAAGGCGGAATTAGGTTCCCTTTGCCCCCTCTACTTCTCCAGTTCCTCTCTCATTTCCACCTCTTTCCTGGACAGTGTTGCCTTAATGTCTTCAGGATAATTATGGGGGTCCTAGAGCTCAGTAGGCGTCTCGGGGTAAATGTTGGGCTGAACGATATCTTTTTTTGCTATTTCCTCTTGAGAGTTATACCTCAACAACATTTCTACCTCAAAGACAGGGATCCATCTATGTACCTCGTAACTCACCTTCCCGACTCGGACAAGGGGTACAAGGATGACCTACTTATCTTCAAGGGATCTTGGCAGAGAGGTGTCGGTCCCGAGTATAACGGCTTGTTATGTCCTTTGGAATGGAGAACGACAAGTACGTCGGTTCCTTCAGGTCTATTATTTTGTTCTTGTGCTTTTCTACGTGTTCATGACTCACTCCCCTCTCTTTTTGTTTGTATACAGACATCTCCCCTCGGGAAACAGCTCCTCCACCTCGGTCGTTGGTGAACTTTGCGGACCTAGTCATTGTTTGGAGATTTACTGGTGACGACTGGCTCGGCCGGGCTGCCCACATCCTCCTGAATTACACTCTCGGATATAAAAAGTTTTCACAGCTTTTCCAGCCTTTTGAGCCTTCGCGGTGGTCTGAACTCTTCGATCAGGCGGTGAGGCAAGAGGTCGAGGGGGGGAACTTGGAGGAAGACCCTGACCGGGCTACGGAGGCAGAAGTAGAGGGTGAAGCTGATGAGCTCGGGGTCAGAGAGGACTTAGTTCCTTCGCACGCCGAGGTGGGGACTTCGGGGAGAGATTCGTGGCCGGACTTCCAAATCCTACAATAGCTATGTCCAGCACGCTCCGCATTGATCTAGGGTTCCTGAGGCAGAGGCAAGCCCTTGCTGTCGGGAGGGGACGAAGATCGACCGGTGGGGCCTCATCTGCAGGGACCAGCGCCACCCAATCCTCAAGAGTCGTCAGTCGGGGTCAAGTACGTGACCGGGATCCTCAGGTAGAGGAGGAGAGGAGGGTCAAACATAGACACGACGTCCTTGACAGGGGATCCAGGGCCCCCTCCGCGCAGCAGCAAAGTGGGAGAGGCCGTGGGTTACCTCCTGCTCCTCAGCAACAACAGCAACAGCAACAACAGACTCTTCCCCTTCCGCAGACAGTGGAAGCCGTGGAGTGGAATCCTCGAGCCACTGATCACATGAACCGAGTGATCAGGGTCGACGACTCCATTTTGCAGGACTCCCATGTCTCCAATGCAGTGAGTGAGACGCTGCATTTTCAGGTCGACATGGTGGCTCACAGGGGGCGATCAACGAACGTGTTGTTTCGCTCTATCGTCCAGAATTCCCTGGTGGTAAGTTCAAATCTTGGGGCTTTAAGTTTTATCTTCCTTGCTTCCTTTGAACATTCCGGGAGGTCTCCTGTTGTTAGGAACCTGAGAAAGGGATCAATTCAGCTGGGCGGCTTGTGTGTGTCTTGGACGGCCATTGCCTCGGGGGCATGGTCTATGTAGGATATGGGAAGATATTCTATGGTGATCCTGCGCGACTGAGAGGACTCCACTGTCGAGGCTAGGCAAGCCAGGGCGTCGGCATGCGTGTTCTTGTCTCGGGACACTTGTTTGATCTCAATCCTTCCGAATCTTCGGATTACAGTTGTCGCCTGGTGATGGTAAGCCTTCATCCTAGGGTCCCTTGTCTCAAACTCTCCGTTAACTTGGTTGACTACCAGCATGGAATTGCAATGCACGATCAAGTCCGTAACTCCAGTTGCCTCAGCTAACCGAAGTCCTGAGATGAGGGCCTCGTATTCAGCTTCGTTATTGGATACTTTGAATCCCAGTCGAACGGCCTGCTCCTTGACCATCCCATTTGGAGAGATCAGCAAGATATCGATTCCGGACCCCTTATTATTTGACGAACCGTCCACACATAAAAGCCATGGTGATCCCTCGTAATTCGTTGGAGACACTATGTCGGGAGGAGGAGGTTTTTCTAGAACTTACCACCAGGGAATTTTGGATGATAGAGCGAAACAACACGTTCGTTGATTGCCTCCTGTGAGCCGCCATTTCGGCCTCGAAATGCAGTATCTCACTCACTGCATTGGCGACATGGGGGTCCTGTAAAATGGAGTCGTCGACCCTGATCACTCGGTTCATGTGATCAGTGGCTCGTGGATTCCACTCTGCGGCTTCCACTGTTTGCGGAAGGGGAGGAGTCTGTTGTTGCTGAGGAGCAAGAGGTAACCCATGGCCTCTCCCACTTTGCTGCTGAGCGGAGGGGGCCCTGGATCCCCTGCCAAGGCCGTCGTGCCTATGTTTGACCCTTCTCTCCTCCTCTACCTGAGGATCCCGGTCACACACTTGACCCCGACTGACGACTCTTGAGGATTGGGTGGCGCTGGTCCCTGCAGATGAGGCCCCACCGGTCGATCTTCGTCCCCTCCCGACAGCAAGGGTTTGCCTCTGTCTCAGGAACCCTAGATCAATGCGGGGCGTGCTGGACATAGCTATCTCGAGGGCGTCCTCGGCGTCTAGAGATTGTAGGATTTGGAAGTCCGGCCACGAATCTTTTCCCGAAGTCCCCACCTCGGTGTGCGAAGGAACCAAGTCCTCTCTGACCCCGAGCTCTTCAGCTTCACTCTCTACTTCTGCCTCCGTAGCCCGGGCAGGGTCTTCCTCCAAGTTCCCTTCGACCTTTTGCCTCACCGCCTGATCGAAGAGTTCAGACCACCGCGAAGGCTCGAAAGGCTGGAAAAGCTGTGAAAATTTTTTATATTCGGGAGTGTAATTCAGGAGGATGTGGGCAGCTCGGCCGAGCCTGTCGTCACCAGTAAATCTCCAAACAATGACTAGGTCCGCAAAGTTCACCAACGACCGAGGTGGAGGAGCTGTTTCCCGAGGGGAGATGTCTGTATACAAACAAAAAGAGAGGGGAGTGAGTCATGAACACGTAGAAAAGCTCAAGAACAAAATAATAGACCCGAAGGAACCGACGTATTTGTCGTTCTCCATTCCAAAGGACATATCAAGCCGTTATACTTGGGACTGACACCTCTCTGCCAAGATCCCTTGAAGATAAGTAGGTCATCCTTGTACTCCTTGTCCGAGTCGGGAAGGTGAGTTACGAGGTACATAGATGGGTCCTTGGCTTTGAGGTAGAAGTGTTGTTGAGGCATGACTGTCAAGGGAGAATAGCAAAAAAGGATATCGTTCAGCCTAACATTTATCCCGAGACGCCTACTGAGCTCTAGGACCCCCATAATTATCCTGAAGACATTAAGACAACACTGTCCAGGGAAGAGGTGGAAATGAGAGAGGAACTAGAGAAGTAGAGGGGGCAAAGGGAACCTAATTCCGCCTTCTATGATGGCTTTGGTATAAAAAAGCATTGCATCCTCGGTACCGAGGGTACACAGCCGGGTTATAATCCTCTATGTCTACATTCGGGGGAATGTTATACTTAAACCTAAATCTATTAATTTGCTCATCACCTTTTACTTTATACTTTCCTGGCCTCAAAGGACTGGCCTGAGGATTCTCGGGGACAGGGTGACGACGAGGCATCTCTAAAAAGTGATAAAAAATGGAGGGGGTTTTTTCCACTAAGATCCCCAAGGAGGTTTCCCGAGGATTGGTCGCTGAATGGCAACCAAAAAAAATCTCCCGTTATCGGAGAACCCGAAAGGCAAAGAGAGCGAAGATAGTGTGACTCGCCAGAATGTAAAAAAAGTTTTTTCTGGAAAACTTGAATTGACTCCTTCCAGAATGTTCAGAACATGGATGGGTTTGCTGGCTTTAAAACTCCGGTGAAATGGTTGGGCAGTTGACAAGGGAAGGAAAGGGATCTCCGATGAAGTTTCAGCAAGGGCTCTTTGGAGAAAGTTCGGAATGACGAAATAAGAAAAGAAGATAGGAACCCATTTATATATAGTACCTATCCCATCATTGGGCGCGAAGCACGAAAAGGCGCATTTAGTGCACATGACGTCCTAAGCAGGGGAAAGCGGCTAGAGGCAATGATGAAGCGGTTGAGGTTGTTGCAAAACCCTTCGTCTCCTTACGACGTGTGTCCTCGGTGTTAGAAGATCGAAGGCTGGGGGCAGTTGATGGGACATTTTCAAAATACTCCAAGATGAAGGCACGTGTCCTCGGTGTCACTAAATTTTTGTTACTGTGATCACGACACGTACCCATCGATTCACAAGTCCCTCTCCCTCGAGGTACTGGTCGTAGGGATCAATGGCATCCAGTACGTTTACGTACCGACACGTACCCCCTCGGTCGGGGGGATATGGTACATCGGTCCCTATGTGTACCTCTTTTTCGGTTCCGAGGAGTACCGTTCTAGGATGGCATTCTCTGCTCCTGCAGAGCTATTGATGTACAGGACGCTAGCCTAGGCTAGGCTAGGTTAGTCATCATGACCTCGTCTTACACAATTGGTGTCAGAAGGCAGGGGACACAGCCAATGGGGAATGAACGCGTGGCATTTCTGTGTCACATCACAAACAGAAAGACCGGATGCCCTTGCTGACACACGACTTGGGAAAACAAGCATTTAATTACACCATTCCCTTGATGAGACAGCATTTAATGCGGTAAAGCTCGGAAATGAAAGGTAATAAATGTCTCTAAGGCTGGACATTTATTACATCCTCCCGAGAGGAGTTCATTAAACAGTCGGCAGGCCGATGACACAACCTTGGTTGCTCGGGATCCCGAGCAGTTAAAAGAGAAGACATTCCTCATAGGAAGCCGTGCACACGTTGCCTGTACCTAATGATCACCTACTGATCACACTGACAGCAATCATGAGTTTTTTAGGTATAAATACTCCTCGCAAAAGGCAAGACGGTTTGCAACGAAAAACCTTTGCTACAAATTATACTCAGTGTTTTCTTTTTCCTCTCTCTCAAAAAATTGACTTGATCGTCGGAGGGGATACGCCGGAAAACACTTCGGTGCCCTTCTAACTTGTCTTTCTTTGTTCCAGGAACCTTCCTCAGCTTTACTGGATCGTTCCGTTGATCGACGAGGGTCTCTCATTACTGTTCTAGGTTACCAACGGACCTCACAGGCTGTTCCAAGCAGCAGAGTTGACCACTCGACTGACTCACTCGAGTTCATCAAGGGAGAGATCTGTTCTTGTGTTTATATTGTGCAAGATCTAGCACGCACAGTATCATTTTGATTCTTTTATGGCATCACTGATGTTGGTGTTTATAAGTTTGAATTAGAACTTGTCAAAAGCTTAATCCACTGGTAGGGTAAAGCTAGAAAAGATTCATGAAGGGCTTTTCCTGTAAGATGGGCCAAAAAGTGATGTTTTTGAGGGATTGCTTTTACTATGAAAGGTATGATTGAATAAGCTTACAAGCCTCTGTATAATAAATGACTGCAATGAGGTATCCAACTATCATCATTCTCGTACAAATAACGGATTGTAAAATGTTTATTGCATTCACCCTCGCATATGTATATTATGCGTTGGAGCTTAAACTATGGGAGTTTTGTTGTGTCACAAGAGCTATAGTATGTCGAGTGTCATCTCTCTTGGTGGTTATTTTTTGTTGGCTTTGAACATGTTTTTGTGTCAATTAATGATTTGATGAAACAATAATTGGTTATTTTTGTTTCTCTTGCAGCTTCTTTTGTTGCCACAACCCCCTTTCAAGCCAATATTTTACACATTGGTTATTATGGACCTCTGTAAGGTATTATCGAATCTATTATACATGACTATAACTGTGGTATAACTGTTTCATTCTCGTTGGATAAGTCTCTTTGAGCTTTAAGGACTGCAGTTTTGGAGTGTCAATAAACTTGCACTTTTAGAAGTTTTCTGACTACAAGTTCTCATTTATAGGCTCTTCCAGGGGCCTTTCCAGCAGTTGTAGCTGGGGCTGTCCGTGCTCTTTTTGATCAGATAGCTGATTTGGATATGGAATGCCGAACGCGCCTAATCCTTTGGTTCTCGCACCATTTGTAAGTTAATTTCCTGAAAGCTCCATTTTGGTATGCATTTTCTGTAATGTCTTAGTAAACAGTTTATTCCTTTTTTTCAATAAGGTGATAAAATTTAAGCAACGCACTTACTGTTGGCTGATGGTAGTGCTTATGGTTGAGAGTACTCATGCATTCAGGCTTGTTTTATATTGCAATAGATAGAGTATAGGACATATTAAACAAATTCATAAAAAATAAACAAACTTTGACAATAGGACTCATAATTCAAGAATTTCAGTAAACAATTCATCTAAAAGATTGATTAAATAATAATCCACCTAATATGTTCAAGTCTGTCTCTTGCTTTGGCTTTCCTGGTTATGTTTGACCTTAAATTTCAAATAATTACATGTTGAATAAGCGCTGGTTCTGTACAATGCTTGATAGATCAACCATTGTCAGGTCACAGTTGCATTTTTCCTGTTTTAAGAAAATGCTAATTATATTCACATCAGTGCCCCTGTTTTAAGAATAAAAACCATATATTTAGCCCCGTTATATACGATGTATCCTTTATGTATGTGCCGCTTATGTTTGGCATATCCTAGGAGTGTCCGGATCCAAATTTTTTTTAATCATTTTGTGATATGTACATGGGCGTATCAGGTGCGCGTATCCATATCTGATGCAGACTGTATTCATATCCATTACGTATTAGATACACTCATGGGAACCTAGGTTGAGTATCCGTGCTTCTTAGGTTGACGATCAAGAATAAAAGATATATGTGATACCATTTTTAGAAAAAGACGAAGAATATGTAATTTTCAAGTACTTTGGACAATATGTAGTTGTAGTGTTTTCTGATTTTGCTCCTTTTATGTTGGAATGTTGGGGATCTCTTGCAATCTTTTGAGAATTCCACTTTATACCCCTGTGGTTCTGTATATGTTAATTTGTTAATTTGCTCTTCTTGTTATGACTTTTCCATTTCTTGGTCTGTATCATTTTGTCCAATTAGGCATATTTCTGCCAAAATGCTTTTGGCATTCCCCTACGGCTGTGTGATGATAATTGCATCAAGTTTTAAGTTTTTGTTGCTTTAACTTTTTATGTGGATTTTGTTGGTTTCATTGAATTAGTGAGTTAATTTTGCAGAGCAAACTTTCAGTTCATTTGGCCATGGGAGGAATGGGCTTTTGTATTGGACCTTCCAAAATGGGCCCCACAACGTTTGTTTGTTCAAGAGGTTCTGGAAAGAGAAGTGCGTTTGTCATACTGGGACAAAATTAAGCAGGTGCTAATTTATGTCTGAAATTTTTAGTAATTCCCGCTGATTGCATTTCTAGGAATTATGATGTCAACAAGTGCCATTATTTTTGTTCATTTTTAATATTCTTTAATACTCCACAAGTGAAAAGTAATTGCTGATTGATTGTCATTATATGCTGTGCATCCAATACTAAATCATACTGACTGGATATTAAATTCAATCAATAGAAGTGGCACTTTTATTGATAACTTTAGTGTTCACGATCTGTGGTGTCATATGGTTGCATTTCGAGTAAGCTTGTATGCATTGTTAATTGGTATTTGCGTTTTCGACAATAAGAGCAGAGAATTAGTTTTATTGAGCTTTCGCCTCGATATTTGTTAATTTCTGTGCCGCAGTGAACTATGCAAAGTCCAAATATTGGTGTCAAATACTCCCTGAATGAAATTTCTCAGGATGTGGCTTCATCTCCTAGTATTCCACAGGAAATAATGCTTGATTCAAAGGGTAATTGGAAGTAGGAAAAATTTTCTGCTTCTTAAATTTGTTTCTTAGGATATGGTGTGGATTCTGCTTGTGGCTGACACAATTATCACCTGTGTGACTTCTTTTATTTTTTCTTCATACAGAGCATTGAGAATGCCCCTGCTTTAGAAGAGTTACTTCCGCCAAAAGGTGTATCGAACTTCAAATACAATGCAGAAGATGGTGGAGATCAAACTGAAAATACACTTTCTGTCGAACTTAATGGCATGGTGAAAGGAAGGCAAACTGCACGTGAAATTATATCATGGGTTGAAGAAAAAGTAATCCCAGTTCATGGTCTTGACATTGCCCTCAGAGTAGTTGTTCAAACCCTTCTCCATGTTGGATCAAAAAGCTTTACTCATTTGATCACTGTGTTGGAGAGGTATGGTCAAGTCATTGCAAAGATTTGTCTTGATGAGGACAAACAAGTCATGTTGATGGACGAAATAAGTTCTTACTGGAAGAACAGTGCTCAAATGACGGCCATAGCGATTGATCGAATGATGGGTTATCGACTTATATCTAATTTGGCCATTGTAAGATGGATCTTCTCTCCAGCAAACGTTGATCAATTTCATACCTCTGATCGTCCATGGGAGGTACAACACCACAGCTTTTACTTAATACTGAAAAATTTTCCTTGGAATTCTTGACCATGTTCTTTTTGATATAAGACTGGTATCTTTATGAGAGATGCATATATTGGCATGTTCTTCTTTCTTTTCTCATACATATGTGATACTATATATGCCATATTCTGGGAATACCTCTATATATTTCCGATTGTAGGAAACATATTTATTTGAAGATAAAGAGAGCCAGACTGCAGGAAGATTAGAATATTATATATCTGTTGCCCAATTTCGCTGAAAAGTCTGTGCCTCAACTGTTGTGTTTTTTTCCCCCAGAACCTGTGCCACCATTTTGTTAGAACTTACAAATTCCAAAATTTAGCATCAAAGTCCTTTTTTTTGAACAGGGTATCAAAGACTTGACTTTTGTTTCCTCGACTTCATTTTACGGCAACTTGTACATTTTCTGTTTCCCTTATGATCTAGTGCATCTGAACATGATAAAGAAAGTTTTGACATTAATACTAAGACGGGAAAATGCAGAGATTGGGCATCTTAGTATTTGGAATGTTAGTTCAGTCCCTGTCTCCACCATGCCATGTGCATGTCTGGGATGAAGTGGAGACTGTGTTCATACGTCTGTCCGCCCCTCACTTGCAGAACGCATTTGTTTAGTACAAAAGAGTTTCTTGTTGAGCTTAATTCGAAAACAATGCTTTAAAGTGGTGCTCAGTGCCAAACTCTAGTTGAAGCTAGTGGCTTGTAACTTCTGGCTCTTTAATTGCACTGTTAATATCGTTCTATGTTTATATATCTTGTTAAAACTTCTTTCTCCCACTCTTGTTGTTTCGATGATAATGTCTGAAGCTACCCCAACAAATGTGTTCATATGAATAAATTAATTATCTTTTTTGGGGGTAGGGGTGATGTCTCAAAAGACTTAGACAGGTCTTGCAAGTTAAAAAGTGAGAGGGAAAAAGGCTTTCATTTTATTCTCCTATCAAATTCGAACCCACCCAGAACACCAGACAGCTTTAGCTTTTACTCCAAATAGTTCATGGGGAGGATGATATGCAAGTTATTTCTGTGCTTTGTAGTTGCATTTTGAACTTCCTGCTTATCCCAAAATATGACATTGCTGCGCAATTATCATTTATTTAGCCGTTACTGTCAAGTTTTCCATTGTAGCTAAGGCTTCTAAACTTTTGTATGTTAAGTTTTGAAAATTGCTGTGCGCGCGCGTGCGTGTGCATATTGAGCTTTCTTCTTGGCAGAGCGATCAGGGGAATATACTTATATATTAACTTTTGCAGTTGACTCATTGTCTCATACTTTTCTTTCCCACGGTGAGTGGCAAACTAATTGATATGTATCATTTGCAGTGGTTGATCAGCATCAAGAATGCAACTAATTGCTTGCCAATAATGTTTCATTTTGTAAATCATGATATTTGTCTATTAATATGATATGTTTTCGATTCGAGGATACCACATATATTCTTTCTATTCTCCTCCTTAACTGCACCTCTTTTAGTCCTGTGTTTCCTTAACCCTGGTTTAGTGAAGAAGAAAACTGACGTCTGGTATCTGTGATCAGCACTGAGGAAATGTTTGTAAATTTGTTTTTTCTTGTGTTATTACTAGATTCTCTTTGTTACAACTTATATTCTTTTGAGTAGTTAATGATTATCAATTTCCTATTTTGTTGACAGATTCTTAGAAATGCTGTCAGTAAGACATACAACCGCATTTCTGATCTGAGGAAAGAGATTTCATCCCTTAAGAGGAGCGTTGTATCTGCTGAAGAAACTGCATCTAAAGCTAAAGCAGAGTTGGAGGCTGCGGAGTCCAAGCTTACTCTTATGGATGGAGAGCCTGTTCTTGGTGAAAACCCTGTGAGAATGAAGCGTTTGAAATCATATGCTGAAAAAGCAAAAGAAGTGGAGGTTTCTGTTCAGGAATCTTTAGAGGCGAAAGAGGCCCTGCTTGCTCAAGCCATCGCTGAAAATGAGGTTTTTGATTCTCCTTGATAATGTCACTCTGTTTGATTATTAGGTTCTTTTTTTCTAAGGCTGATACCTCGTCCGTCTTGTATATAACCTGTGGCTTGTACAGGCATTGTTCCTCTCGTTGTATAAGAGCTTCTCAAATGTGTTGATGGAGCGCCTACATGATGCATGTAGAGATGGAACCATGCGGCGATACGGTCAGGTGGACGAAATGGCTGTTGACCTTGAAAATTCATCTGCAATGGAGTTGGACCCAGAGAATGGACGACCCACAACAAGGTTGGTTATCTCTTAGTGCCCATGTCAGTTACCAAATTGTTTGATTCTTTTGTTAATTGTTCCTTTTCTCTTTTGGTGGCTTTTGTCTGAATTTGAAGTCATTCCAATGGGGGAAGGGTCACCAATGGTTATAATATAGGTGAGAAAGAGCAGTGGTGTTTATCAACTCTGGGTTATCTCAAGGCCTTTTCAAGGCAATATGCTTCTGAGGTACATCCTTTCCCTCCACTCCTAATTTGTTGTTATGAATTTTTCTTTAACTATCATCTGATAGGTTTCCCATTTCAAACAAGAATCTGCAAATGAAATTTAGTTGCTCCAACAATTAGAAGTCCTGGATTTATTTGACCATTGTATTTATTTCTTGACCTTGTCTGTTTTTAAGGAAATTTGGTTCTTGAAGTTGGTGAGGAACAGAGGATGTGACAGATGTTAAGTTGTTTCTTTAATTATTGATTAAAAAAATGAAAAGACAAAAGTTGGTGACAAGAAAAGGATGAACCTTCCAAAAAAACACAAAGAAAATGATGATGAATTGGGAAGTCTGAACCCCTTTGTGCTGCAAAATCAGTGGCCTTTTTTGCCAGAGTAACAATAGATTGAGATTGTACGCCGAATGAATATGTGCTTTTTGTCGTCCCTGACTAATTCAAATTTTTACCCTCCTGTATTTTTTCTGTTTTTGACAGATATGGCTGCACATTGAGAAATTGGATGCAGAGGTGCTAACAGAAAATGTGCATCCTCTATTTCGGAGAGCCGTTTATTCTGGTCTATGTCGGCCTTTGAGCGAATTGTGATTTTTAGTGGGTGTATTATATTCCTTTTTCTAACATCAGACAGGTCTGCCTGAATTTTGAGGAAGGAAGAAAGGGGGGGAGGGGGGTTATTGTAACATGAAGATATCATATTGGTAGAAATGGCAATTTAGGTTGTTAGTTGCAAAGTATTGGGAGAGTAGAACAGAAGGCAGATACCAATAAAGTTTGTAGCTACATGGTGATGCCAAAAAGGATAACTTCCAAGGCATGTGAGATATGTCTAACCTTGAATGCTTTCAAAGCCCATCATGCCTTCTTGATTAGAAAGCTTTTACTTTGAATTCTATTTTACGTATTTGCAGTTTGGTTTGGTTTGGTTTGGTTGTATAGCATTTAACTTGTGTTATGGTTCAAATATGATTAGGGTAAATGCTATTTTATCTCCCCATGGTTTGGTTATATCAGTGCTATTTCACCTCATTGTAGTTCTAGTATAATCACATAATTTGTTAGTAGATTCAGACTAACATGAATAATTAACACTGGTGATTCAAGACAATACAGTATTTATTTTTAATTAAATTTACGTAACTAATTGTGTCAAATAGTGTAACACCAACTTGATATATTTATTAATTAATCATGTTGTATTTAGATTGACACTCATAACCCACGAACAAGAAATCCATACTTAAACTTCCATTCTTTCCTAACTGAACTGAACAAATTTTAATTCTACAAAATACATAATATAATATGAATAAAGGTATTGATTTAGTTATGTTGAGTGTTTATTTGAATTCTAATCAAATACTTATCAATTGTAACTTGATTTGCTTAATCACTTGTGCCAAATGGTTTGATACTGCACGCTTATTAGGTCTATCATGTCCATATTGACACTTAAAGTTGTGAGTTAAAAATCGAAAGTTAGGGCTCATTCTTTATTTAATCGAGAACAAATTACCCAAGTGTTTCATTAAATAGAAAATTATTTCTCTCTTCAAAATATCAAGTAAATCAATATCTAATTATACAAAAATACAAAGTAAAAGAATAAAATAACCCGATTTGGGTCAGAGTTTGGATCTATGAAGACCGCAATCCACCCAAAAACGATATGATCCACGTGATTTTCATTGAACCCGTTTAAACCCGTTCTAGACGACTTAGGGTTCCTCTACTATAACATCCTATTTGAAGCCCTAGAAATGAAATTCAATCTCCAACTCCGTTATATCTCACTCATCTCTCTTGCAGAAGCACATAGAAGTAGTGTTTTAAAAATCAGTCCGGTCTGACCGGTTGACTCGTTGAACTAGTGTTTGAATTAGACCGGTTCTCATAAAATACCTTTTGTGCTTGAAAACTAGAATCAAATCTCTGAACTGGTTAAAAATTGGTGAACTCGTTTGAATCAGGAGAGTTGAGCCAAATCGAACGGTTTAATTAAAATTATATAAATATAAGACCTTCTGCATTGTTTTGACATTTTGTGTTTTTGCCCTTTTGTTTTGCTTTAAATCATTCCAGACCAGACCAGGCCAGACTAGACTAGAAGAGGCACCCTCCACCAGCGATTCCACGCTCCAGTCCAGCCTCCAGCATTAGCAGGCAGCGATGACTTTAGTCTAGCTTCCAGCACGTAGGTAGCATCGACTCCAATTCACTTTCCAGCACCAGCAGCGACTCCTGTCCAACGATTGTGGACAGAACCAGTGACGATGTGAGTTTCCCTCTCTTTCTTTCTCTCGGATTTTACCTTTTTTGGGCATTTTGCCCTAAAATCTAAATCGTTCCCAAACCCCCTGCTCTGAGACTCTCAAACGCTCCCTTTGCTTCTCTCTCTCTCTCTCTGAGTCTCTGCTGCGACTACGAGCGAGCAATAAAAGCTCAAGGGTGAAGGAACTCTACTTCACGGGCTCTTGATTCATTGCTTCAGGGACTCTTGCTTCGAAAAAGAAGCTGCTTCAAGCTTCAGATCTCCATTCTGGCAGCCAACGACAACTCTCATTGACAGTAGCATGTACTACTCTGCTTCTCTCTCTCGTTATCTTTCTCGATTCTCTCTCTTGCTATATTAGATTTTTGATTTATATACATTGAATCTGTAATTAAGAGCAATCATACTCTGCCTCTGCCTCTCTAATATTTTTATTGAATCTATGATTTTTTATTTTTATACATTGGATCTGATTTTGTGATTTGTGATTATTTTCATGCATGGATTTTTTATACATTGAATATGTGATTTGATGGGATGTTGTTGATGCTTTTGAAGCTTGAATTTAGATATATGATGGTGTCTTTGTTGCTATGAAATAAGATTTTGGTGGGTTTATTATAATTTTTTTGCATATTTATTATTACTAGTTGAAACTCACGGGCATGCACGTGAGTCTTTTTAATCCATATTTTTGTTCTATTTTTTTTTTATTTTTTTGTGATATGCATTTGGAGGCTTTTGCTTATATTGTGCATAATCATCTCACTATCACATTTTTATTTTAGTACTAAAAATTTAAGACCGGCCGATCTCAAAAAAAATATATATATATATATTTTTGCCCAACCTAATCTTATATGCTATTGTTCAAAAAAAAAAAAAAAAAAAATCTTGTATACTAAAAAACTCATAGTCTCCAACAAGAAATCTGTTCTACACTATTCCTACATTTATTTTTGTAGAAATTTTAGGTTCTAAAATTTGTCCACCTGTAATTGTTTTTATATTTTAGAGAAGGCATGGCAAAATTGTATGTTAAAGATGGTGGAGGATATCATGACCTGTAATGGATGATAAATATGGTTTAGCAGGTAAATATTTTTTCTTCAAAAACCTAAACACTCTTTTTCTATTTTTATAACATAAAAAATTATTTTGTATTCTAGATTGAATTTAGACTCTTAATAGCTATGTAAACATAACGTGACTCTTGTTATCTTCTAAACCTTTTAAAACAATTGACAAAATTACCCAACTTTACTCTTTTTTCTCTTCCTACATTCTTTTTCTTTCTGAACCATGAAACCTTGCGAACTAAACACATAATAAATTTACAAAAAAATTATAGGATAAATCTATACCTTGTGAACTTAAAATTCTGTCAATAACGAATTTTGTGAGTAATAATTATAAACAAGGACCAAATTAGATAAAGTAAATGGAGGTTTTCTATTTTTAATTGTATTGGTACCTTGTCAATCATAATTATACATTGAGATGAAGATATATAGGAGTCTAAATACTGTTTCTTTAATAAATCATTCATATAAGCTTCTCCTTGTTTTTTTTTTTTTGGGTATTATATGAACACATGAAATGCTGGATTTTTTTTAGAAACAATAAGAAAAACTTCAAATGTGATCACAAAGAAAAATAATAAATAAACTTGTTTACGACTAAAATATCGAAAATCTCATAGTTACATTATAAATTTGAGTGACTACAAAAAATTCACCCACATCGATTTGGCCCATCAACAACGTCCACAACATAGCAACAGGAAAACAGGACAGAGACATTGAGTGACATGAATCCACAAGCTTGTTGTTAAACGTGTTGACACCGTTCAATTCTGCCAATTAAGTTACATAAATGGATCAATTAGTTTCATATAGGGAATTGAATTAAACTTTAGAAGTTACAAACAAGTGTTTCTTATTTATGGAAAAGTCATTGCACATGATAAGTATAAATTGAGAATTTAAAAAAAAATACTCATTTTTTTTGCTGGTGTGTGAGTTGGGGGGGGGGGGGGGGATTTTTATTAGGGAACACTCTATTCTACCAATAGCTCCACATTCCTTTCACACTAATTTTACTTCAAAATTATGTCAATAAACGAGATAAAGAGGTCTTTGAAAAAATTCGCAATTAATACAACAATAAAACTACTCACGAAGCATGATCACATGAATTGAGGATGCTTTCATGGATAGTTGATGGCCTTGAACCCATATCCTGCCTCATTGGAATAGGCTATAAGCCCTGAAACGCTTGGACCAGCGAGTGCAAATGATCTTAACAGACTATTCAAATCCATCATGATCATGCTTTGAGATTAGAATGGCAATGCTAGTGCAACCTCAAATCATGTAGAGGACTCAGAGGTTTGCCTCATGTCCATCACCTCATAGTTGTTTGTGGGTTTGAATTTCAATGTCTCTCTTCCCCTCCGTTGTAACTACTAATCAAAAAAAAAAAAAAAACCCTGGAAATCATATATAGGGAAGCAAAAACTGATGATGAAAGATTTATCTGAGCACGAAAATTTCGTAAAGCATCATGTTTCAAGTCATTGTGACGACAGGAAAAAAAAAAAAAACCTAAGCAGTGTCCTAACCACCATAGTCGAAGAAAAAGGTCAGGCTTCTCTAATAGCCTTTGATAGATTAGACAAGTGAGTAAACCATAGATTCAGTCACCAGATCCACAGAACCAACCTGCTGATTTTCTAATAATGAAGCAATGAAAGGGCAGAAATTTGTGAATTGGGGAAACAAATGAATTTCTAATAGAGAGACTATTATGAATTGACAACAGTGATGAAATAAAGAGTTTTTATTCCTAGAAATAGAATGTTTGAGGAAACAATTAATTATTCAGACGTCCTCCTCCGAGTGGGATGGGACTAGGGTTAAAGCAACAATAACCAACTCAAAGAAAAACATTCCTCGGTTTCCAGTGAAGCTATCTATTAACCAACCCCACTCAATTCTTCTTCCAAATCCCAATCCCAATCCAATCCCAATCTTTGCTACAGTATGAATGAAGAAGTCGAAGTGGATGACAATTTTCCTTTATTTTCCCGGAAAATCGCCCCAAAGAAACAACATCCTGATTCCCCCAAACGTAATAACACCACTACCCAAAACCCTAGCCAACGCCCTTATCTCCAAAAAGAAACAAACCCTAGCTCTACCCCAAACCATCTCTCATTCTCCGACATTGGCCTCGCCGAATGGGCCGTCAATACCTGCAAAGAGCTTGGCATGAAAAAGCCCACTCCGGTCCAATGCCATTGCATTCCCCGAATCCTTGCCGGCGAAGACGTCTTAGGGTTAGCACAGACTGGTAGTGGTAAAACGGCGGCCTTTGCACTGCCTATACTGAACAAAATAGCGGAAGATCCTTATGGGATTTTTGCTTTGGTGGTGACTCCAACCCGTGAGCTCGCATACCAGCTGTCCGAGCAGTTTCGTGCTCTCGGGTCGTGCTTGAATTTGCGGTGTGCGGTTGTAGTGGGTGGGATGGACATGCTTAACCAGGCCCAGACGCTGATGAAGAGGCCACATGTTGTTATAGCAACCCCTGGAAGGATTAAGGTTCTCATTGAAGCAAATCCTGATATTCCTCCCGTGTTCTCCAAAACTAAGGTACGATTTGTTTTAATTTAATTACGTTGCGATTTTTGGGTGCCTTAGATAACATTGAAATTTTGACACATAATGTAGTTCAGTGCTCATACCCAAATGGGCTTCCACACGAGATTGCTTTATTGGTGTGACAGAACACCTTGGCACCCTAGTTTCTGCTATTCCTGTTTAGACTTCTACACTATGTTATTTGTATTCTTGTTTACCCTTTTGTTATGTTGGCGCATACATTTCTTATAGTAGGGAAATTTCCTACCGAGCCCTGAGGTTCCATTGCTCTGTTTTTCTCCCATGCTCCTACGATTTAACGCCCTCTACTATTGTGTGCACTTACTGCAGACCATTGATGTCACCTCAGTTCATGAGTTCTTTCATATTGGTTATCACTTTTATTTTGTTTCAGTTTTTAGTTTTGGATGAAGCAGATAGAGTTCTTGATGTGGGCTTTGAAGAGGAGCTGAGAGTGGTGTTCCAGTGCTTGCCAAAGAATCGGCAAACTTTATTATTTTCTGCAACAATGACAAGCAACCTACAAACACTACTTGAGCTTTCTGCAAATAAGGCATACTTCTATGAGGCATATGAAGGCTTCAAGACAGTTGAGTCTCTTAGACAGCAGTATGTTTTTATCCCCAAAAATGTGAAGGATGTTTATTTGATATACATTTTGACCAAAATGGAAGAGATGAATATTCGATCTGCCATCATTTTTGTTTCCACATGCAGGTACAATTTTCATTAAATGTCCCTCTAATGTCTTTATGTTTGGATTGTTATTAAGTTGTATGTGTGATCAGATAAACTGGCAGGGTCTGTTAAGGATTCATCTCTGGTAATAGTTATCACCATTATTTTACACATAAAAATAATTATTGTCATTATTTCAATAGGTGGTAAACTTTAGTTATGAATGCAGACATTTGCATACCTTTCGGCATGGGTGGATTTAGGAAGGGAGGTGTGGGGGCAATTGCCCCCATTGAAACTAATAAAAATTTTAGTATCTTTTGATTATTTTTTTAAAATTAGAATTTATTACAACTTGTCCCTATTAATTTTAAAAATAAGTGAAACTCTCTCACAAATTAAAATTGGACTTAAACTGTCTCAGACAACTCAATGTCATGACTCAATCTTCAGTTTCTATTTCTCGATCTTTCCTCTTGTATTTGGAAATTTGCCTATTATGAATAAGGTTTTAGATTAATTTGTTTCCATATATTAGACTTGGACAATTTATTTGTGACATATGAGATTGTTCACACATCAATATTTTGTTTAATAGACTTGTGATAGATTTAATTTTTTATTTTATTTATTTTTGAATATGTATGGTCATCTTTATTGAGTTGGACTGTTTCATCAATTGTGGATAAATATCTTAAAAGAAAATCAGCATTAGAACAAAGAATATTAGCATTAATGTTTTAAGTACTAAGTTTTGTGTTTCTCCCATTACAGACCCTTGCGTGTACTCCCCAGTTTGGCATGTCAGTTATGTCTAATTTTTAACAAAATGTAACAACGCTTTTGTTTAAAGCTTGAAATTTACATTAGTTATATCGGATTTGATAATCTAGTAACAAACCTCGAATTATAATTCCCTAAATTTGCAGTGATTTATATGTTGCTCTAAGCACTCTTTGCTCTGCTTTGTTACTACTGCTATTTTCACTGTTTTTTGTTCTTATTCTGTGTTTTTAATGATTCGGGGTTGGATGACTTGTCCAACCTCTTTTCTGTTTTATGTACTTCATCAATATCAGTGAAATAACTTTGTTTCTTATTAAAAAAAATCAGGACATGTCATCTTCTAAGTTTATTGCTGGAAGAGCTTGATATAGAAGCTGCAGCATTGCATTCATTTAAATCCCAATCTTTAAGGCTCGCTGCACTGCATCGATTCAAATCTGGACAGGCCCCTATATTGCTTGCAACTGATGTTGCCAGTCGTGGTTTGGATATTCCTACGGTTGATCTTGTAATCAATTATGATATTCCGAGGTTACGTTTTGTAACAGATCTTTGTTGACTTAAGTTTCCATGTAACTTTTCCTTTCAGTGAAATACAATTCATCAATGCAGGTTTCCTAGGGACTACGTTCATCGTGTTGGGCGTACTGCGAGAGCTGGCAGAAGTGGTCTGGCTGTGAGCTTTGTTACCCAGGTAACAAGTGAATTTAATAGATACAACTTTGAAGGTGTTAATTTTCGTACCCCTTTTCCTGCATAAAAGATGGGATTGTTCTTCTTTAGAGGTTTACCATTGAAATCAAAATTTGGGAATGATGGATGTTTCTTTTTTTAGTTTGTCATATTTTTTTTTTTTTGGCTTTTATGAATGTCTATCCATGCATCATTACATTGGCCATATGTGATTAAGGTTTCCTATAGGTGTTGTGATGGAGATTATGATTGGCTTCTTCATTCTTGTATATATGCAGTTAAGAGGATAACTAAATACTACTATTCCAAGAATAATCCCTGGTTTTTTGGTTAGTGTGCTCACTGTGTCGATCATGCAACATTTTGATAACAATTCGCCTTTTGATATGCTTGTGATGTTTCTTTACAAGAGAAAAAATTATCTATCCTGTGTACTTTTTCCCTGTCCATGTTTCCAGGGAATATTGTCTTAGCTGTTGGCAGTTTCCGCCATTGGGACTCTAGATAAGTTCTGATTTTGACAAAATAGAATTTCTCAGATTGTTGTAGTGCTCGATGTATGCGACATGGTATTTTTTTTTTAGTTTTATGGTGGCACTTCCCAAACTTGCAAGATCTTATAAACACATCTCAATCATCCTTTTCGATTAATGGCTTGTGTGGAATAATTAGTTATGGAGGATGCTATTTTTAAGGACTTTTACTGTGATTGTCGTCTCCTTAGAATAGATATTTTCTTCCTACACTTGCTCGTCATTTTTTGGAAAGGCACTCTTTTCAACAAAATATTGAAGTGTTAGATGCACAAAAAAATTCCCTGATTCTCCCTCATGACTATTGCTTGACTCCTCTATGTGTGTTTGTAATATACAAGAGGATCCAATAGCTTGTATGAAATGCTTTCTCCACATTACTTTTCCTACCAAGCTAAGTACATAAATGTGCTAAAATTGGAGATGACGTTGCTAACTTTTGAGACATATCTTGCAGAACGATGTAATTCTTATTCATGAAATAGAAGGTGTTCTTGGAAAACAGTTAGACAAGTTTGAATGTAAAGAGAATGAGGTGCTTGATGACATTACAAAGGTGAGTCTTTTTGGAAGACCGATTGGAACATTTGAGCTAGCTTTGCAGTGAATTATTGGATGGTCCATGCTAAATGCTGTTTGCCATATTTTATACTTGATTTTCAGAACCATTTATCAGTTGAACATGTGTGGCTTGAGTGCATATTCTTCTTCCTGGAATACTTCAATTCCTTTTTCTATTATCATCTTTATTATAGCATTAGGGTTTCCAGATCCTTGAAGTTTACTTTTTTAAGGAAGGTGGTTGCACTATCTGCTAATTTCAATTACTATCAACGAGACTCTTGTACTGCCCATTAAAATATTCGCTACAGCTTTTGTCGTATTTATTAATATTCAAAATATATAATTAGTCATGTGCAGTTTAATGGATCATACTCGTGTTAAATGTTAATTGGTTACTGTCCTGGCAAATCCCAAGCTCGACAAACAGTCCAAGATTCAGGTGTTAAACCTTGCCCAGGAATGACTTGATCATCAGCTGATCTTGAAATGAGGCTTTATACATTGTTATTCCTCAGCATAGTTCTATGTAACTTATTGATTCCCCAACTACACCCAAAAATCTCAAAATTATATGACTAGTTGGAAACTTAAAAGTACACAGTAATAAACCGACATAAATGGTTGTGAAGTAGCATGACCTTGACATAAACGGTAGTAAAGTAAGCTTTTGCCTTTTTTGTCATAAAATGACATGGGTTGAAACATGGTAGCCAGTATCAAATATCAAAGTTTGCATGTCTATTAGCATTAGCTTGTAGGGAGTATAAATAAGTGTGTCTCCACATGGATCGCATAGTTCCCATTTTCCAGACGACTTTTGTCCAAATTTGCAGGTTTACAAGGCCAAACGCTTAGCAACCATGAAGATGATGGATGATGGATTTGAGGAGAAGGCAAAAGCAAGGAAAGCACAAAAGGTGAAGACATTAGCAGAGAAAGGTTTACTTAAGAAAAGGAGTAAAAAGAGAAACAGAGATAAACCTGCCATGTAGTGGGAGTTTGAAAACCCTTGCACACTGTTTATACGTTAATGTCTTTGTAAGCTGCATTTGTACAGCAGCTTGCGTTTCAGATGTTTGGGTTATAACTTGGACCTCTTATAGCCGAGAAATTTTGAGCTCAATTAGTTTAGGCTATGTTAGCAACTTCTTTTATAGTTTGCAGATTTCTGTTAAAACCTACTTTGATAATTCTACAAAGTAACTTATTGAAGATATATCCAATTTGTTTTATAATTTTTACAAATCTTGCTCTGTATGCGAATATGACTCATTTGGGGTGGAACAGTGAGCAGCTGTGATGTAGCTTAGAAATTCATCATTTGTTATTCAAGTACCATTCCAAGTGTGGAATCTAAAATTCCAGTATAGGAATACATGTTTGTGCTATGAGAGGGTTTAATAAGGATATACTTTATGTACAACGGGTCCTACATAAAATAGAGAGAAAATTTTCATGAGTGTTCACCCACAAAATACACGAAGGCTTGAACAAACAATTCAAGAAACACAGAAGGATAGGAAGGGGAAAAGATTAATAGTGTAGCAAGGGAAAAAACCATGTACTATTTGAAAAGAGCTTCTCAGCAGAACGATTGATGGTACTTGGTGGAGCTCTCGTAGCAATCACTTCCATTTTCATTCCTCTCGCTAAATCTTATGTAGCACTCATAGCTATTGCTTCACATACAGAATATTCTATTCAATTCTTTTATTCATTCCATGCCCCCCACCCCACTCCCCTTCATTCCTCTCTCTCTCTCACATACATGATACATCCACCTGTCAGTGATGGCTACATGCATATAACTATGAGTTGTCCGTTATAATAGGAGAGTCTTTGCACATTATCAAACCATCAATTGAAGATGCTTGCTTATTGGACAAATATTTTAATTTATATGTTTTTTAGTAATTAAAATAATGCTTTATATATGTGTATAGATAGTGTTTGCAGGAGGTAGCTATAAGCCTAGGCCACCTATAATGTCTCATTGCTTGTTGGCCGACCAAGGGGAATGTAAGTTGCGACAAACAGATGACACCATAAAAGCATTTGTTGTAGTAACCGATGGATCCATCTTTGATTCTCGAAATGCTTTATTTTAATCCTCCCCATCATTCTT